>WEKX01000995.1:39346-52014 GCA_013390025.1 Pitta sordida | reverse complement strand
GGCCCCGACCCTTGCCGCGGCACTCACCCCAGAAGCTCTAGTTAAGCAACAAATCCTGAAAATGGCTAGCCTTTATCTGGCTATTTTTTTCCCAGCAAAACGAAATTCATAGAAGCAGAGCAAGAGTTCATTTAGGAGCTTTGTAAAATTAAGTTCTTCACTACATTATAAAGAACTGTCCTTCTGAATTATTTTTTTTAATCTTCCCAAAACTAAGAGCCACGTACCTGTTGCTGAACTGGTACTTGCTGTACCACCTGTGTGGGCACTGCTGCCTGGCCAGCCACAGATGTCTGCAATGTCACAGTCGAACCTGTATCTGCCCCAGTCTCTGATGTCTGCATTGTGATCTCTGAATAGAATTGAGATACAAAATTAAAAGGTTAGTGCATTAATGTTTATATTTTGTCACTTACTAGCATACTGATTTTCCCCTTATCTCTATTTTGATTTTAAAATTATCTAATACCAGTCTTGGTATAAGATAAAAGGTTTTCCCCCCCCCTACTACAACATAAGTTAGTATAAATGGGGTTTTATATTACTTTTATCTTACATATATTCAAAATATTTTTTACATATGAAGAAATATGTATCACTTATCTGAGTTTTGTCTCTTTAGGAATAACTCAGAAAAATCAGCAGCAAATCTTCTATCAGCTTGTAAATAATTGGTCATCATTCGAAACCAATTTTTCTCTGGCATACTGAATTACACTAAATTCTCTATACATTCAAATTCAAAGCCAAACTTCAAGCAGGCCACAGAATGAAGAGTTCTAATCTGGAAACTAAACTCTGAAAAGCATTAATTGAGTCATAATGAAAAAGCAACTCAAACAACCTTCAGTAGAAAGCATTAAAGCAACTACTGTATCTAAAAACATCTGCTGTATTTAAGAGAAGACTCAATGAGGAGCTCAGTGACATGGTCTAGTTGGTGGAGAGTTGGACTAGATGATCCTGTGGGTCCCTTCCAACTCAGAATAACCCATGAACCTGTAAAATCTGAGAAGAAACTTTTTGACTCTAAAATCATATGTATGGTAGACAAGTGCCTTTGATGATGGCCCTGACATTTAAAGGGAATGATGGACATTTGAGTAGAATACATGTCATGGGGAGAGCTCTTTTATTCTATTATAAAACTTTTCTCCTTTTTAGTGGCACAGACAATAAGTATCTCTTCTTATCTCCCCTTCCCTCCCCTGAAAGGAACGTGGCCAGGGGANTCCTGGAGGTGCCCTATTTTTTTTTCCCTTAAACTAGGGAGCCCCTCGTGCTTGTTTATCTTCCCACTTGTCTACAGTTGTCATTGTTCCATTGTTTCCTTTGATACTTTTATTGTTGTTGTTCAAACATATTTATATATATATTTATTATATTAATTTTTTTTCCTTTCTCCCAGTAAAGTTCTTATTTCTCTCCATATATATATTATTCAAGTATTTCTAAATTAATTCATACTTTATCTTAATTGACCCGGAGCAATACAGAAATGGTTCAAGAATCAAAGAAAATGCCAGACAAAGAAAACTTAGCAGAAAGAGAAGAAAGGATGACATGCCGTCATAGGAAATATAGACTGGGAGCTGCAGATTGCTGAATTTTATACAGCAGAAATGACAATACAATTGACTAGTGACAAACCAAAACTAATTCAAAATTGTCAATCAGCCTTTTTTTTCCCCCTTTCTTTTTCTATTTCTTTTAAACAGTGGATAATTAACCAATGAAAATAATAAGCAGATGAGACAATCCTTCTTCACCTGGTGCCTTCAAAACAGAAGATTGTATGCATCTGTGAAGACTCAAAATGAGCAAACACAAATTACTACTCTGTAAACCAAATGTCCTGTGATCTAAAAATTTTACTGCACTTAATCTTTATTAATCTGTATTAGCTACAGAATAATTCAACAATCTAAGAACAACTGTCACTAAAAATGAGCAGCATTATCATGCATAATAAAAGATGTCTATATGCAAAAAACCAGTCTATAAATATTTAGAATAACCTATGCAAGTGATTTTTTTTTTTTTTTTAATTTAACTCATGAGACCCAGACGGCTGGCAGGGAAGAAACCAGACCAGGAGACTGGGGTGCATGGGATGAGACACAGCCAAGACAGGTGACCTGAAGAGACCAAAGGGATACTCCATACTCTAAGGAATCTTGCTCAGTATATAAAGTATATAAAGTGGGGGAAGAAGGAGTGATGGCACTTGTCTTCCCAAATCATCGTCACACATGATGAGGTCCTGCTCTCCTGGAGATGGCTGAATACCTGCCTGCCATGGGAAGCAGTGAATTGATTTCTTGTTTTGCTTTGCACACGTGTGTGCCTTTTGCTTTTCCCTATTAAACTGTCTTTATCTCAACCTCATATTTTCTTGGCTTTTATTCTGATTCTCTCCCCAATTCTACTGGTGGGGGAGTGAGCAAGAGGCTGTGTGGGGCTTGATTGCAGGCTGGGGTTGAAGCCAAGACAATAATCTGAATGCAGTGTTTCCATTTTTTCACTGACAGTGCATGTAAGCAAAGGAACTGCATATTGCAGCAGAAAACATGTCATCCTTGCCTAATTGGACCGTCAGGTGTATCACAAGCCACAGATGAATGTTTGATAAGGTCCTTTTAATTCTGGCTAATTAAGCAGTTGGACACACCCCTCCATTAATGGTATTGCTTTGTATAGCCAGTGCTTGTCGCATGATGTGAATGTAAGCTAAAGAGGCCAACTTCTGAAAGAAGACTAATTAGCCTCTCCAAAAGGGAAAAAGACACTGTCAGGACCCAGCTGCTGAACACAACAATATTAGTGCTTCCTCAGTCTAATGAGCAGAACTTAGGCAAAGCTACTATGCTGAAAATAACTCCTCTCCCGAACGTTCTGTGCAATTTCATGTTGTCTGTTGAATTCCCTACAGATTTTTTAAGATACCCAAATTCTCAGTTGGAATCCTTCTGTTCTCTAGACCTGAAATATCAAGACAGAACGGTTTAAGTCTTAACTTGTTCTATTCCTTATCAAATGAAATTGTTAAAATGTGTCAGATAATTGTTTATTTTATTCCTAGATCACTTCATACTGAACTAATTTACTTTTTTTAAGCTACCAGAGTTTGAAAAGTTTCGTTCAGCTACATATGCTTTATTGTCTAGATCAAATAATGTAGCAGGCTTTAATTCAATGCAGAAAATGAAAGCCTGTAATTTACTTTCAAGTGCAGCAGGAAATTTCTTTTTCTCCTCTAGAAGGCTAAACAAAACATCACAGAAGGTAAACTGAACTAGATCTCGTAATCATATGCAGTAATGGCAGGCTTTTAATAGTCAGAATAAAAGGCTAATCTTAAAATCTTTTCTACTTATAATGATGAATAGCCACTACTGTAATTAAGAATTTGCAGAGACATAATATGTTACACAATAAACGAGAAGTTCTCAGAACATTAATTTTCAGCAATTAGTATGGAATTCTTGGTTCCTGAAAAATAGTATAAAAGGAAACAATTTTCAATAATACACTAACATTACATAAGAATTCCTTTTCCATTTTTGTATAAACAAAAATTTTATTAATATTTGCCTTCAAACAAGCAATGTGATGAATTCAAAGGAAACATTTCTATATGCTAGCCACAGAGTAAAAGGCAAGCTATACATGCTACTCACAGGGAAAAAAGCAAAATATTATAACATATTATAAATAGCTTCTGGATATTAACGTATTTTCCTCCAGTATTTTCCCCAGTTTCTTACTATGCACTATTTGATTGTTTGTTGTCTCCCAAGCTTCTTGGGAATACCAAAGTAGGCAGCCAAAGCTGTCTGATATTAGAATTAGTTGCTAAATATTTCAGTTAATACCCTGAATGTAATTTTTTCCAGCTTTTCACAGGCCTGCGGGAGGAATAACCGTTAACTGAATGGCATAGAATGAAGTTTAGAAGCTACTACTCCAGATTCCTATATCCTTCCCAGTAGTGAAACCATGTAATAGCAGAATAACAAATAGGAGAGCGAAGTACAGAGAGCTGCACACCTGAACGGACCCATGTAAGCAGAAACCACTGATAACTGCTTTAAAGAAAGTTCATGAGATCAAAAAGCAATGTCTTGACCATCAGGTTATTAAGTACCTAAGAACAGTACTGGTCAACAACTGTCAGAAGGAAATTCCATAAATGCAGCATATCACAGATAGCACATGGATGCTTAGGCTGAATGATTACTTCATGATTAGGTATTTGATTTAGCTAGTAATTCTACCTGTAAAACCATCAAAATTGTTTTCACTCTTGGTGGACAATTTATCAGTATTGCTCAGCAGCTCTACACAACAATACATATCAACAAAAAGATAACATTAGCAAACAGACCAAAACTTCTCAAGTTTTGCTGTGACAGAACTAGCATATACAACTGTTACAAGAAAGAAAACTAGAAAATCATCAAACAATTGCATTTATGCTATTCTAAAACATTAGTTTGTCCACTGGCAATTCTATGAGTGGAAAATTCCAGGTAATGTTTTCCTTCATCCTGGGTGAAAGAGTGTGAGGAGGAGGGAACTGATACAGCATGTCACTAGTTTTTCATGGAACTGGCACTGGCAACTTCAGTTTCTATGACTGTAGGACCTTCTTCAGGTGTACCAACTGCTTAGGAGAGATGGGATTCACCTCGCTAATTGAGGCCCAGGTGTTTTTGCCAGCAGGATGGCTGACCTGATAAGAAGGGATTTGAACTAGGAATGATACAGAAAGAATTACCAGCAGCCCTGGGAAGGAGTGGTGGACAGTTCAGACAAGCAAAAAAACTCTGGAGTGATACGAATGATATGAAACATATAATCAAAATATGAGGCTTAAGCAGGGCCGCCTCAAGCACTTGCATGTGAGCAAGGAAGTGGCTACAAGGCATCTTATGAAGAAACCTCACAGACCTTCTTTTGCAAATTAGTATGCTAAAGTGCCTCCCTGAAGAACTTGCACACAAAGGTGTATAGAAGGCTTTCACACACAGCACGGTGAAGAAACATGACAAATAGAGACCTTTGTGCATTTGCAAGGATATAATCTTGTTACGATCACAAGTGATATGATGGGATAGCAAACATGACTGAACTACAGTAATGGACAGATGTAAGTCATCTAACTTCACAGTTGAGGTTTTCTTCAGAAATAAAAATATCTCTAGAAAGTAATCTAGGATGAATCTTGTTAGATTGGTATTTTGTTGTGTTTAACCAGAAACAAGTTTTGACAGAGAATTAAATAAATTATAGAACATTTCTGTGGGTTTAGTGTGCTCTAGCTAATGTTTACACTGCTACGGCTTTTAAGACACAGCCAAGTGTTATCTACCTTTACTAGTACTCAGGTGCTTTCTATATATTGAGGCATCTGTCTTTAATATATCAACCTAACTTTCACTAACTGGGATGAGCAAGTTCACCATGCCTCAAAAATATCTCTATGCAGAATGATACAACATCAAAAGAAATTTCTAGTCTACTGAATCTGTGATATTACCAGAATTAATTATAAAGTCTAACATGCATAATGCTACTTCTTCACACTTTTCAAAATTCTTGACAACAAAATGTATTATGATGAATTTTCATCCTTGGTTTTGACTGTTAGTCCAGAGCAGGGTGGGAACTGGACATAATACAACAATTCAAGCACTTGACAATCACCACTCCTAATAGGCAGTGCCTTCTGGAGAAGAACATGAAAGACGGAAAACTATCTGGACCAAACAATTTCTGTTGCTTCTGCATCAATTACAGTTCTGAAAGTAGATCTAGATTTTGCTTCAGAAGTGAGTTACAAGTGTTTGGGTTTTCTCCTCCTAGTATGACATTGACATTGTGCTGCCATCCTTTCATCAAAAATGTGCACCTGATAATAGTGAAACAAAGGGAGAAAAACTGATGTCAAATCAATAGATCAAAACATAAACTGAGAAGGTTGATGGAAAGATCTAGTTTATCAACAGAATGACAATAATAGGAAATAGCTTATATTCTCTCTGTGTTACCCCCACATTACAAATTTTCAGTTTGTGATTCTTCCTGTGAGAACGAGAGGGCATGGCCTTAAGCTACACCAGGGAAGGTTTAGACTGAATGTTAAGAAGAGGTTTTTCACAGAGAGAGTGATCTCTCATTGGAATGGTCTGCCCAGGGAGGTGGTGGAGTCACCATCCCTGGAGGTGTTTAAGAGAAGACTCGATGAGGAGCTCAGTGACATGGTCTAGTTGGTGGGCAGTTGGACTAGATGATCCTGAGAGTCCCTTCCAACTCAGAATAACCTGTGAACCTGTGACTTCGGCTGAATGACAGTCCCAGAGGTTGGAAGGGACTTAAGCAGGGCTACGTGTGGGCTTCTGCCCAGGACCATATCCAGGTAACTTTTGAATATAGCCAAGAATAGGAACTCCACAACCTCTCTGGACAACCTGTGCCCATCCTTCGCCACCCTCACAGTAAAAGATTTTTGTACATGTTCAGAGAGGACCTCCTTTTGCTGCCTCTTGTACTGTATCTGGATTCACTAAAAAGAGTCAGCTCTGCTTTAGCCCAGGTCATAACTTCATCCTTAAAAGTCATCATATTAGTAATATGCTATGACATCATTCAAATGCTTCAAGTTAGCCATTCCCTAACCAATTGCAAAGGGAACAAATAATGCCTGGATTATTGCCCCAATACCTATGCTGTTAGCTTTCTTCCTTTACCCACCATCCTAACAGTTGTTAAAAAACAGATGGTGGGACAGGTGACAATCCAGGGTTCACCTCTGAGTAGGGATGGGAAAGTGAAAAAAACCCACAAAACCAAACCCCAAGAGAATGGTACAAATAGAAGGAGACATACAGGTTTCATCCACTAGCAATCACCACACCACATTCAGTTTACCATCAATACTGATGAAAACTCTTAAAGAGCTTTACGTACAGCTGTCTAGAGCTTTCAAAAAACTAGAAGTGGTCCAATATTAAAATACCTTTAAATTTAGGAACACATACAAAATGAAAGGTTAATCAGCTAAAAGTGAAAAACATCATGTTCCTTTTTTATTACATCATATGAGAGAACAATAGTTCTAATATGAAATTCTGCATCTCAGGGAAAAAGAGAAACAATTTTGCCATTGTTCTGAACTACATTAAAGTTTGCTTCAAAGTACATACATCACAAGATTATCAGATTCTGAATGGCTAAATTTTGGATTGTTTTAGCTAGGGATGCATAAATCTCAATACTTAGCTTTTTGAGAAGTTGAAGAAGTTCAAAACACTGGAAATAGTTCTACAGGCTTACACATAATTCCCACGATTTTGTGTAGGCAGCCCTGATAAGGATATATAATCCTAATCCACACAACATTTAATTGAAGTACCTGGTGTACGTACTACTGTAACTACATAACTATGTGATGACATCCTGTACATACGTCTTTGAAGTATATTAAATCCTGTCTTCTATTTTTGCTGGAAGAAGTGCATTATAGTACAATGAAAAATTTATATTCTTTTTTTAAAAAGTGTTTTCGTGATAGCACCCAACAAAACTAAATTTATACTGGAAAATTCTACTAATATGTCTATGCCAAATAGAAGTGTTCAAAGAAAAAAAGTATTACATGTTCTGAAAGTACTATACCAGTTTTTTGACATTTACTGTCTACAGCTCCTACTTCTGATACAAGACACTCTTCTCTTTACTAATATACCGAGATTTGAGAATCTTACTGAAAAATATTGTTGACACAATGGAAGTTATTTGGAGAAGTATGTTCGAAACATATCAGATTCTGAAAAACAGAAACTATGCTGAATTATCACAGAATCATAGAATCATTAATGTTGGAAAAGACCTCCAAGATCAATTCCAACCTTTGACTGAACACCACCAGGCTCACTTCACCATAGTTTAAACTGCCACATCTGTTCATTTTTTGAATACTTCCAAGGATGTTGACTCCAACTCTTCCCCAGGTGGCCCACACTAATGCTTAACCACTCCTTCAGTCAAGTAATTTTTTCTAATATACAACTTGAACCTCTCTTAGCACAACTTGTGGCCATTTCCCCTTGTCCTATTGTTAGTTTTCTGGGAGAACAGGCCAACCTCGCCACAACCTCCTTTCAGAGGGTGGTAGAGAGCAGTAAGGTCTTCCCTCAGCATCCTTATCTCCTGACTAACAACCCCAGCTTCCTCAGCTGCTACTCGTAAGACCTATAACCCCAGACACTTCACCAGCTTCACTGCCCTTGGACTGGATGTATTCCAGCACCAGGATGTCTTTCTTGGAATGACGGGCACAAAACTGAACACAGGACTTCAGGTGCAGCCTCACCAGTGCCAAGTACAGAGGGATGATCACTTCCCTAGTCCTGTTGATACACGCCAGGATGCCACTGGCCTTCTTGGCTAAATATGAAATCTATTCAGCTACTGAATTCAGAACTTCCAGCTGTCTTTTATCTAAAAAAGTAACAGGGGAGGTTTAATCTTAATGTTAGGAAGCGGTTTTTCACAGAGAGAGTGATTGCATATTGGAATGGGCTGCCCAGGGAGGTGGTGGAGTCGCCGTCCCTGGAGGTGTTTAAGAGAAGACTGGACGAGGAGCTTAGTGACATGGTCTAACTGGGGGGTGTAGGGCTGGATGATCCTGGGCCCCTTCCGGCTCGGAGTGGCCTGCTAGACTGTGAGGGATCTAGGTTGGTGTTACCGCTCTGGGATGTGCTCTCGGTCTCTGTATGGGTGTTAGATGGTGAGTTGGACTAGATGATCCTTGTGGGTCCCTTCCAACTCATAATATTCTGTGATTCTGTGATTCTGTGAAAGAGATTTCAACAAGAATATACAGTTGGGTCTCCTATATCACGGACCCATGGTCTTCATTGGGCTCTGCAAAGCCCTACTTCCGCGTTGATGGCAGCTCATTAATATGCAAGTTTGCCCCGCACCCTCAGATGATCCCCAGCGCTGTTTCGGCACTGTGTTGCTGTGTATTGGTTGCCGTGGTGGGGTGGCAAAGCAGTAGAGCCCTGGCTGTGCCCGGGGTGGGTGGCGAAGAGGCGGAGCTCAGGAGGGGGAGTGGCAAAGTGGAGCTGCTGCTGCGATCAGCTGCAGCGCCACCGCCGCAGCAGGTTGTGCATGCGCAGTTGCGAAAACGGGCCTCCTTCATCGCTAAAAAATCATGCCACTAAGATCTGAAGCTGCAATATGGAGGGCATGAAGTAAAGAAATACATTGGCTTAAAACAAACAAGAAAGATAAGACAAAGCCTTTCTATGTTGATGTGGGAAACACGCAAATAGGCTTACAAATGCAGTATCTGCAGGCTTACCACAGGGATAATTATATGTAATTGACTTAAACAATGAATAGAGAACGCAAAATCTCACCAATTTCTTCCATTCCTGTCTTCTTCAACCTGTAATGTCATTTTGTAAGGGAAGGACGTGTATCATGCACATCAAGGGATGAATTAGTGACTATTTTACTATCCTAATGATGGGGGCACTGGCTATGTCTTTCTTTGGAGCTTTCCTTCCCTGTAGCATGAAGGTCTATTTGCGAAACATGTAATTTCATTCTTGCTCTGAGACCCAACACTGCTCGTTTTAAAACAGAAAAATGAAATAAAGTCTTGTTTGCCTGAGACACCTAAAAAAGTTAGTTAGAATTGGAAGCACAGTATTTTATCATATTGGCTTGTGTGGAACAGTCTGTAACTTGTTGAAGGAAACAGATGACTGGAAAGTTGTCTGCAAAGAGGTATTATCACCCTGAAAAAAACCCAGAAGACCAACATTCATAAGACTGCCTTTGGTCAAGATTGGTCTTGGTCCACAGAGAAATGTTCAAATGCCAGTAACACCAAGTGGAACCTGGGAAAAGACAAAAAAAATGCTGTTTCATTACAGCTTTGTACATCAAAACACTAACAAGTCAAGTCATCCTGACCTCAGAGACTAAGAATCACCAAAGACTGTGGCCATGAGAGCCAACAATAGACATCAGACTTACAGTACTACTATAAACCTTTGGCTTAATTAATGTATTTGATTAATGTCTGATTCTTAGCTTGTAAGAGACTGATCAGCCAGTAATAGAGCATAAATAAATGCTTGCTTGAAATGTGGACAGTTGATCAGAGTCTATCAGAATATTCCCATTACAGCAGTCCCAAATTACCCAGTAATAATAGCTGCAACAATTCTCACCATAGCTGCACCTGGGAATCTGGTTGGTACAGTGTCAACTCACTTGAAAATACAGAAGAAAGCATTGGGAGTCCAAGATAATTCTGGAATGCAATGGAACTGAAATAGAACTAAGATGTCAACAGGCATGGAATATAGAAGACATAAGGCCATGGGGTGTTCAGACACAGCCTCATCATACTCATCTACATCTGTCATTTTGCAACTAGCAACTGTGTAGGCAAACAACCCTTGCTTATCCCTATACCTTCCTGACAAATTACGCTTCTATCCTAAGTTATCCTTACCCATGCTTATGTTTCTGATGAAAGAGCAGTATAAATAAATAGATAAATAAAAGAAGGTTATAGTCATCATGCAGTTTTGGCTGTAATAGAGTTAATTTTCCGTACAATGGCTAGTATGGGACTATGTTAGATTTCTGCTGAACACAGGGTTGAGAATAGAGAGATGTTTTAGTTACTGCTGAGCAGAGCTTGCACACAGTCAAGACCTTTGCTTTTCATACTGTCATGCTGGTGAGAAGACTGGAGATACATGGGAGGTTGGGAGGACACACAGCTGACTCAGCCAGAACATCATGCTCAGTACGTAAAGTAGGGTGAAGAAGGAGCAAAAGGGGCACATTTGGAGTGATGGGGTTTGTTTTCCCAAGTCATCATTACATGTAGTGGGTACCTGCTCTCCTGGAGATGGCTGAACACTTGCCTGCTCACAGGGAGCAGTGAACGAATTCCTTGTTTTGATTTGCTAGTGTGAGCAGCTTTTGCTTTCCCTATTAAACTGTCTTTACCTCAACACCTGTTTTCTAACTTTTACTCGTCTGATTCTCTCTCCCATCCCACTCGCAGGGCAGTGACTGAAGAGCTGCATAGAACTTGGTTATCCCCTGGGGTTAAACCATGACAGTCCTTTTTGGCACCCAGTGTGAATCATGAAGTGTTCAAGACAATGACATACATCCCAATCAAACAGTAGATCAAATTCATAGCTGTTAATGCCGTTTAGCTAGCAACAAGCAGGCTCTGTGCTTGTCATGGGGCTCACTTGCCCGACTGTATAAAAGTGTATTGCGCCTGTTAGTAGCTGCCTTTTGCTTTGGCCACTCACTGCAGGGTTGTGTTGACCACATCACTGTGTTGCGCCTGGGAATGTTTAGACAGCAGCCACAGTCATGTGACTGGGCTGGCACATGGTCAGGATGTTGCTGCTGTTTCTGTACTGCTGTACTCCACAGGCTGGAATGCCAGCGTGAACCCAAGTAGAAGGAGGACAAGTCTATGCAGGAGCAGGTATCCACTTGCAGCCCATGGAGAATCCCACAGTGGAGTAGCTGGATGCCTAAAGGCAGCTGTGCCTCTCTGTTAGATACTCACACTGGAGCAGGCTGCTGGAGGGACCTGTGGTGCCATGGAAAGAGCTGCCCACACTGGAGTAGGTTTGCTGGCAGGAGTTAAAATCCTATGAGGAATCCATGCTGGAGCAGTCGGGGGGGGCGGGGAGGTAGTAAATCAGTTACTACTGAATAATTAACCTATATTCAGATTACTTAGCTACTTTCGCTTAGCCATTGCTAAATTACAGGCATTGACAGAGCAGGGATTTTTTTTGAAAATCTAAAATGTTTTAGTTTCTTACAGATGGGTTCACTTACATTTACCATGTCTGTATACAAAAAAGTGGGAAAAACACCCATACTGACTGGCTGCAGCAATGGACAGATTAGTCACAGACCAAATGGACTCAAAATCAAACTAAGATTAGTTACTGACAGGATGGTTCCAGATTCGACTGGGTTTTAAGAGTGAAAACAGCTCGTCTGCATCTGATTCGTTGAGGTTGTACAAAAAAAGAACAGCAGGACCCCAAAACAATGAAGCTAATACTAAGACTAAAACACTATGTGTAAGAAAAAGATGTAAGTTTTTCAAGTAAGAAAATTTCCAATAAAGAGTAAGTTCGGATCCATACATTATCAGCCCAAATAAGAGATGAAAAGAAAGCTCACATATAAAAACAGAAATGTGTCCAATTTCTGTAATATCTGACAGGTGGAAATAATAAGACTTAGTTCAGAAACAGTTAGTTAGGTGTAAGCAATAACTTAGTATATTTCTGTCCTGGTTTAGGTTTTTTGCTCCTCTGGCAGTGAGGGGGTTAACAGCTCAGCTCTTGCCTGGACCTCAGTCACTGCCAGTGATTCAAGGTTAGAGAGACAGGCATGCCTCTGTGAATAAACATATTTGGGAGAGAAGAAAAAAAAAGGTAGTAGTAAGATGTAGAGTGCCGGGTCACGACGTGTGTAAGAAGCTGAATGCTATGAAGGGCCCCCCAGGCCTACTAGAGAAGGGGTAGGAAGAATTCCAGGCATCCCGCTCCTGTTTGTGGAAAGGAACATGGTGCAAACCTATGGAA
>WEKX01000995.1:11005-25480 GCA_013390025.1 Pitta sordida | reverse complement strand
TCTATGAGTTTCTCCTGAAGCTTATTATGGGAAACCGTGTCAAAGGCTTTGTTAAGGTCCAAGCACACAACATTCACGGCCTTTTTATCGTCAACCAGGCAAGTCACCAGATCATAAAAGGAGACTAGGTTGGTCAGGCAAGACCTGCCTCTCTGAAATCCATGCTGACTAGTTCTAATGCCATGGTCATTTTGCAGTCCCTCTATAGGGCCCTTCTACCCTCTGGTAGTTCAACATTTGCTCCCAGCTTGGTATCATCTTCAAACTTGTTAATGGTGGACTCAATTCTCCCGTCCATATCATCCACAAAGATGTTAAACAGTGTCGGGCCAAGCACTGACCCCTGTGGGACCATTTACCAACATTCTCTGAGCTCGTCCATCCAGCCAATTACTAACCCAACACAGGATGCTCCACTGCTGCCTTTCTTTAGGAAGAAGTCCTAAATATGTTTGAAGCATCTCATGCTACAATCCCTAACGGCTGTGCACTATCCTGTTTTATGCCACTAATGCTACCAGTAGTTAATTGGCAGAATCAGCCTAGCACATGCTGTCAGAATTTGATAGCAGTGCCTGTCTTGCAACCCACATGAACCAGTCAGTGAATCAGAGCACACACAATTTCAACTATCTCCTGTGGGTGACAGGCATTTTGTGTAGGCATACAAGTGCAACATTAAGGCCTCACAGAGAATTCTGCTAACTAGCGACTTCTTAGGACTAGAAAGCACGCAAATTCAAATCTACACGTTCCGAAATACACATTTGGTGACATCAGTATTTCAAAAGAAGAAGTCTGAATGGAATTTAACGAGAAAGTGTTGTCATCAGTGGCACAAAATTCAGCAGGCAGCCATTCATCAGTTGAGTACCCACAAGGATTCATACTGCATACAGTACCGTCTAATGTCTTCATTAATGACCTAGAAGGTGGAACACAGTGCACTTCAGCAAGCTTATGGATGGCACAAAATTGCAAGGTCTGGTTTATAGACAGTGGTTGGTAGTGAATAAAAGCCATCATGCAATCAGTCTCCTTTTGAATGACTTCAGAAATTTACATTCTTCATTGACAAACAATGATACAGATAAATAAATAGATATGATTTAAAAAACCACCGATACTTGCATTCCAAAACTTTTTGGATATCAATATAAGCTAAACAATTTTAGCCCTCCATTTAGCTTCATTTCTTCTCTGTTGATTAGGATTTTGTCAATTTCGTACCAATATACTATTTTCCTCAGATGGAAGCCCTTCAATCTGATAAAAAATATTGCATGGAATAAATACTAAAAAAAAAAAGAAAGAGAGAAAAAAAGGCCAGTAAGCCAAGACTAGCATCTCTCAAATCCTGGCCATTTTCTTTTAAATTCTGCAACAAACTCAAGTTAAACAACAATATTCTAAGTGTATTTACACACTCAGAAAACCTCAAACCTCTGAGGGGGAAAAATAAAAAAAAGAAACAACAAGTAAAAAACCCCCCTAGTACTTAAAAACTCTGACTCAGGATAAGAGGAGAGGAATTAGATTCCTAAACGCCTTCAGGTATGTAGGCCTAAACAATTTGCTCTGGACAATACATGCAGAATCAGCAATACAGGGATCAGACTGCAAGTTTCTAGACTTAACATCCTTATTTCAGGATTTTCTTTCATTCTAAAAAGACATAACAGATACTAGAGTGGAACATAAAATTTATGAAAATACATTAAGGTAAATCATAACCATCTCTTACAAAATAAAACCACAAATCCTAAATTATTTTGTATCAAAACGATATGTTCTAATAGACCAGTTTATTTTCGTGTACCTTCCATTGTACATACTTGGATTAGTTTTGATATCATTTAGTCTATTTCAAACTGATCAAAAATGTTATTTCAGACTATAAAATACATGCTCTTTTCTCTGTAATTTCCACGACTGATCTGCTGACAAAATTTTAAAAACAAAACCTAACTTTCATAGTAATATTTGAACTATTATTGTTTCTATACTAAAACCAACCAAAGGAGTAAACACTTCATGAAGTTAACTTTTCAAGCCTTAAGTGTTAAGGTTTACACATTTAGAACATTCTTTAGGCTCTGTCACACAGAATTATTTTTTTTTTTAAGATTGGAATGTAGCTGTCAATCATGTTTTCTTTTGCAAAACAGACGTTTTGCACTTTTCACTTGTCACTCGCATTACACGTAACATGGGAATCTCAGCACTAAAAACAATTTAAGAACCTGCATTAGTTAAGCACATAAATTATTATTAGAGTGACAGAACAGTTAATGAATGTCTTGCAACTCCATTTGCTTTGTTTTTTAAGGAAGAGGAAAGCTAATACAGCCAGCCCTCTCCACTTCGCGCCCCCCAGACAGTGGCTTCACCTCTACACGGCGTGATTTTTCCGCGATTAAGGAGGCCCATTTCATGACTGTGCCTGCATGAACTGACAGTTATGAATATTCAAATTAGACACTCATGAATATTCAAATCAACCCCTACGCTGTGCCACATAGACCATGGGAGCACTGCTCTGCCCATGCCATGTCCGCCTCGCTGTGCTCTGAGCAAGGCGGCTGCAGCAGTTTCACTGGCGCCACGTCTGCGCTGGGCTCAACCCACCTTGCTCCACTGTGAGCAAGGTGGCCACGTCACATCCCCCCACTGCCCTCCCCAGTCTGAGCAAGGGTAGCCAAAACAGTGCCAGAGCGCAAGAGGGCAGCCACACATCTGCGGCAGGGAACGCAGCGGACATAGCCCCTGTCCCACCTGGCCAGTCCCCAGGGGGACAAAGGCACAGATGCTTGTAATTTTTTTTTTCCTTGTAAGAGCTCACTCTGCTCCATTTCTCCACTGGTGCAGTTAACGAGTTAAAACATTACAGTATACAAACAGTATGCACACCTTTCTTGGGTTTTCTTAACATATGTTAACTAAGAAAAGTACCCTCATTAACATTGGAATCTACAAGCTGTGCTGGCTGCTGTGGGAATGGTACAGGGGCTGAGGCCACCACTGCCTCACAACCATTGTCTTG
This sequence comes from Pitta sordida, assembly GCA_013390025.1. Classification (NCBI taxonomy): domain Eukaryota; kingdom Metazoa; phylum Chordata; class Aves; order Passeriformes; family Pittidae; genus Pitta; species Pitta sordida. The sequence goes on along the minus strand of WEKX01000995.1, from coordinate 22,437 downwards.
CCAATGTGGCCGGATTGTTGTGTAGCTAGCCTCGGAACACTGGTGTGAGCCCCAGTGTGGAGTACAGGCTCTGAAACTCCACATGTGTGCTGCAGCAGCGGAGATAAAAGTGAGATGGCAACCCCACAGGGAAGATCGCAGCGCTGTCACCCACCCCTACCTTCAGGACCAGTGCTAGCTCCTGAGCTTGGTTTCAGCAGTGCCGCACGGCTTTGCCAGCGCCAGCAAGATGGGCACGCATGTACCCCGAGAGGGAACATGCTGGGGAGAGCTCAAAAGTACATACAGACCCGCGGAGCCTCCTCCACCCACTGCAGCTTCCACAGTGGGGGCAGCCAAAGCCTGGGACTTGTCTGGGAGGTGGCAGGGGCACAGGAACCCTTTTGTCACGATTCCTGAGGACTCCCCAGGTGGGGATGGGGCAGAGGAGACACCCTTTGCTCTCCTGAGTGCACGAGGAACTTCCGGAAATGCCCCACAGCCTCTCCGGAGCTGAGGGCAGGTGTCACTGGGGTCAAATTTGCATATTAATGACCTGCCACTCTATGCTGACAGAGGGCTGCACGGGGGGCGGGGCGGAGGGCAAGACCTGTGGTACCGTGGAATTCAAGGGCCAACTGTAATTTGCAGATGAAGATCTAGAGCTGTTTACATCAACACAAGCTTTGAACCAGCTAAAATTTTTCACATTTAAACTCCATTTCCCTCTGCCCCATCTCCTCTCTGGAAAGCAAGATGCTCTTGTGAAACAGTGAGTACCTATAAAAGAGTGAGCAAAAATGCCATCAGGCATAAAAGCTAGAATAATTTTTGAATAAGCAATTGCCTGTCTTAAAGATGCATAAGCTATATGAACTGAAAATATTAATTTTTTCATTATCACATGTAGAATTTTGATAGCTGTAAAGAATCTCTATGTATAAAAAAATTAATTTAAAAAATCCAGCAAGAGTTGTTGTTTCAGATTTAAACTTTATGTGGCACTGTTCCATTGTTAGACTTAAGATTGAGTATTTCACAAAAAAATGGAGAACACTGCAAATTTTTATTTCATTTCAGACTCCAAAGAGAAACTTAAAGTTTTGTTAAAGTATGAAATTATGTAGACCACTTCCCTCTATAAAATTTTAAGGACAGTCACCCAAGGTATGAGCTTTTAAACTATCTTCTTTTACAGTCTTCATCTATCACAGTTTCTTGTCTGGCGACGTATAAGAAAGAGAATAAAGTATGAAAAGAGAAAAAGGAAAGGGGGGAGGATCAATGGGGAGAAAAGGACAAAAAGTGTACTTTCTGTCCTTGCTTTTCTAACTGGTTAAAGTAGAGAAGACACTGCATCTAGAGCTTGCAGAAAATCTTACTTGTTTTTTAATATGTTTGTCAAAAACTAAAAATTACTGTCTTCATAGACAGTCATTTATGCTGCAATAGTTCTCAAACTTTTCCTTCCCTACTCTTATCCTGAATGTCTTGATACTTCTCCACCTACATCCACAGCACATACTTATCACAATATATTTTCTCAACTCTCCATTAATAGAAAGTGATCAGCTTCTCAGAACACTTAATGCCAGATTTAAAACACTAGGAGTTTTGTTCAGCTTCAGCTCTGAAAATAAATATTATGTGTTAGAAAGTGGCAGAAAAATCCAGATAAGAAGAAACAGAACCGTTTTTCTTCAGGAAACAGAAGAATTCATTCCAGAAAAAAAAATTAATAATAAATTGGCCCACAGGGTGGCAGAAAAGACACACACACACAAATCCAAGAAAAATTCCCAAATGGCATTTGAGGCAAAATATGTGGTTTTAGTAGCACTTCATCTAACAGCCTCACACACCAAAAAAAAAAAAAAAAAAGTCAGGGATGAGGTGAGGTAAGGTAAGGCATCAATTTATTCATCTGGCTTCCTTACTCACTCATTATCGTGTAGAAAACTAGGTAAGCAGTATATTATATTGTGGAAACCACACAATTTTGGTATACTTCCTATAGAGTTGCTAGAAGAACTGGTATCTAGACATGCAGTTTAGTAAGCTCAGCTGTTTCCAGAAGTGTGTACTGTCTTAATCTTAAATTATAAACACTTGTTCATGTCCTCCAGGGTTTCTGATGAATCTTCATTACAGTGAATGCTGTCTAGTTTTAGTTCTAGTTCAGCACTGGTATCCTGCTGTTCCAGTTCACCCTAAAAAAATAATCATGACTGGAGTCAAATGTTTTCAATCATAGCCAAAGAAAAAGTCCAAACAAACATAGAACTCAACATTCCCTAACTAAAATCCCCGTGACCACTACTGCCACAGCATCTAAATTATGTAACTACAGAAACAGCAAAACCAAAGCAAAACAGTTATTCACACAAGGAGTTAATGGCATAGAAGTTCAAAAGAAGTTTTTAAACTCCCCAAAACCTTAAACACCAAGTGCACAAAAATATAATAGGCTAGTGGAAAGACATTTGCTAACAGCCTAATACATCAATCCTTATTTTTATGACAAGAACATACTAGAAATATTACACACACATAGTAGTTTTCAAGTCCAAATGCATGCCTGTATGAAATGCATCAAACATTTTTTTTCCACCTGCTCATGATTACGGACAGAGGTACCTATACATGATTTAAATCCATATGACAAATATTTATTTAATTTTTTTTTCTGATTTTTTTACAGTAGTATATAGACATTTCTTTAAAACATGAAAGCTCTGAAATTAATGAAATACGATGGAAGCTTACTTAAAATATAATTGTCATTATGCTCTCTTCCCCACACATCATTTTAAATGCTTTGAATTGATATCTCTCTCACACTAGACCACATTTATGTATCAGTTATCTGATTGCAAAGTAAAACTGCTATATTGAATGTTCCCCTACAGTGTTAGAGCATATGAAACTTACTTCCTAAACTCAGTTAAGAGATGTTAATAGGTCAGCTCCAAGACAAACTGATAAACCAATAGGGCTCTTTCTCTATTATGTTATAATCATGGCCAAATATAAGCCTCAAAGATTGCCTTAATTATATTAGCTTCTGAAATGTAATTATGAACATGTGAATTACACCGGCCTAAATACACTAAGAATGTTGCTAAGCTGCAGCTAATCCTGGAAGTTCTAGTCCATGGAAACTCTGGCTGCTTACTGACTTCATTTTAGGACAAACTCCTATAAAAACTATAAAAAAAATAGTGGCTTATTGTGTTGTTTCAGTAGATTTGCTGATTTAGACAGCAGCAAGATCATTACAGAAGGGCCACACTGTGCAACATGATAAAAATAAATCTCAGATAATGTTAACCGATTTGTTTAGAAGGCAACTTGCACAAATGCCCTTGCTTTTCTCACAGCTTTTTATAATGTTTAGAATTCAACCCTCTAGTGGGTGACACAAGAGATTATATACATGTTATATTGGGCTGAATTCAAATCTAGCAGCAGAAGTGAGTCTCTTGAGCTCTGGACTCTAATAACACATACAACAATGAACATTTATGTCCATATATCCTTTTACTGGTTTGTGTGTTATACATATTTCACCAACTTAAGGGTAGAAAAATAATTCTCAATATACCCAGTTGACATTTCATTCTCTAAGTAACTTCCAGGCTAGAAGGACCAAAATAACTCAGAGGAGTTCTGGCCCAGGCAGTGAAGATCCTTGCCTGAGTTGGGAACCTTTCAGTACCCTGCTTTCCCACATTCCTTTCCATGATCTTCGATATGTCCCTTTGTCTGAGTTTCAACCTTCTCATCTTCAAAACGGAGAAGAACTGTATTTTTCTGTCTCACAGACATATGTGAAGAGAAAATATACAGTTGGGCCACCTATACCACAGAACCACAGTCTTATTCATGTCCCACGAAGCCCACCTTCCACGTTGGCAGCTCATTAATATGCAAATTTGCCCCACACCCTCGTATGGCCCCCCCAGCACTCCAGCACTGTTTTGGCACTGCCTTGCTGTGTATTGGAGTTTGTGACGGCGCTTCCTNCAACTCAGAATATTCTGTGATTCTCAGATGAATAAAAGACTGATAGCAATCTGTCTTTTGATTGTATCTGTAAAATCTGTAAAATTTTGATTTTCCATTAAAAAGCAGATCACCATGAGTCAAAAGCTCATTGCTGAACAGTAGATTACATATTAAATTACAGAGTGAAAAAGGCACAAAGATGCTGATAAGTGATCTTTTTTGTCAAAATAACACAAATGAAAAGCAAGGAATTGTTCTACGAAACTTACTTTAGTATCTAGACTACCACTATGCTCTGTCATTCCATTCAGATTTAACTCACTAAGTTTTTTAATTGATTAGGCTATTTAACTGACTAAATTAATGAAATCCGACCCACCATGAACAATTATATTGCATTATTTACTTCCTTAAATTAGTCTTCTAGTAGCAGAGTCTAAACCATCATAAAGCATCTTTAATAAACTAGAACACAATAGTCACTGAAAGCATTTTAACTAAACCACATCATGTTGCATTCAGAATTAATTTTTTGAAATTGGTAACCAAATAGCTCAATGATCCAATGCTAGTACCTCTCTATAGTCAATATAGTACCCCAAAAAATATGATTCTAAGCAAAAGTGAACACTAGATTGATATCTATCAATCAGAAAAAAAGTTTAATAAAATGGAGTTAAGATGTGTAGAGAAAGGTCTAGTTATTTTTAATGAGAAAACAAGAATTTTCCTGTGGTAATTGACTACAAACAAAAGCATGGATCAAAAATGCAGCTAAAGCATATACTCCCAAACTCACACTCCATTTTTTGTGAATTAACAAACTTGAAGATGCTAACAAAATGGTATGTCAGTGTTACACCAGCTCCAGTTGTTTTACATTGTATGCTATCAATCCATCCCTGTGACACACTACTGGTGTCTGGCCTGAAAGCTGATCTTTGTGACACTGACCACAGCTCTGTTAGTCTTGCAGTTCAGCCTGTTTCCAGTTCTCAGTGTCCACTTATCTAACTCATATTCAGTGGCTAGTCTACAAGGATGTTGTGGGACAGTGTCAAAAGCCTTACTAAAGTCTAAACAAAGCAGGTTCGCTACTGTCTCCTAACCCGCCAGCTGGTAATCCTATGTAGAAGGTGATCAGATGTGGTTACTTCCCAGTGACCTTCTTTTCCTGTATACCAATATTTTTCGTCCCTGAATCCTAGAGTAACCTTAGAGTCTCAATTGTCAGAAAGATAGGGCAATATTAAAAAAAAAAAATCTGTAAAGCATAGGCAACTCAAATTTTTCTAATACTGAAACCCTAGCAACAAAAGTAAAATACGAATATTCTAATGAATTACTTTCCAGAAATATGAACAGACATAAATCACACAGCCTGAAAATTCCATCCACCCATCCACCTCTTCAGAAGGTCACCACCGAAGATTATTGCTTAAATCTTTGTCCTCTCTAGATAAAAGCACGACTGATTCAAAAGAATTGTGGATATCTATGCCTACCTTTTCTATTCAAATCCCTTTAAAGTCTTCAAGAGGACATCCAGAAGAGAGATACTGAATACACAAATATAGCTCCATCACACAAACAGCATTCAGTACTCATATCTGACTAAATCCTAAATTTATGTGATGTAGACCTATTATGTTAGGTCTTAAGTATTTAATTATGCAGGAAAACGGTCCCACAGGGATCAGCCTTAGGCCCAGCACTGTTCAATATCTTTACTGATGATATGGATGAGGGAATCGAGTCCATAATCAGCAAGTTTGCAGATGATACCAAGCTGGGGGCAAATGTCAAACTGGCTGACGGTAGGAGGGCCCTTCAGAGGGACCTTGACAGACTAGAAGAATGCAGATTCCAATAATATGAGATTTAACAAGTCTAAGTGCCAGGTTCTTCACTTTGGACGTAATAACCCCATGCATCGCTATCAACTGGAGAATGAGTGGCTGGAGAGTGGTGAAATGGANGTGGGTCTGGGAGTTGGACTAGATGATCCTGTGGGTCCCTTTCAACTCAGAATAACCTGTGAAACCTGTGAAAACCATCTCATTGACATTCTCCACTCTTCTTGGCAGAGAAATGTGCCATAAATAACATTATATAATCAAACAGTGAATATTGTACATTGAATGTAGATTAATTCAAGAATATCATGCTCCAGTAGCATATAAACAGCAGTTAGGCCCCAAAAAATTAATTAGATCTTGTAGTCAGTCACAGAGCAATTATATTTAATACTAATAGCTTTTGTTTGAAAGTATTCACTATCCAATACTTGAAAGTATTCTTTACCCGTTACAAAATCTCTGCATTTTTAAACATATGGTAATTTTACCCAGGCATTTCATTAGTACTACATAAGCTAACATTACTGTTTGTATTTGTTATTTCAGTCCTGGTTAGTGTATTGAGAAAAAGGAAGACATCACTACAAAAATAAACAGAAAGCAGATGAAATGTTTGTATCAGAACTGGCATCTGGTCAAGTATTTCAATATATGCTTTTCAACTTAAAATCACTAAGTAAAATAAATAATTACTTCAACTTCTTACACTAAACTGTAGTGTAATTCTTACACTAAATCAATATGAGAATAGAATATGTTTACATTGCATGGAAAATCCTGGAAACAAATGTGATCAACAGCAGTAATTTTTAAAACATATGAGTAAACATGATGCGATACCACAGCACATTATGTTGCATGGTAATTCAGTGGGAGGGACAGATGTACAGGCAAAGACACTGCACAGAATTTTTGCCCAACTTGCTTCTATTGTCCCTCAAACTCCAGTGGCTTACTCCCTCCCAGTCTTTTTTTTTTTTTTAACATTTCCAAACACTTCAACAAATTTCCTAAACTTACATATTCTTATCGTTAAAAGTAAGTACATAAAATCAGGAATGAGTTTGTTTTATTTTCACTTTTCCTCCCCTTCCTTTTTTTTCCTCATTCCTTAAGATTTTCCATTGTACATGCTGCAACATCCTAGAATCGGGTTTTTTGACCTCTCAGTTTTCAGTTACAATCCTAAATAATTTCTTTCTCTTTCATAAAAACGGGGAAGTTCTAAGAAATGCAAAGCATCCTTTCAGATGCAAGCTTCACTTGAATTCTACTAAAAACACAGGAAGCAAACAAACAACTCATTACCATGATATCTGGCACAGTGCCACTTATCTAATCTCTGCTTTTTGGGTTTCAATGAGAAATGGATTTTTTGGTTATTTTACATCACGAAAAAAGCAGCCCAATTGGTCAGGTCTGGATGAAACAGAGGCATTAACCTGCAAATCCAGTTATTCAGGTCTGCCCAATAAGAACAATATTAGGAAGTAACTATTTCAAGCAATATTTCTGGTCTAGAAATAGAAACAAGCACCAAAGCAACATGTAGGAATCTAGCTACATGGGAGAAGGGCCACAGGGAGCCGAAAAAAGTTCATGACTGCAGTTGTGGAGACTAAATTACATCCTTACAGTAATTCTGCATGTAATCTACATGATTTCAGAATGTGCTTTTGCCATAATAAATACTATTTCCTATAAGGTAAGGTGAGAACACTTCTGGCACCTCTGAAAATATCACAGTTGTACTGTATAAAATAACCTTCAGTAAAAACACTTAAAAGTTACCATCTATGAATTGAACACTGTAAAAAGTATGTATTTTTAAATTTCTTCCTTCTATACACTAGCTATTATTTCTCTATCAGATTTTAATCTTTTTCTAGGTTATAAACCTCTAACTTTCCTAAATCCTTCAAACACTCCTAGCTCTCCAGGTGTGGCAGAAATACTTTACTGCATAAATACCTCTGTAGTGCATGAAATTAGTTAGCAATTTCCAAATGCTAGAGTCAAACACTTTTGAGTAGATATACTCAAACAAGATCATACTCATAAGTAATTTTTTAAGTTTTAAAATTCAAGAGTTTACATGAGTTGAAACCTTAAATTACAAACACCATACGAATTCGAATGTTGTTCAGTCTAGCCCTTAACTCAAATACAACTAATGGAACTCAGTTTTCAAATACAGCCACATAAAAACACCTTGTTTTATGGAACATATCCAAAATAGATCTCTGTCATCACAGTAATAGACTTTTCAGTGAGAATTCTACCAGTAAATGAAGAAAAATTTAAGAAGAAATCCTTTACTGTGAGGGTGGTTGGACACTGGAACTAGTTGTCCAGGGAAGTTTGNGGTGACCTTTAAAGTCCCTTCCAAGTCCTTAAAATTCTACGGAAAAACCGAGATTATCAATTAAACTGGAAAATACTATCTACAATACACAGCCAGACCCAAAAGGTCCATTTGAAAGAAAAGCTTTTTTCAGAATTCAGTTTTTAAAAAATTCCTGTGATAAAACACTACTGATAAATATTTGAACATACCAAAACATCAAAACCAAGTGAACATATCCAGTCTATAACATCTAATTATTTACGTTTCATCTTCAATACTGTGTAGCCTTTAGAGCTGTCCTTTTTATCAGTAACTAAAGATGCAAATTTTACCCTTGGAAAAGCTTTCACCTATTCAGACAAAAAAAAAAAAAAAAAAAAAGGGGCCATCTTAATGAATACAGCAAGTTACAAATAACTGACGTGGGTGTTACTATAATGACACTTCAACACCACATCACATGTAGACACAGAAACTGAGGACAGGAGTTGATCTAGTGTCATTCTACACCTTTATTCATTCTACACCTTTACTCAATCACCAGTGTTTCAATTTTCAGCTGTTAGCCAGGTCAAAACATTTAAACTGAAATGTAATTATCCCGAATTACTACTATTTGGTGGGATAATTTCTCTCTCTTACTCCAAACCACCTGCTTACCATACACATAACGGGTCTTGAAAATATGAAATACCTTACAGACTAAAGACATAAAATAAATTTGTCTGGCAGTTACTCAGTTTCATTCATTACTCCTTTTTACAGTATCTTCACATGGTATTTCCAAACTTTTCTAAACAATATGCATACTTGTACAGTTGGGGACTTCTACAAAAGTCCAGTACAGGTCAATCTATAGAAGTTGAGATTTAAAAACAATTTTAAAGTGGTTACTAATACCCCTTTTCCTTAGCAACTCATCCCATGTTTCTTTGTTTTCTCCAATGTTTCAAACTACACTGGACTTCAAAGTCAATCATTCTAAGCAGCCTTGTCAGAGTTTCAGTACTACAATTTTCAAAATCACCTTCATTTTGCAAAGAGGTTCACCACTTTGAGAAACAGAATCTCCTTAAATTCAACAGTAGTTTACTATGAAAAGAAAACCATGACAACTGTTTGTACTCTCGCTTTAGTGTATTACATCTGGCCTGGTTACTATTGGAAATTCAATCTATTATTGTTGCTAGGAGCCTGTTGCTATGCAACCTAAAAGGGTTATGCAGCACTTTTAGGCTGAGAAGCATTGAAAACACCACAGGCCTCCTCCTATGGTGCTAACCAGTTTATTTAAATAGATTAAACACCCCCCTCAGTCAACCCCCCAATTCCAGGATTAACCCTTAAAAATGCAATGACATATTTGAACACTGTAAACAAATAAGAAAATAGAAAAATTACACAGAAGCCATATATCTGACCTACACTGCATACTACTGCAAAGCAAAAAGCAGTATTTCCTCCAAGTCATCATTTAATTTAGGACAATTAAAATCTGTAAACTCCAAACCCCTTTAAACTTGCATATGCTAACTAACTATTGTAATGGAGTTGTTCAACATGCTTCACAAAGGTATTTTATAATAAACTTTTGTCAGATTAATACACTAAGTTCTATACTCTAGACCACAGAGTGCAACTTTGGAGCGAGGGAGGGAGTGGGGAAGGCCTAAAATTAACTTTAAAATGGCAGAATACTACTTCATACTTATACTCTATATCAAAAGATATCCAACAAGCTAGAAGTTGATTTCAAGGTTTGTAGTCAAATTGAGTTTTGCCTTTGTGCGTTGTTGTCACCCTCACACATTATGCAACTTGTATTAGACATACATATATCCCCGAAGATTGACTTCTTTCAGCAATATTCTTGCAAATCTGCTGAGGAATGGCTAAGAAATTACATGTAAAATAGCTGATTATTATGGTGTTCCTTTCTAATAATCTGACGCTGTTCTGCCCTGCACCAAAGAACATGTTGTTCTATGGCACCAGAATTGAGAAAGCTGTGCTTCCTCCACTTTGGCTCTTTAAATAGATACATACTACAATATACTAGCAAGTGTCTGCTGACTGACTCTCCAGGATGCAGGGAGTGCAAAAGGAGTTGCAACTGCCTCTTCTTTAGTGGCAGTACACAATTTTGCTTACTTTTCCAAATCAATTATTTTATTAGTATCTCTTTTTCCGAAACTGCTAACCCTCTTTTGAATAATATGGACAGACATACCAGGAAAAATACCCCAAACCAACCTGTTTCCTTAAGAGTACAAATTAAAGAAAGAAATACACTGTCCCAAAAGTTATTGCAAATGTTAAGATTGTCCATACAACAGATGCAACAGCCAGTGCCACAAAACAGATTCCAGAAGATGAATGCCAGGGTTTATCTTTCCCAAAATGCTCTGTACTACTTATTAGCTGATGTTTTCTGGAGAAACCTTGAAAACAGTAACAAACATGAACACAGTTCTGAAGACAAAAATCTCAGATGGTTGGGGGTAAAAAACAGCAAATACCAGAGTTCACTGATGAATTCAAACTCTCCTAACTAGAACTTTGCTGCTTCTCCAGGATTTGAAGGTTGCAGAATCCCTTTCTAAAACAAAACTGAACTTTTCACCTACATAAGGGTAACCCTCAAACCACAAAGAACTTGCCTTATCCCCTATACTTGAGGGATTTAGCCTACAACAGTTGACGCTAATGTAGTAGGGTCTACAACCAAGTACCAGAATCAAACATATTCCATCAACTTCTATGCCCAAAGCCATAAATCTAAAGAACTGCCATGTATAATCACTATTGCGAGTTTGCTTTTTATATTCTATGAAGAAAAGATCACTGCAGTATTAAGTCACCCTAGTGATCATGACCTCAAAGATGACAGGCTACTTGCACAACAGGAACAGATATAGCTATAAGTATAGCTGGAACAACATAAGGATGCTATGCTGTAAAACTGCCTACAGGTTTAGAATTAAAATCTGGGTGCTGATTATCTGAACTGTTTTACAGTCAAAAATTCATTAGAGCTTGTTAAGTACTTCTGTGTTGCCCAAGAAATTATTACACACAAGAAAGATTTTGACCAAGACAACAGAGATCCAAAGCTATGTCTAATGGGACACCCATCCAGAACAAGGGCAGGAAAAACGATCCAGGTAATTACAGACCTGTCAGCCTGACCTCGGCCCAGGGCAAAATCCTGTGTGCGATTGCACAGCACCTGCAAAATA
>WEKX01000994.1:81208-101650 GCA_013390025.1 Pitta sordida | reverse complement strand
CCGGCAGCCATCTTCTTCTTGCTGTTAATTTCTGTTTCCCTTCTTAAATACGTTATCACAGAGGCGTCTCTATCTCTCTTGATTGCCCTGGCCTTGGCTGGCAGAAGGCCCAGCCAGGAGCTGGCTGACATTAGCTCTGCCACCTATGAGGCAGGCTTCCAGCAACTTCTTGAAGAAAAGCCTCCTCCATAGCCCCCCTGGCTGTCAGAAAAAAAATGGCCACAGCAAACCCAGCACAATGGGAAAATTATTAAGTTTTATAAAGAGTAAAACATGAGAAAAACATAAACTTTTACTATGCTGTTTAGTTGCAGGCTTTTCTACTTGCATAGATTGCTGTGTATGTTAGTCATGCCTTTGAAGTACTTCGTATTCAAGGAAAATGGATCCTCCGTAGGAAGAAAAGCTTTAGCATTAAGTAACTTAAATGGGGTTTTGCAGCGATTGTGGCTAGGAGTTTGAAGACCTCTTTGTTTCCTGACTTGCTGATGCATGCTTCCCACCTGTTTATGCCTATTAACTTTTGAACTGCTCTCAAATTTCATATTCTACGTATTATCAAAATATGTTGTAAAAATACAAACCCCCATGGTGATCATTTCCCAGTGAAAGAAACTGGCAAGAATTTTATGAATTAAGGAGGGCATAGGGTCTAGTTGATTAATAAGAACTTGCCCTGGTAATTGTCTATTTTTTTCAAAGTTTGCAAATCATTAATTTATCTTCTGTGTCTCTAATACTGCTTCTTGAAGAGTAAGAGCAGCAGTCTCCTGGAATCTGAAAGGCAGAAGGATAACTTTCTTTGGACATTTGCACCAGAATCAAAACAGTTGTGAAAATAGTTGTCTTACTATGCTGAAAAAGTTATCAGTGTAGGGATTGCTTTATTCCACAAATGGAATAGTAGAGGATTTTTAGGCAAGATTTACTGATGATTTTAGAAAATAATCAGACTACTTTTTGCCTTTTTATAATTCATATCTTGCACAGAAAAAAATTTTTAACAGTGGAAGACTTGCAAGGAAACTTTTTCAATAGCTTTTTTTCCAAAACATTTTTGTCTGACAACAAAGCCAAAGAAGTTAAGTTTCTTTGTAAGTCACAAACCTTGTAAATCTACTCCTTAAAAGGCACAAATATGATTCCAAGTGCGTACATCCTAAGACAGTTCTCCCACAAAAGATGTGAGAGAGACTGCTAAGAAATGATGCCAGAGTTTTACTGGTCTAACGGTGAAGAGGTAAAAGATTGTAAAACTGAACACTGTTTTCTTACAGTAAAGATAAAGTAATTTAAAAGTTACGTACCTCACTTGTTGCCATATGGTTGCCGTTCATTATTTGCCTTAAACAGAACTTTAGCAAACTGTAAACAAATCTTCACCATTTTGTATGCACGCTTAGCAACTCTGTAATTTACATTATATATTGCATATAACTTCCATAATTGCTACAACTGGAATTTACCTTTTAGTTTAGAGGGTATGACTATCAGTGGTACATATAGTTGATTTTATATGTATAATTGTAGTTTTAAGCATATGTATTATTTATTATACATTAGTGTAGTTGATAATCCAGAACACTAAGTAATTATCTACCATTTGGTATGTTTTCATGAATGCTTGTTTAGAGGTGGACTTGTAGGAAACTTACTGAGGCACTGAGGGTTTTAAGAATCCCAATATCCACTATTTGATTTTGTCTCTTTGTAATTATAATAACAACAGATTCTTTCTTGCGGTGGTGTGGGCCTGATCCCTGGGTGGGTGTTTGCTTGGGAGTTGGACTAGATGATCCTGTGGGTCCCTTCCAACTCAGAATAACCTGCGAACATGTGTGAACCTCTGAAGAGTCAAGTGGGGAAGCTGATTTTTTTTTTCTGTGAACTGTGAAATGAGACTACTGAACACTCCTGAAAAATGGAAACCAATGCAGCCAATTATTAAACCAAGAAGGAATACTCAGAGGAAATTCAAGATGTTGCTTTTAAGGACACAGACTTAAATAGCAAGCAATTAAGGCAGATAACAGCAATAATTAAGGTAGAGCCAGATTTAATGGCCTTCTTGGTCTTCTGTCTGGGAAGGATGAGAGACAAAGAAACCTCATAGAGGGAGAATTAAGATGCCTTTCAAGTATATTCTACCGTGTCTGATAAATCTGAAATTTCTAATGTCCCACAATACCTAAGATATCTACTGAAGTCTGCCTTAGTGTTTCCAAACTTCTTTGGCGTTTGGTTTGTGGGGGTTTGTTGTGGATTTCCGGTTTTTTTGTTTTGTTTTGCTCTTTGTGGTTTTTTTTGTTTGTTCGTTTGTTTCGTTTGTTTTGTTTTGTGTGGATTTTTTTGTCTTAGTTGAAATGCTGATTCTGACATGAAAGTGGTGACAAGCTGCCGAATTTTGTATTACCCGAAGAGTCCCACTAGCTGGCGGTGTTGTTTCTGTGCTCAATGATCTTTAACGAAGTCTCAGCCTTTCCATTTAATACAAGGCTAATGGAGATTACTTCCTTCGTGGTAAAGCCTAGTATGTCTTAGGCTCACATACCCTATTAGAGCAACTACATTTAAAAAAAACCCCACCCAAACCTTGAAATCATGTTTTAAATGATTTTGATGTTGAAGTCAAACACATAGTGTCAGGTTATACCATGCTGAGTTTGGATTCATTTGGGTTCATTTGGTATCCTTTCTACAGAAATAGCATTGTATTTTATAATAGCATAATATGAGGCATGTGCCCAATAAACGAAAAACCAAACCACTCTGTACAGTTCAGTCTATATTTCACAAGTGGAACTAGACTTCAGTTTTGAATTAAATATCCATTTCATTTACCTCAGTCTAAGTGTTTGTCTGGTTGTCGGGATTGGCACATGATGCTGGGGTGTGACTTCTAAGGATTTTGATGTCTGCAGGGTACAAGAGTCATAACCTGAGAACTGTTCATAATTTTTTTTAATAGTGCAAATTTTGACTGCATGTTGCAAAATTAACTGTGATGTCACCTTGCCAAAGTCTAACGCAGAAGTTCCAAGAGTGAATAAAGGAAATAAAATATTACTGGCTATGCAGTTATCTTTGGACAGTTTCCAGGTTGAAGATGTTTTTTCATTGTAAACTACTAGTGGTCTCAGTGTGAGACCATTTCTTTGGACCTACCACAGGGACCCCATGTGCGCCAAACCCAGAGGGGGAGAGGAATTATTGTCAAGCACTCAAGAGACCCAGTAAGTGTGGTCTCATCACCACATAAATCTGCACTTAAGCCAGTTTCGCTGCATGGTTTCTTTGTCAAGTCCTCTCTTTAAAGCTGCAGCGTCAAAAACTTGAAGTCAGAAGAAAAATGTGTGAAGAATTGCCTTGTGCAAGTGGATTTTCAACTTTTAGTGCAAGTGCAGTACATCCTTATTCAAATGGATGAACACTTTATAATTAACTTGGTTCTTTTCTCATTTAAGAATAGCTGGTGTATTCCTGGTTGTCCAAAGTGTGATGTATTAGCTTGCATGTTGTTCATCAGTAGCTATTGGTACTACACGTCAGTACTGCATATGAAAGTAGAAAGACAACCAAACTATTGATTAAGTGTTTAGCCTTGTAAGTGCTACAAGGATCAGAAGAATCTCTGAAATTCTGCTTATATCTGCAACACAAATACAGTACTCCTCCCAAGAAATAGACTCTTCAAGTTGATAAGTGGATATCTTATAGCAGCCAGCAGGTGCTTACTGTCATGTCCTTGAGAATCACAGAATATTCTGAGTTGGGAGGGACCCACAAGGTTCATCGAGTCCAACTCTCAATGGCACTACTGCCTCCCTGGCAGGAATTGAAGAACCCCTGGTCTCCTGCATGAGAGGCAGGGACACTTACCACTATACTGAAGTGGGTTTTCAGTACTACAAAATGCAGACTCACATCTCCCCCTCATACTTCCCCATAATTACCACCTACTTTCAAAGTGGCTTTTGGTAGTTCTGCCTCATCTGTTAATGTGCCACCTTTGACCATTTCAAAGTACCAGTTTCATTCACTAGATTGGACAAGCCCAAGCATATCTATGGCCATCTGTGCAGCTCCTTAGAGCCTTCCTTGGAGTCGTGACTTAGAAGGCATAGGATAAATATTTGAATGCATTCTTTTTGATAAAATAGCACTTTAACTGATTCCACCACCACCCCCCTCCACCCCCACTCATAGTATATATTTAAATAGTATACTCTGGGCTTAGCAAGTGTAGTTTTCTCAATATTCTCACTCTGAGGTGTTCTATGTGTACTGTACATACAACTAAATACAGCAATTTTTCACTCAGAGCATTACTTCTGAAAATTGGGATGAAATTGTGGATTTACAAATCTGTTTACTTGAACTGGTACAATTCTCTCTATTTTTCTTGCTCTCCATAAGTCTTTCTCATTTATCCTGGAAAATAAGAAGAGAAATGCTGTTATGACAGAAGTGATTAACTTAAAAATTGAGTCTGCAAGCAGGTTTGAGTGAAGCCCTTTGCAGATTCTGCTCTTCTACGGTTTTCAGCTATGCTTTTTCCAGTGTGGTGTGAGTGGCTTGGCAAAAGCAGGACCAAGAGGGATAATGAGCACTATGCTGAACTTCTTGCCAAGTATGTGATGTATCTTCATTGGTGGGAGAGAATTTTACTTACCTAAAAGTTAAGGCAAATAAGTTGCAGTGAAGGAAATCTGGTGTGATATCTTCTAAGATGTGTCAAGTCACTTCGTAGAAAAGCTGAGGAGTGAAATCACTCAGGCACCTTTACTGTTCTGCGTAGAATCTATTCTAACTGACCAGAAAGCAGAGAAACTAGCAGTGGTAAAAGCAGTAAAAAACAGTACTAATACAGTAGAAACAACAGAAGTACTCAATGTGTGAGGTACTCAATGTGTGAGGGCAGTAGTGGAGTCACCATCCCTGGAGGTCTTTAAAAAAAGACTGGATGAGGAGCTCAGAGACATGGCCTAGATGATGAGCAGCTTGGATGGATGGAAGGAGCATGGTGCTCATCGGTCCACGCTTGTGGGTTCGAGCCCTGGGTGGGCGTTTGCTTGTAAGTTGGACTAGATGATCCTATAGGTCTCTTCCAACTCTGAATAACCTGTGAACCTGCGAACCTGTGTTTGGAAAGGGGAGAACAGAGAGATATTCTGTGGTAGCTGGCAACCTCCTGTTTTCCTCTTGAAATGAAAATATGAGACTCTGTAGGCTGGTGCAGATAGTTTGTTGGTGCGGCTTGGAAATACAGTATTTTGCCTTAACATTTAAAAAGTCCTGACTTCCCACACCCTGCACAAATAAACCAACCCACTACCTAAAAGATCAGCAAAACTCCATCACCTTAGCGTGATGAGGTCCTGCTGTGATCATAATCACCTAGACACCTGCTTGGTGGTTTGGAGACAGCAATGCTGTGGGTTTTTGGGCTTCAGCAAACTTTACATAATTCTGTTCAGGTCTCTGGAAGTCTTTCACTGACTCTCAGATGTCTCTTGTATATTCTTCACTTTTTGACTGTACCACATATTCCTTTGGAGAAGTCCCACCTGCTTCTTTTCTCCCAAATACCCCCTTCCTTAGTCTGAAAACTTCCTTTGTCTAGGAGAATGAGACCATAAAACTCTCATATACAGCTCCTGGATTTAGAAGGCAGTCTCTGAACCTCCTGAGTCTTCTGAAGTAGGGCAGGTCAAGTAATTACCAGTTTGTAACCAGTTATGTTCTAAGCAGCAAGTGTCTGGCAATGACCTTTAACAGGAGTTTGCTAGATCTTTAGAAATGTGGGCATGAATGGGATCCTGATACAGTAATACCCTACCTTTCGTGAGGAATGTGTCTTGTCAGGGTGTTGCAAAATGTCTAATTCGCAAACACATGCGGGTCATTAATATGCATACAGGCCACGCCCATCACACCACTCCCAGCCAATCAGGAGCACTGGGGAGTGTTTTCCACTCCTCCCTATGGGCTCTCCCAGCACAGGGGAGCAAAGGGGAGAGTTTCTGAGCCCTCTCTGCCTGAGGAACCCCCCAGAGAATCCCTGGGGTTCTCTTCAGCCAAGCTGCTGCTTACGCAGCTGCTGCCAGGCTGCTGCTACTGCTCCTGCTTCTGCTTGCACTGCCTCCGTGGCGGGGAAGCTCCGCTGCCGCGGCAGAGAAGGGGTGTCCCCAGGCTTGATTGGCACTTGTGGAGCCTGGGAAACCTTAATTTTGCAACACTACGACATCCGTTGCCCCTTATGGTGGGAGGTGGTGTCGGTGTCGGAGTTTCTTTCCCTTTAATATCTGACAGTCCTGGGAGAGGCAGTGCTGGCCATATGGATCCAGCAGAACACCTGTTCCCCCTGCTGCAGTGGGGGGAGGGCATGGGGAAACAGAAGTCTCCTTCTGGCACAACAGCTGTGGCAATGGCATGGGCATGTCCCGGTGCTTGCTATGGAGGTCTTTAAAAAACGACTGGATGAGGAGCCAGCCGTGGCCAGCCCAGCCCCTCTTTCATAAGGCACTTTCTCTGAGGCTATGTCATCATTAGGGCTTAGAGTCACAGGGGCTGACGTGGCTTGCAGTGGTGTTGCGCTGGGTCTCATGGCCACCCAGGGCATACCGTGGCATGAATCTTCCACTGTAGGGACCAGGCATGGAGACACACAGGAGCACAGCAGGGACAGGGGCACAGCACAGCGGGGCTATAAATGACACAGATGGCGAGCAGGAAGTACTGCGTGCCCTCCCTGGCAGGGAGTGCTGGCACTGCCCCTTGGTGAAGCAGAGGCACTGTGCATGCATTGGCTGGGAAGCTCCATGAATCACTGAGGCAAATTTGCGGGTAAAATTTCTTGCAAACCAGTGACGTTGCAATGGGGGGATTGCAATGCAGTGAGGTATTATACTGTAATTGTATTAGAGTTAAACCCCGTCCTTCACGAGGAAAGGGACAGGCCAAGGCTGTCACGAAATGTTAAACTCGCAAAGAAGTGCAGGTCATTAATATGTACACAGGCCACGCCCATTGCTCCACCCCTGGCACTCCGGAGCTCTGCAGGAATTTTTCTGCTTCTCCCCTTGGGCTCTCTGAGCATGGGGGACTAAAGGGAACCGTTTCTGAGTCCCCTCTGACTCGGGAGATCCCCCCCAACCCCGAGAATCTGTGGGGCTGCTACGACCAAATCCCTNTAGCCATGGAAACAGTAACACATGCCCGGGGGCGGGGGGGTCAGTCCCGGCTGCGCTCAGAGTAACAGGGGACAGCGTGACTCCTGGCCCTCCCTGTGGGGCTGGGCCGGTGCTGCCCCACAGGGAGCTCTGGCACCACCCCTCGGTGGAGCAGAGGCACTGAGCATGCGTGAGCCGCAGAAATTCGCAAATGGTGGAATCAAAACTGCGATAAATTCACCTCACAAATGTGCGGGGTCATAATGCAGAGGTCGCAATAGAGCGGAGATTTACTGTAGCTGGTGAAGACTGGGGATCTGCTAAAAGCCCCTGAAAGCAACAAAGAACAGGTATGATGTTCTTGTTGGCTTTTACAATGCCTGGTGAGGTGCTGCATCCCACCATGCTGTTGAGGCTGTTGAGTTAATCCAGACAGACACAGTGGTTCAATGGGAATCTTGAGGAGCTTCAGTTGCTTTTGCTTCTGAATGCAATTAAGGGCGACTTACTAGTTAAAAAGAAAGCACATATGCATAGTAGGAAAAGAAACAGCAGGATGCAGCAACTGCAAACTGAAGTCATACTACTGCAGACTAAAAAGAGTCTTTGACAGTGGAAGAAATTAACCTTTGAAACAAGTGATGAAAGGTTGCTGGTGATTTTATTACCAACAGAGCTGCTCATTCAAGACTGGATGCTTGTCTTTCAGACAGGATTTTTCTGATTTTCTAGAAAAGGGTTATGTCCCATACTTAGACATTTTGTTGGACCAGCCTTTTCTGGGCTTAGTGTGTGAACACTGTTCACTACATCAGCTTCAGTTATGATTTTGATTCTGTTCATATTGCTCATGGTCCCTAAACACAGTGCAGATGGAGAAAATTGGCCTACAATTTCTGAAATTTATAGCACTGGTTGAATTTTGAACTGACATTTGACATTCTAAAAGTGAAATTTGGATTTCTGCAACATTGATTCTATATTCGTTGGCTTCAAATGTCACTGGAGGTAAATTACTGAAGCAAATGTTTTGATGTTGTGTTTTTGATGAAGAAAATTATGACAGCCACAGCAGTTGTGATCAGGGTATCATATGTTTTTCAAAGACCTCTAAGGAGTAAAATGGTAAAAACTGTCTAAAGAAAGGAAGATTGGATGGTGAAATAATTTTTTTTAGCAAGGCCAGTGACTTAAAACAAAGCGTCCCTGGAAAAAACTTATACAAGCGGTTAGCATCGGGTTCTTGCAGTTGACAGTATGGTTTCTTTGTCCTTGTTGAAGATCTCACCTTCTTTTCCATGTCCCTCCTAGTCTTACAACTCACACACACCTTTTCTTAGTTTTACTGCTGGCATTTATCCAGTAGCTAGTTTGTGTAATACTGCACACAAGCACTTCTTGCAGAAGGTAGCTGAGGGTATACTTGGTGTCATGTGCATTATTGAAGTCTGTTTTCAGTCTTCCTGTATTAGAACAGACATCCCTGTTATGCTAATGATGAATGGAAATAGCTAAGAAATTACATTCTAAAAATGGGTATTTATTACGTACAAGTGACAATAATTGTCTTCTCTGGCCTCCAGCGTTTCTCAAAATTATGAAGTAGAAAAGTAGAAGCAGTCTTCTTGAAACTACTGGGGTTTTATACTTTTGGCTGAAAATCTAGAAGTGGTTTAATCTTGAAAGCCAATAAAAGTTGAAAGGAGAACTGATGGAAATCAATATTAACCTTCCAGTTTGGCTAGCATGAATTTGTAATACTAGTGATTTTTTTAAATGATCAATCTTAAAATAAATGGAGCCCCTGCATTATCTATGGATAAGTGCTTTTCTTTCTTCTGAAACATAATTTTAGATTGGGCTGAGTTGAAGTTGGCATCATTCCCTGTGCTTCCCGTGATATCAAAGTGCACCATATATTTCAACATTTTAGTAGCTTCTGCCAATGAAAACAAAAGTTATAATTAATAGTCTCAGCAGTTTTTCTGCCAAGGGTTCCTGGCCAGTATTCTTAGTTTGGTTTATGCTGCAGATGCATACCTATGAACCTAGTTAACAATTTTTTTTTTCCTTGCTGATGATTAAACCTACTTGCTGTCCAAGGAATTATTAAAAAAAAAAAAAAGCATAGACATTAANCTGCTTCTCCCCTTGGGCTCTCTGAGCATGGGGGACTAAAGGGAACCGTTTCTGAGTCCCCTCTGACTCGGGAGATCCCCCCCAACCCCGAGAATCTGTGGGGCTGCTACGACCAAATCCCTTGCTGCTGCTCCCGCTCCCTCCCCAGCCCCGATGCTCATGCCCACTGTGTGCTGCCCGCCCTGCGCCACCAGTCCCTCACCCCACCAGTCCCACGCCCCACTGGTCCCGTGACCCGCCGGTCCCGTGCCGTCTGCCCCCCGCCCCGCCGGTCCCGCACCCTGACGGCAGCGGTGCAGGGGCATTCAGCTGTGGCAACGGAGTGAGCATGTCCCGCTGGCTACCGCAGCCAGTCCCCCTTTCCTGGGGCACTTCCCTTCCACGTCTGTAGCCATGGAAACAGTAACACATGCCCGGGGGCGGGGGGGTCAGTCCTGGCTGCGCTCAGAGTAACAGGGGACAGCGTGACTCCTGGCCCTCCCTGTGGGGCTGGGCTGGTGCTGCCCCACAGGGAGCTCTGGCACCACCCCTCGGTGGAGCAGAGGCACTGAGCATGCGTGAGCCGCAGAAATTCGCAAATGGTGGAATCAAAACTGCGATAAATTCACCTCACAAATGTGCGGGGTCATAATGCAGAGGTCGCAATAGAGCGGAGATTTACTGTAGCTGGTGAAGACTGGGGATCTGCTAAAAGCCCCTGAAAGCAACAAAGAACAGGTATGATGTTCTTGTTGGCTTTTACAATGCCCGGTGAGGTGCTGCATCCCACCATGCTGTTGAGGCTGTTGAGTTAATCCAGACAGACACAGTGGTTCAATGGGAATCTTGAGGAGCTTCAGTTGCTTTTGCTTCTGAATGCAATTAAGGGCGACTTACTAGTTAAAAAGAAAGCACATATGCATAGTAGGAAAAGAAACAGCAGGATGCAGCAACTGCAAACTGAAGTCATACTACTGCAGACTAAAAAGAGTCTTTGACAGTGGAAGAAATTAACCTTTGAAACAAGTGATGAAAGGTTGCTGGTGATTTTATTACCAACAGAGCTGCTCATTCAAGACTGGATGCTTGTCTTTCAGACAGGATTTTTCTGATTTTCTAGAAAAGGGTTATGTCCCATACTTAGACATTTTGTTGGACCAGCCTTTTCTGGGCTTAGTGTGTGAACACTGTTCACTACATCAGCTTCAGTTATGATTTTGATTCTGTTCATATTGCTCATGGTCCCTAAACACAGTGCAGATGGAGAAAATTGGCCTACAATTTCTGAAATTTATAGCACTGGTTGAATTTTGAACTGACATTTGACATTCTAAAAGTGAAATTTGGATTTCTGCAACATTGATTCTATATTCGTTGGCTTCAAATGTCACTGGAGGTAAATTACTGAAGCAAATGTTTTGATGTTGTGTTTTTGATGAAGAAAATTATGACAGCCACAGCAGTTGTGATCAGGGTATCATATGTTTTTCAAAGACCTCTAAGGAGTAAAATGGTAAAAACTGTCTAAAGAAAGGAAGATTGGATGGTGAAATAATTTTTTTTAGCAAGGCCAGTGACTTAAAACAAAGCGTCCCTGGAAAAAACTTATACAAGCGGTTAGCATCGGGTTCTTGCAGTTGACAGTATGGTTTCTTTGTCCTTGTTGAAGATCTCACCTTCTTTTCCATGTCCCTCCTAGTCTTACAACTCACACACACCTTTTCTTAGTTTTACTGCTGGCATTTATCCAGTAGCTAGTTTGTGTAATACTGCACACAAGCACTTCTTGCAGAAGGTAGCTGAGGGTATACTTGGTGTCATGTGCATTATTGAAGTCTGTTTTCAGTCTTCCTGTATTAGAACAGACATCCCTGTTATGCTAATGATGAATGGAAATAGCTAAGAAATTACATTCTAAAAATGGGTATTTATTACGTACAAGTGACAATAATTGTCTTCTCTGGCCTCCAGCGTTTCTCAAAATTATGAAGTAGAAAAGTAGAAGCAGTCTTCTTGAAACTACTGGGGTTTTATACTTTTGGCTGAAAATCTAGAAGTGGTTTAATCTTGAAAGCCAATAAAAGTTGAAAGGAGAACTGATGGAAATCAATATTAACCTTCCAGTTTGGCTAGCATGAATTTGTAATACTAGTGATTTTTTTAAATGATCAATCTTAAAATAAATGGAGCCCCTGCATTATCTATGGATAAGTGCTTTTCTTTCTTCTGAAACATAATTTTAGATTGGGCTGAGTTGAAGTTGGCATCATTCCCTGTGCTTCCCGTGATATCAAAGTGCACCATATATTTCAACATTTTAGTAGCTTCTGCCAATGAAAACAAAAGTTATAATTAATAGTCTCAGCAGTTTTTCTGCCAAGGGTTCCTGGCCAGTATTCTTAGTTTGGTTTATGCTGCAGATGCATACCTATGAACCTAGTTAACAATTTTTTTTTCCTTGCTGATGATTAAACACTACTGCTGTCCAAGGAATTATTAAAAAAAAAAAAAAGCATAGACATTAAAGAGTTAATTTGATCATGAGAAAATGTTTTTGAGATGTCAAAACAGGATTTAAGGATAAAATAGGAGTTAAGGTTCTTGTTGAAGTTAAAGCACCATCTCACTTATCAGTCAATTAATTGTTCTAAAATAATTTTACTTGTAGGGTTATACTGCAGATGGGATGTGTTCTGATGCTGACAAATTACTCTAAACAATAAATGTATGGGTCAGTAGGTTGAGGTTTTATCTCTTTGCTCTCAGGGTCATCATGTAGTTAATTGCCTTAATAATCTCAGCCCTGTAAGACTAGTAAAATCTCTTCCATGGTGATACGACACTTATTAATTATTCAAGTATATATGTTTCTAAATATATGATTTGAATTCTTACCGTAGAGAGACTTGGGGAGTTGCAACTCTAACACAGGACCTTTAGGAAACGGTATTTTTTATTGCGTAAGTGTAAGTCCAGTGTCTCTGGATGTTTTTCATTCTCTCTTTGAGGGTTGAGACCACACAGTATGGTTATAGAGTACATATTGACAACTGAAATTGGCTGATGAACTTGGTTTTGCTGAATTTGATGTTAGACAAGTGTTTTCCTACCAGATAGAAATATTTAAGTTTTTTCCCTTGCTTTGCCTTCATGGTAGTCTTGCTCTGATGTCTTGTTCAGTTCTTTGCTTTTCCTGCAAAGAAGTTCTTGTTCTGCTGATATAATTTTTTGTAACCAAGTTTCCTGTAGAAGTCTCAGTGTGGGTGGTTGAAATACCTGATCAGATGGTGTTTACCTAGGCCATCTAATTAATGAGCACATCTGACACAAATATAAGGAATAGATTCAGACCATCTTATTCTGTAATGTTTTAGTGACCGCGCTGAGTGAAATTTCAAATGGAGACTTTAGAGTTGAAGAACGTATCTGTAACTTTTGTCTCTTCTATAATTTCTCTACTTCTTTCTCTACTTCTTCAGAACTATAATGATTTGAAGAGAGATAATTACGTAAAGGTCTTAGTTCCATTGCAGCATTCTATGGGAACTTGAGATGTCCCAGCAGGCAGCGCCTAAATGTGTCTGAAAATTAGCTTTGTCACTATCTTAAACATGATTCTCCTCTCCTCTATATTTCCTTGTCGACCTGTTGATATGCTACTTTTTTGGTATCTAAATGTTCCTTGTACACATTTTATGTTTATTATACTCCTCTATACTATGTCAGCTTTTCCAATAGAAGAATCTGAAACATAATTCAGGAAATTCACTTGCTTTGGTCTTTAAATAAATTCTACCATATTTTTAGCTCTTCAAGGGTGATATTTCCTGATTTTTAAAAATACAGTCAGGTCTCCTATACTGTGGACCCACAGTCTTAATTGGGGTCTGCAAAGCCCTACTTCTGTGTTGAATGGCGGCTGGCTGCGCCACCACCGCCACCCGCACCGCCACCACTGCTGCCGCCGCCTCTGCCACTGCTGCAGCAGGTCATGCATGTGCAGTTGCAAAAACGGGTCTCCTTCCTTGCTAAAAAATCATGCCGCTAAGATCTGAAGCCGCAGTGTGGGGGGCGTGAAGTGCAAGAGGACCAACTGTATTAATATATTTGATGAGCCATAGGGCTGTCAGTTATTTCTGGAAACCTTGTGTTTAAAGAGAAAAAAAGTGTTCATAGAAATAAACATCCTGAATTGAAGTTTGTTAGATGCTCTAAACTGAGTTTCTGCTGTCAGGAAAAGTTTTTATGTTTTATTTGAATTTCTGAAGTAATTTTTCCATGTCAAGGGTGTTTGTTCGAGTGCTTGGCAGACTAGCCCTACGACAAAGCACTTGCTCTTGTCACCGCAACAATGCTGAATTAGAGGAGTCTTTTACATAGCAACCAAACGGGGTGTGAATTAAACCAAAATTCCTAATTTGCTGACTTGAAAAACCGAGTGGACCACCATCAACAACTCCATCAACAAGGTACTCCACCTGTTCTGAGAAGTAAAAAGATTATCTACAGAGTAGCTGGCCAGCTGAAAGGGCATGATTTGAGAAGATTCTTGATCTTGGTCTGTTATGTTTTTGTACAGCCTGAGGATAGTGATTGCTTACAACTTGGCCCACATTCTCTCCATGCTTGCACTCACCACTGGACTTCCATCAGCGGAGAACCAAAAACTAATGGGATTAGAGTGGCTGAAGGTCTGTGAGTGCAATGTTTGACACTGCACCTTGGCATAGTTGTGCTGACTTAGGTGCAACAGCAGTAAAACTGGTAGTGTAAGACAATATAGGTAGCCTGGACTGAAACCTGAGATTGCCAGGTGGAAGGTAGATATATGCTTCAGTGTATATGTTTACAAATGTGGGAACTGTGTTGGCAAATAGTTTTGTGCAGGTCCCTTTTAATCCATTTTATTATTATTGCCTTTGAGAATATGTATTTTCTTTTAGTAGGAATTAAGCAGGAATTAAAGTGAACATTGCTGCAAATTAAGCTGTTAGTGCTATGACATGAGTGTAAATTGTGGGAGGACAGTAGGAGGTGCATTACTACCTAGGGTTAAATTAGGTTTAAAGACATAACTAGAGAAGAAATGTAAATAGAATAATGGAGTTGTTCCTGTTCTTAATTATCCTCAAGTGTGTCCTAGCTCTAGGGCCCTTGAATGGCTGCAGCAGGAGCCTCTGCCCATAGGATGGCTGGGAGGACACCAAAGTATTTCATAGTTTCTGAGGCCGCTGTGGAAGATGCTTCAGGACAAATGAGCAGCAGAACAGAAATTCCTCTTGTCAGTGTCAAGAACCAGTGAAAAAGAAATTTCTCATTATCCGTATCATAACTTAATTTATAAAAAGTAGGCTTTAGAGATTTTGACAGCTTTCATTGCTAGAACATTACTTTGAACAAATAAGCACTAAGAAAAAAAGGGTATTTTGCCTTTCTTGTTTGGACAATAGAAAAAAAAGTAGTGAGAGACAGCAAACGTTGACCTGCATTCTAAAACACTGAAACCACTTGGAATTGCATAAAAGCTTTCTGTCTTCCCACAACTTCTTGCTACGTATACTTTTCCAGCTCAGTGTTTTACCTACTAACACACACTCAGCAGGACTGTGTGACTCTGTAGGCAGGAGGGCTAGCAATCAGAATATTGCATGTAGAGAAATCACTCTTTTGTGTGTTTATGTGGAAGAACTGATGGCACATGCTATGCTGTGAAAAGTTAAACTGGAATATTAAAACTCAACTGTCTTTAAACAGATATATAATTTACTTGCTCTCTACAAAAGGTCACTGGATTTCACAGGCAGAGGGATCTCTTTGCTTCTGATCCTTGCTGGAGTCTGTCATCCAACAACAGCTGATGTGGTCCATACTGAACGCAGTATCACTTCAACTGTGTAATAAACTCTAGTGGAACTAACCATATTAAAAATCTCTCAAGTATGTCTTGGACTTGCTGTAATGTATATAGACCTAAACTGTGTTTCTGAAAGCTTCAGTCTACAGCAGATGCTGTGCCAGAAAACAGAAGCAGACAATCACTCTCTCACCCAAATCTCAGTACCTATGTGGCACATGTATTATTTTCTGTTACAAAATTTATTATGAAGTTATAGGTTTGACTTTTCTCTCCCCCATAGAATCACATAATTACACAGAATCACACAGAATATTCTGAGTCGGAAGGGACCCACAAGGATCATCGAGTCCAACTCTTAACACTGTCTCCCTGGCGGGAATCGAATAATTAGTAGCCTTAAAAAGGATTTCTGGAAGTCGCCAGATCCAATCTCCTACTTCGAGCAGGGTGACCTCAGATCAGGCTACCAGCATATAATGAAAAGCTATTACATAACTACTTCTCTCTGGACAGAAATGTATAATGCTGCCTATTGCACACATAATAACTGAGTAACCAGCTCTGAGCTGCTTTAGGGACAACATGTTAAATTAGTCACTGAGTGGCAAATAGCTGCTTTATCAGCTTTATAAAGGTGTAGCTAATGTTTATAAAACAAATAAACAAAATCCTTGAAAATTACCTCAGCTTTGATGTTAGGAGTACATGCTTTTCCTGAGGTGACAGAACAGAAGGGTACAAATATCACTGTGTAGTAGAGCAGCATGTGGCAGCACCTGACTGGCAGACCCTTCTTGGGCAAAAACTATGCCCCTATTGAATGTGATGAATTATTTGCAAGCTCTTTCTGGAGCCAGCATATGGAAACAATTGCAAACCTTGTGTTGGAAAGCCTTTTTTTCCCCCTTCTTGAGTATGGGATCTGATTGTGAGTTTGGAAAGGCATGCATTTGATGCCAACTGCTGTTCTGAAAGGGGGGAAACCCTGACAGTCTGCTGCTTTTCACAATGTCAAGTAGATGGAAGGATGTGGTAACCATTAATAAAAAAAGACTTAGGAAACAGTTTAATCAAAGTAAGAGCTACACTAATTATGTTTGAGGCTACACAGAGGAAGCCCGACACGGGATATATTTTTCAAAATGTTGGAAGAGAAAAAATTAATTACAGTCCCAGTCACAAGTTGAGGTCATTTATTTTAAGGGAAACTGTGCTATGGTGCTTCATAATTCATATGGCTGGGTATGCTTTACATAGCTGGACTTGTAATGTGATATTTATTATGTTCTTAAAGGGAGACTATACTCCAAAGACGTAAAATTAATATTCTCTTGTGGGAGGTGGTGGCACTCTACACTGAAACCAAGCAGTCTGATTTCTTTTGCTGCTGTGCATCCTGATGGCATTTTGAAAGCTGTTCAGTTCAATAATATGGGTATTGCGTATGAGTTCCTCGTTTGGTCTCATAACGTGAAAGGCAGAACAAAATGTGGTTTGCGAGAAGTGCTGCGACTTCTGGAATGGTACAGACAGAACACTGATCTACTCTTATTTTTGTGCGGCACTGCCAAATTCCTCCTGTAATGACAGCAAGTAAAGAGTGAACCCACCTTTACCTGTGAGATAATGTTTCTTGTCATGTTTTCTTATTTAGATTTCTCAGTCTTGGGTTGAATTGCAACACACATGAAGCAACCAGCCATTGTTACACTGACCTTTGATAAAGGAAGCAGCTTGTCTGAGGCAGACCATTTATTTTTGCTTGATTGATCTGCAATTATAAAGCTTCAGCAGCACTACCAGTTTAAATGAACTGGTGCAAAGTTTTTGGAATACTGTAATGAAACTGCTGGTGTGAGAATTCCTGATGGAATGAACTGCTTCTAACTCACCAATTGTACTGGAAAGATGAATGTGTCAGGATTGTAGATTACGTATAAAATTTGAACTGCAAGAGGTAAATACAGGCATTGTGTTTGCTACTGTGATCTCAACTGCTGCAACTGCAGAACTGTCAGGATTTTTTAGAGAAAGTCTTTGGAAAGACAAGAACAGGGCAGGAGTATCCTGCCCACTGTCACAACTTCCCTTCAGCAATGAGCTCACGGTTGAGAATAGATGTTTGTGGCTTTATAGAAGAGTTAGTGGATATGGGCTATCACAAAATCTTTACTGAAGATGAGAAAGGAAAGAAGGATCCTGCAAAGTAGCATATCACTTAAATAGAAGGCCTTAAATAAGAATTTAGGGATGTGATGTAATGTTGCTCTGAATTTCAGCCTTGGTTTTAAGTTTGTCATCTCTTATTCTGCAAGGTGAATTTTAAAATAGAGAATTTGCTCACAGGAGTAAAACTCAGTTTTTATCAGTTCTGTAATTTTGGAGGATATACGAAGAGGATATGACTTCTCAGCAGCTCAAAGGTGTGGGGTTTTTGACAGAAATTTGTTCACAGTGTTTTATGATGATGCAATGACAGAAATTGATTTGTCTGTCAGTACAAACGTTTTAGGAATGAGGTCATTTTCTGTCAGCTGACTTGCATGAAATTTCAAATGTTAATTTAAGATTTTTTTGAAAAGCACAAGAAGCCAAAACTGCTACCTAAAACATTCAGAGAGAATACTTACTATGCTTGCCTGAATCCATTCATCTGTTGGGATAAAGCTCATTAAGAGGAAAGGAGGAGAATGTGGAGGCCAGGACAGGAACATTTGTTTTCCTTTCTGCCCATCCTCCCTCTTTTCTGTTAAAGAAGTCTGAGATTTCAGTGTAGAACTGATTAATTTATTCATAGACTTTTAACATCTGTGTCACTGAACCAGTCTATGTGATTGGAGTAAGGAGGCTGAACAACAAAAAAACAAAAGCAACTCCATAGTGTTTATTTCACACAGTCTGTTATTGGTCGGCTGGAGAGAAAGCTGTAGCAAGCTCTGTATTCACTGTACGTTGTGAATACTGGACAGTGTTCTTGCATCAAGTAATAGACAGTAATATGAAAAACTAATTAAAAAGATTTACTTGTTGTTTTCTAGTGCAGTTGCTTTAAAATTATTATGGGAAGTGAGGGGCGAAGTCAAAATTCCATTGTTTTGTGAAAAAGGGTTTTTTAGTCCTTCATATTTTTGGTTTTAAAGCACTTATTGCTATTCCCTTTCATCATAAATAGTTCAACAAAAGGCTTCCTTCTTCAAAATAGAGCTGAGATGGGTTCTTAATGATTGGTGAAAAATACATTTTAATAATAGTAAAACATTAGGCTAACTAAAAGCAGTCACTTGAAGAAACAAGCCTTGAAGTTACCAACGCTTGTATGTAGTAAAAGTTCAAACTATCTTATTTGAATGTTCCTGTATAAGAAATGATTTTTCTGTGGTAATTTGCAACTGCAGAAACGTAACTGGAAAACAGGGGGTAATACATACTGATCATTATCCAGATGGAATGGAAAGATTTATTTATCACTTTATAAATTTATCAAATTTTAAACATATATTTTTGTTATCTACACTTGTAACAGCTCTATGCTGATGTATCTGGGGAAGGGAAGCTCCTAATTCATCACAGATGTTTGAAAAGTCCTCAACTACCATGGCAGGTATGAGACTCCAGGGAAAATAAAGATTTATTTTTTCCCTTCATTTTTTTGTGTACTTTAGGGGACAGAAAACATTTCCTCTCCCTTTTATTGGACTCTTCAAATATGCTAAAATAAGAAAATGAAATCTGAAAAGGAGAAGTGAACAAAGCACCACCATAAATTCTTTGCAACTGAATGTTCAATTTCTTAGAGGTTTTTTGCAGGGGAGGATGTTTTGGTATTTTTGTTGGTAGGGTTTTTCCTACACAAAACTGGACACATTATTCTATATGTGCTCTTGCAAACAGCAGGTCAAAGGGAACAAACAATTCTGTTAGCTTACTAGCATGCATTATGGTAGGCGGTTGCTTTCTTTTGCTGGAAGGAAGGGCACACTGCTGATTGTTTTGAACTCACTGTCTATCAACACACCCCGATTTTCTCTGCATAAATACTCTCTAGCTTATCAGACCCTGGCCTGTACATTTGTAAGGGGCTATTCCATTCCATTTTGACACTTGCATTTGTTGAACTTCTCCAGCTTCCGGACCAGGCCAGTTTTCAAGCTTGTTTAGCCACCTGTGAGTAGCAGCCTTCTCTGGTAGTCTCCCAATTGAGTATCTGTTTGCTGGGAGTCCACTTTGCCTCAGTCGTGGTCATTAATAATGACACCAGGCACTACTGACCATGTCATCATTCTTTGAGAGATGACCCTGCTACGTAGCTCTGTCATGGACTGAGGTTGCCCGTGACTCTCAAGTGTCTTTCGATACCCGTCTCTAAGATGAGTACAACATTGGGAATCTCCTCCAATCAATGTGACCATTCTTTGAGCCTCTATCAAGTATAATTGCATCAATACAAAGGTTTAGGGTCCTCCTTGTCTGTAGAAATTTATGTCATCTTCTGCCACTATTACACTGCTAAAAGGCAGCAACAGATGGAGCAACTACTACTGTGTTGCTATTTCTAGCAGGGAAAGATGCCTGGCAGAAGTAGAAAAGGAGAACTCCGACAGGCTCTCTTTGGGTGGAAATATTAAAGCAGAAAAGCATAGCTCTGGCATCATGAGTAGCTAAAAACACTATATGTATGCCTGTAAAGAAAAAACCAAGAAAAACATTGCATCCTGATGAGGTTTTTATTGTTTAGGTGTTTTTTGTTTGTTTATAAAGATCTCAGTAGTTGCACAGAGTGTTTAAATAACTGACCAAGGACTGAAAAGCTGTTTTGGCCCTTTGTCTTCGCAAATGTTAAGCAGCCGAAGAATGTGTAAGACACTTCTCTGGATTCCTTTACGTGACTTGAGTGTCGCAGCAGAGGTATCCTTGGTGGCTTTTGGAGAATGTGCATTGGGAAAATGTCATGCACTGTCCTGTCTGGAAAATGTGGAGCTTTTCAACTGCAGCAGGAGCAGCTCAATCCCAATGTGTTAGAGTGTGGCTTTGCTTGGTTTGGCTTGGAAGGATGTCTGATGTAATTTGATATTCCATAAAATTTCAGTAGGATATGGCTGGTTGTATTTCTCTCTGCCTTTGGATTCAGAATATGTACAAAGAGACTTAACTCTGTAGATGTTGTAATGTTAAGGTTTAAAGTAGTTATTTTGGAAATGATGCTTGAACCATTCTATAGAGAGGCCGTGAGGACAGAACAATTCATTGTTAATGTTTAATTGCATTTTACTCAAACTGACTTTATAACAGAGGCTG
>WEKX01000994.1:68305-81186 GCA_013390025.1 Pitta sordida | reverse complement strand
ATACCATGTTTACATTGAAGTTTGAGAACTGGAAAAGCTTCCAGATGGATTTGTTTCTGCAAGATACTAGAAAAGTGTGTGGGATCCAACACTGCAAGGAAAAACATAAGCAACTTCTTATTGCAGACTATGTCACTGTGGCTTACTAAAGTCCTTTTTTGGAAAGGAAGTGGCTGAACTACACCAGCTGGTCATTATGCTGACATTTGTCAAGAAGATGCGTTGATGTAGGACAAATAGAAAGCTTGTAGCCATTTCCCTGATCAGCTTAAAATACTCTGTTTGTTTTGTTTGTTTGGGTTTTTTTAAGGAACAAAAAAATTACTTGAATGTGAGAACATTCTATCCTTAACTGTGGCAAGGAATCTAGTAAATTTTTTCAATTCCTGACTTCTGTGAGGAAAAGTAAGCTAAAAATGTGGCATGGAGCAGATTGAATCAACACACCGTGACATTATAATGAGTTGAAAATCTGATGTCAGTCTGCTTGTAAATTCAGGTCAGCAGGAGCTGTGCATGGTTCGTTGACAAATAATAAGATCATTTAGCCAAGGTGTATATCATGTTACAGCATGGGATCTAGGTATTTTGTGCCAAAAGCAAAATTTACAGGGAAGCAAAGCTGCAAACCTTCTGATTCCAGGGCACATGCTGGGAAGGCTCTCTGTAACAATTAGGTGTGTAATGATGTGCTTATGCTCTTCAGGGCTGGGGCAAAACAGGAGGTGTACTTGTCATGAATAGAGCCAGCTGGCTGTCCATTTGTAGTGGGATCTGGCATGGTACTTTTCACGGCCATTAGAAAAATTAACTGAACCTGTGCCTCTGTTCCTCTTGTGTATGCATTGCTATAACCTACATTAAACTTCTGCCTCTGTTTATTGTTCTTCTGGTGTTGTGTTTCCTATGGTTAATTAACAGCAGAGGTTGCAGGTCAGGCAGCCAATACAATACACAGACCTATATTAAATATCTATTCAAAGATATGAGGAGCTGGCTTAAGACTCAAAGAGTCAGAAGCCATTTGTCTAACCATTAGGCATAGCATATATTTCTAATATTTTCATTTGCCTTGCAAGGGAAGGCTTCAAGTATTTCTATTTTAGTTTCAGATACGTTAGGAATGCTTCAATTGCTATTTGTTTTACTCCTGTGATGTCCATGTTCTGTGCTATATGAGAAAATTAGCCTTGTTGGCTGAGCTCCTACACTTGTGTTTGAGAAAGCATGGCTTCTGTTGTGAGTCGTCTTAACTTGCATTGATATCATCAAGTAAGATGGACAAAGTTATTAGTTTTTAATCATATGATAAAGTTTTAGGCAGTCTGTTGAGAAGCAGCGAGTTGAACTACTATGGGCCTTATGGATGCCTTTCAACTTGAAATACTTTATGATTCTACAATTCTACTGAATTCACTAAGGATATTTAATTTTGCTGTCACCAGTGTTTACAACTTTTGTCGGGTTATACATAATTCTGACAGGTCAGAAAAGTAAAGAAATCCTTATTTGTGCTGTGCTCTACATAGATACTATACATTGCAAACCTTCTTGTATCAATATTACCTTAACATATTTTGAAACTCCTGTGTTGCGTGTCTTCTTTAATTTTGATGGGGCGTGGGGGAAAAGTGAATTTCTGGAAATGTTAAAAAACCATAAAAATGAATATTGTTTGGCTGTTTTGCAGTTTTATTTCAAAAAACTTCTACAGAGCTGACAGGTAGGGGCTGCCAAGGGAGGTTGTCTATGTGATGGAGATGTGACTTGCCATCCCTATGTTCTGTGGTCATTCCTGTAACCTTCCTTAAATCCTGAAATCTGTGTTCACTGGGCAAGCTCTAGCCTAGCATTTATCAAGAATATTTCCTTGTGTTTCACTCCTGACATAGCCCCAGAATGCTTGGCCTCTCTGTGTTTGCTTCTTAATTTGATACTGTCAATTTGATATTGCTTTAATACAGTCAAACCTTTAAAAAAAATTGTAATTAATTCTTTGTTGCTGAAAAATGCTCCAGTAAGGAAAAGTCCAGGTGCTGTGGTA
The DNA here is from genome assembly GCA_013390025.1 of Pitta sordida. Taxonomy (NCBI): domain Eukaryota; kingdom Metazoa; phylum Chordata; class Aves; order Passeriformes; family Pittidae; genus Pitta; species Pitta sordida. Next base: position 79,142 of record WEKX01000994.1, on the reverse strand, counting down.
CAGAAACGTACATGTTGGCAGGGGGATGGTGGGTCTGGCTGCATTTGTTCTGGGATCTGCAGAACAAGCTAAAGGCAATGGCATCTCAGTCCAGGGGATACTGAGTTGTCTTAAGAGTTGAATGCAGAGCTAGAAGGCCAGTGTGGGTACCGATACTAAACAGCACCCAATACAGTGAGTGCTCCAATAGCACTGGAATGGCATAATGTAATCTACCTGGGTTTGGTGGAACTTGACCTTCTGGGATCATCAGCTTTATCTGAGGCCTAACTCCACTAGCATTATCCTTATAGTGCTCTCCTTCATGTTCCCATAGCAGGGAAGTTAAAGTTGTCATTCTAGAAAGCCACCTCAGGTCTAGTGGGACCAAAGTCAGCTGTATTGATTCAGCTATAAGGATTAATTATGAGCTGACCTTTAATTATGAGCTCACACACAGAGCTGTTAGTTGATGAGTCTGTAGGCACTCAACTCGGCTCTGCAGAGCACCAGTTTTGACTGGGTAACTTACAAGGAGAGTAGACAAGGAATATCTGGCCACTGAACCTCTCTGCTTCCATGGTGTTCCCTCAGAAAACAGTTGATGCTTGGTCAATTTGTGGTTTCTAAATTTAGAATACTTAAATCACACAACTAGAACATTCTGTTTCTTCTTTCAGTCTCATGATTGCTAATGAAAATTGAGGTAAGTACCACACCATACAATGCCGCTGTGATGCATCTTAATTTTGTTTCAGTTAGAGGGTACAAAGAGTATTGACAGTATAATGCTACTCATCATCATTGTTGAAGGAGCCGCTGTTGGACAGAGTAATAAAGGTGAAGATGTAAAACCAGAAAGGTCCCAAGGCACAAACTGACTCCTCTGGTGTTCAAAAGTTTGGAAAGTTTTCTCATGATTGTACAATATGCACAGAATATATGGCTCGGTGCAATGATTGTCTAAGAACTTGTTGAGAGCTTGCTTGGTTCATGAAAGAATTGGGTCAGTATGCAGTTATGAGAAACTGAATGGTCCTACAGCATTTGATTTCAGATTGTAGAAGCATCTTCTCATGTCATCTCTGCAGAATGCAGCTGCAAAGGATTTACCTAACTGGCCACTGGATGCCAGTATTGCTCTGCAGAAACTGGTTGTAGGAAGTTTATTTTTGTGACAAATACTGCAATGGCTGCTCCAATGTCAGAAGCATTTTCTCACTTGTTTTCTAGACTGGGATAAAGAGTGGGTAAAGTACTAGAATGAAACACAGACTTCATTTTACTTCCTTAAGAGGCTGAATACAGAGGGGTTGTTGATTTATATTTGACCTGCATTAGATTTTACAATCAATAGATTTTATATATATATATAATACAGATATTGAATCCATATATCTCATATATGGGCGTGAGATTTTAAAATCATCCATAGCAGAGTACTTTGTAATGATAGTAATGTCATCCTTGCAGTTGGCACTTATTTTAAAATGTCATTGACTTTCTCAGCTTCTGATCTTTGCACTTTGAAATAGCTTGCAAAAGGGAATTTGCTAACTCAAAATTAGGACTGAAAATTCTGATACTGACCAAACAAATCCATAATATCTGTGACAATTTAAAAAATCCTGTAGTTGTGGGCAGAATTCTAGAATGTATAGGAGTTCTGAATTTGAATACAGTGGCTTCTGTCCTTATGTCTAGAGGTTCATACTTGAAGACATAGTGAAGAGAGAAGTTTATTCATTGTTAAGCTATTTATCAAGGAGATGCTTCTGACCTTTGAATGGGATTACAGGCTTAATTGAGGATTCAGATTGTTCGGGGGTTTTTGTTGTTTTGTTGTTTGTTTTATTTTAAGAGATGTCTTTTTCTATTGAAGACTCAGAAATTAAGTTTCCGACTTGGTCACTATTACCACAAAGATTAGCTCTTCACTTCATGCTGTTGGTTCATTCAACAAGGAGACATTGGATTTGGCAAACCTAACTGCCATATTGAAACACTTGAGTGGGTCAGTATGCTTTCTCTGTTCCATGCCAGTCCAACATGCCATCTTATGTGCTGGAGCTAGTATGAGAAATCATTACATCCCGGAGACGCAGCCTCTGGGTAAGTAATCAGTGGATGAAATGGTAACAGTGGTGACTTCGTTATTCAGCCTTAGCCATGCCATGCTTTATTTTGTTCCCAGAAAAAGTAACAGCTTTTCCCTTTAACTATGCTTTAAAGGAAATGGTAAGCTGGAAGGAGCTGGTTTTTGTACCATGAGAGAGGAAAATTACTTTTTCAAAGTTTTGTTAGCTGATATGGGTAAATGAACAGGAATTTCTGTAATATCCTTCTGTTATAGGAGAGGCAAGAGCTTGTTCAATATCAGGGTCTGTTTGTTGTATTTTAAAAGAAAAGTTATAAAAAGAAGCTTGTGAGGCACTGGCCTGACTTTAATCAGGTTTACTGTGCTGCTTAGCTGTCTGTCTTCAGATGACAGAAGGCTGGTAGGTATTCACAGAATCACAGAATCACAGAATATTATGAGTTGGAAGGGACCCACAAGGATCATCTAGTCCAACTCACCATCTAACACCCGTACAGAGACCGAGAGCACATCCCAGAGCGGTAACACCAACCTATATCCCTCACAGTCTAGCAGGCCACTCCGAGCCGGAAGGGGCCCAGGATCATCCAGCCCTACACCCCCCAGCTAGACCATGTCACTAAGCTCCTCGTCCAGTCTTCTCTTAAACACCTCCAGGGACGGCGACTCCACCACCTCCCTGGGCAGCCCATTCCAATATGCAATTACTCTCTCTGTGAAAAACCGCTTCCTAACGTTAAGATTGAACCTCCCCTGGCGTAGCTTGAGGCCGTGCCCTCTCGTTCTGGTGTCGTCAGCCTGGAAGAAGAGGTCTACACCCATCTGGCTGCAACCTCCCCTCAGGTAGTTGTAAACAGCAATGAGGTCCCCTCTGAGCCTCCTCTTCTCCAGACTGAACAATCCCAGTTCCTGTAGTCGCTCCCCATAGTATTCAGAAGTTGAATCATAGAATCATAGTGTGTTAAGGGGTTGGAATGGACCCTAAAGATCATCTAGTCCCAATCCTCCCTACCATATACAGGGGCACCTTCCTCTAGACCAGGTTGTTCCAGACTTTATCCCACCTAACCTTGAACACTGCCAGGATTGGGGCATCCACAACCTCCCAGGATGTTCTAATGTCTAACCACTCACAGTAAAAAATGTCTTCCTTGTATCTAACCTAAACTTCCCCTCTTTCAATTTGTATCTATTATTTTTTGTCCTAAAATAATAATATAACATAAATTAGGTAAACTGGATTGTTGTAGACGGAGGTACCAGTGCTGACAGAAGGCTCAATAATAAAATAGGTTTTAGAAAGTCCTTGTTTGTTCAGGGTGTCTCACGTCTCTCACACCTCTGGCAAGATCTCTTGCTGGGTGCTGCAACGTGTCTGCCCCACAAGGTCCTGTCTATTTTGATATTCCACAATCCCTGAGAAATCCAGGCTGCCTCAATGCTTACCACTCTGTAACCAATAGACTATGATCTTTCCTGAGAAGCTTCTCCAAACTCTATCTGCTCTCATGTTCCTAGCCTATGTTATTTACTTTTATACAACGTTTCAAGGCCACTGTGGACTCCAATTTAGTAGCACTCATCCCAAAACATCCATGCAGCTGGCTAGGAAAATGAAACCTCTTTAGGTCTGAATCCAAACTCATCCTTTTACTCCAAATATCAAGCACTGAAGCAGCTAGGCCTAAAACAGTTCCCACACTGAATGTCTCAAATGTTGCCCTATTTATTAGCCAAGTACTCTGAATTCTGTTAAAGTGTAGTGCTTATTATAACTCATTCACTTTGAGAGGTCCTAAGGACCTTTCTGCTCTAGGAGGTGCAGCCACTGAGGTTCACAGCCAGCTTTGAGATGGTGAGGCTGAAGACAGCCCCCTGAGTTTTGAGCTCAGAGTTTGCAGGAGCCAGTAGTGGTGCAGACAGTTCTCCTTGGCTCAAAGCAGTGGCAGAGGTCTGGAGACACAATTTGAGGAGCAGCATCGATTATCCTAAAATAAATTACTTGTCTGTAGAATTACCTTGTTAAGTTTTAAGGCTTGACATGCTTCAAAGATCCCAGAGCCAGAGGGAGGTTAAAAAAGCTTAGGAAGAAGAGTGCTGTTGATAGTGGACACAAAGAACGTGGAACTTGCAGATCGCAAGGATATTAGGTGAAAATACCCGAGACAAGAAGAAACTAACTAAATTAACTCAACAACCGTGTTGAAATCAGTTCCAACTGTTAAAAAGTAATTCGGGCAGGGGAAAATCACCACCAAGATCCCTGAGCATGCACAGTAGCTAATAATGAATTACATAATATCTCGCACAATAAGCCTTTTTATGAGTAACCAGTAGCAGAGCAGTAAACACTGAAAATTTATTAGCTAGGCAGAATATATTACATTAACAGCATGTAAATAATCTTTGTCCTCTCTGCTCGGGGTGCTAGTTTTGTGGATTTACCACCTAGGACCCATCTATGTAGAAATATAAAAAACCCCATAAACTGCTTACTGCACACTAGGTAATGTGTAGTCAAGTAATCCCAACTTTGGGACAACAGTGACCCAGATGGAACAAGCCTAAAAGGCCTTGTCCAGTTCAGCTGGGGTTCTGCTGAAGGGGTTCAGTTGAACAGATTCCAGCACTCACTGACTTTTTGTTTGGGGACCCTGGATGATCTATCCTGCTAACAGTGTATAACCTATTATTCCACTAGGATGGAACTATAAAAGGGTGGTGCTTTTTCCTACGGAGCATAAAACATGGGACCAATGTGTACAAGATAAATGGCAAACTGTTGATGTTTAGAAGCATAAGTTCTTCTGTAAAAGCCATTTAAAGTTGAAAGTAGTTTCTAACCTCCATGAATTTGGGGCAAGGAGAATATTCTATGCATGTGTCAAAAATTGGTGGCATTCTTGCACATTTGCTTTCAAAATAAGTTGTATTTAAAGTTTTAGAACTTTTCCTTGCTGAATGTGATTTATTTATTTATTTTTAGAGAGCAGAGCAGTTAAAAAATCTAAGAAGTGCACAGAATATACTGGAGAACAAAGACATTCCTCTTAAATTTTAACATTTAACATTAACATAAAAATAAACAATAATAAGAATAATTAAGAATAATAAGAATAATAAAAAATAATAAGAAATATTACTTGAAACAAAATATAGTATTTTAGTTCTTGGAGTGTTTATTTCTTTTTTAAACATTTTCTGTTCAAATAATTCTATTCCTCTCTGGCAATACACATAAGTATACTTTTCTGAAAGAACAACCAAGAGCTAATCCATTCATCTGTGCTAAAACTCCCTCAAACCAGAAATCCTTCAAATATGCCCCAGGTCCCTGTAGTTAGTGCACAGAAACTAAAGGCTCTATTTGATTGTGTACTAGACATTTTTTTTTTCTTTTGCAAGCATTTTCCCAGAGAACTGAGGCTCTGAGCAGACATTGCTGTTCAGCATCAGGATTCTTTGACTGTGCTGATCTCCACTTCAGCTAAAAACTTGTTCTGGCATCAGTCAAAACCCAGTAACAAAACAAGTAATAAAAATTTTGCTTGGATAATAAAGAGTCAAATTTATTACAGTTGGCCCTCTTGCACTTTGCGCCCCCCCAAATTACAGCTTCACATCTTAGCGCCATGATTTTTGAGTGATGAAGGAGGCCTCTTTTCACAACTGTGCATGTGCAACCTGGCACGCATGAATATTCGATTAGGCAGCATGAATATGCAACTCAACCTGCACAGCCGCCACAGTGGCTCCGCTCCGGGCAGAGTGGGTGCGGTGGTGGCCCCCTGGCTCCCGGCCCAGCCAGGGCGGTGGCGGCTCCCCGGCTCCCGGTCCAGCTGGGGCAGTGGCAGCCCCTCAGCTCCTGAGTGGTGCAGGTGGGGTGAGCACGGCAACGGCTCCGCTCCAGGCACAACTGGGTGCCTGCCCCACTCCAAGAGAGGAGGCTTTGTGCAGTTGTGAAAGATTTAAACACTCTCAGACGTATGTAGAGACAGAGTATGGAGAGACCATGCACGGGCGGCTCTCCTGCACCAGTGTCCCTGGCTGAGTGATAAAGAGAATTTTCCCAGCTTGGGGAGGCCGTGGGCACTGGGAAACAGTGACACAAACACCTACACACAGCAGGGCAGTGCCAAAACAGCACCAGAGGGCGTGCAAGGGTGCAGGGGAAATTTGCATATTAATGAGCTGCCAATCAACCCAGAAGGCGGGCTTCGCGCAAAGGGGGCAAGACCCGTGCTACCGTGGTATAGGAGACCTGACTGTATTTTGAAATGCAGGTGAAAGAGCAATGAAGTGCACAAAAAAGGCGGGAGAGGAAAGTCTATGCATAGAAAACAGATCAATACACCTTGGATGCTGAAAAACAAGAAGTCTGGTTTTAAAGCTGCTGGAAATATGCATCTCATAATGCTTAGAGAAGGCCCTTCAGTGGCCTGTGGTTAAGCAAAGAAAACATGAAGAAAGAAAATGTGTGGGGTATTTTTTTTCCCCAATAAATTTCCCTTTCCCATGTTACTGTAGAGTATCCGTATATAAATATTGTTTTATTGTTCATCTGAAGTGATGAGAACTCAGCTAGCACAAGTTTCAATCCTGTTGTTCATCCTCTCCTAACACATGATCTAGGTATTGTTTCACCTAGGCAGTAAAATAAAACAGCCTTCTTGAGAAACTAGTTTAATTTTCACTGCAGTCAGTTGAAATGCATGATCTTCCTTTAGAAATTTTAGTAGCTTTCTTCTTTTCCTTCAAATCATTGTCACTTTCAGAAATTAGAGCTCCCTAGTATTGCATTTTAGTATTGCACTTCACATTGTTTATTTTTAAATGCTTAGTGGTCTTTTAAGGTTAAGGAAATTGAGTGGGTGGTATTTTTGGGAGAAAACAGATGAAGAGGTATGTTGATAAATTGTTTTATGATTAATTCCCAAATAACATGAGCCTATTATGCATGCATATTAGAGAACCTGGATGTGTTTAGAAAATGCATCTCGTTCCTTCTTTCTTTCTGAGAAATACCTTTTCATCCCTTGATGAGTTGATGTTTTCAGAGTAAAACGTGACAAGAGGTGTACCATGATAGCAATCCCAGTAGGCAGCAGTGAAAAATTACTGAATTTTCTGGCCTCCACATATGTTCTGTTTAGATAAGTACTGAAGATAGAGGGTTTAGAGAATTTAAAATACAAATTTAAGCCTGAAACAAGAGATCATATGGCTGAAGAAGGTTTTGCCCTCTTCTCATTAAATCTGCTGATCCAAACTTTAGACTACTAATTGCTCTATACACTTTTATGGAAGTATACAAACTAAAATTGGATAAAATGCCATATTGTTCAATGAAAGACGTTTCTTTGTCGAGGATTTTTTTCTTTTAGTGTGAAATTGAATCTCAAATAGAAAACAACTCTCTTTCTTTCTGTATTTACAACATGAAGAACAAGGGATTCTGAGTGTGATTTAAAGTGCCTACCCTATGGTTATTTATCTGATTTCTTGCAAGAAAAATGTCTCTGGATGGGTCTGGCACCTGCACTGTGGAGAGCTGGTCACCTTGATGTAGCCTTCTTAGGTCATAGCCTGTCATGCAGAACTCTAGGCATAACATAGCATAACTCTTCCCTTCTCTGGTGTTACAGGGGAAAAGCAGCAAGCCATAGGAGTCTAAAAAGCTTCCTCTGCCTAGATGTCGGCGATGATGGCTGTCTTCTTGGAACATGAGCAGCAAGCACCTAGCCAAAATGATCCAAAAAAGCCCTGGCAAAGGGCTGTGTTCAGTGCTGCAGAGGATGGCAAAAACATGCTGGAGACACTTGATAGTCCACCATGGGGAAAAAAACAAACCCTCCCTCCCTGTAGGTGCAGGGCAGAAAAGTCTGTCTCTGTGGTCCATGAGCATCAGACAGTAATGTAGCCAAAATGGACCACAAGAGCACTGACAAGTGGTCATTCTCCATGATGCAGAAAAAAAGCAAAAAATTCCTGGGGTCTAGTGCCAATCTGCCCCGGGCAAAATTCCAGAGGCAGCGATCAGCTATTCCTCAAGCATGTGAGCAAAACCTGCATCCTCATCCTAAAGTCTGCTAGTCATGCCTCCCAGGAGATGCTCAAGCCCTATTCTCCCTCTACCTGAAGCCACCTCAGGGCCTTCTGAGAGTGGCAAATTGCCTCTGACCTGATCAACCTTACAGGCAAGAAGCCTTCCCCAGCTTATTGGGAGACCAGTAGGTGCTACAAAGCACTAACACTGCTTTCGACCTTTCTGCACCTGATTTCTTACGACTGCTGCCCATGGCTCCACAGGGACTGAGGACAGCAAGCTCTGCAGTGCTTCTCAAGAACCAACATGCAAGAAGGAACATCCAAGAAGGCATTCCCTGGGTCTTGCTGCTGCTACCCAGCTGAAAAGCCCTAATGACCTCAAGCACATCCAGGGGTTGGTGGTTCTCGTCTCCTGAGAGGTTTGCATATATTCCCTAAGGCTGAGGTAGGATAGCCATTCATCAGATGGGCTTTGAACGTAGGCCTGCCAGGAGCTGGCCTTGCAGCAGAGAACATTCAGTGGCCTCCTCCTGTCTTCCTCCCTTGGCTCCCATCAGGTAATTCCACTAGCTCCTCAAGGAGTTCCTCATATGTTTTCACTCTGCTCCCTGGCCTGCTCTGGCAGGATGACATGGGAGGATGCTCCTTCTTATCCTGTCCCTGGAGTTTAATAAGAGATGCATCCATTGGCTCTATTTCTTGTATACATGAATATTTTCTTTTTTTTCAGGAACAATAGACAATGGCCTGCCTTTTTTCTTTCACTACATCAATTTAATTGCATGTGTTTTCCAGACAGTACCACTGCTAATTCAGTAAGGCACATGTGCATGTTGCAAAAGCTCTTGTAAAAGAAAAATGATTGAGATTTCACGTTTCTACAGAAGGCAAACACAGTAAAATCCCCACAATTGGGCTGCGTTTGCTCTGCTGTTCTCAAAATACAAATGTTTTATGGAAACACTGTGATTTATATGTCCATTCATCTTTAAGGAGAAGAATAGGTCTTAATCAACTGGGGACTCGGCCTACTACAGATGTGAAGCCTCTAGCCTTTCCGCTCCTGCTGCATATTTCTTTTGGCAGTACGGGACAACACTCACACCAGAGCTCCATTGAGCTCCACGACAGATGAACAACCAGTGTGTTATTGTTTTGTCACTAAGTAGAGTGCTTAAAAATACCAAATACGAATGCAGTTACTGTAATATGTTTCTGATTAAAAAACTGTCCATTTTGCATTATTCATTCCAAAACCTCATTTAGTAATGCCAAAAGAAGCAATGAAGTGATCTTCCTTACACAGTGAAAAGAAAAGAAAACCTACTAATGTTGAGAGGTTATCATCTAAACTTTTGATCCAACACTGAAAGATTGACCTATATAAGAAAGGAGCTGCCGGTAAGAGTCAAATCCATGCCATCATTTAAACGGCCTGAACAGATTGTGTCTTCTGGCTTGGAAATATTGCAATGCTTTGATTTTTGAAAAGATTGTTTCCTTTTGTTTTCTGTAGTTTTTTTCCCTCTCTTTGTTTAAAAACTCTTCAAACAACTATTAAATAAAAGCAAACGAATATGGAAAAATATATCCATCTGCCTTTCTGTGAATTGTAAGGAAAGGAGGGAAAATCTATGCTAAAAATCTGAGAAATGATGAAATGAGGCAAACTGCACCCTCTGAATTTCTGTATCAGCTGCATAACTCATGCATCACTATTGCAGTTTGCAGCTAGGAATATTGCAAGGTTCTGACATGAACAGCAGTGAGAGATGGAAACACCCTGGCTGTCTTGACAGTTTAGTTATGAGGCCTCTGCTGTCACTTTATGTAGTAAATGCTTCTCTGTTGCTGTTAAGAAAAGTAGTACAGTTTTCGACAGAAACCTTGAGTGGCTTCTGACTCTTGGAAAGGTCTTGACTTGTAACAGTATCACAGTATCACAGTATTAGCAAGGTTGGAAGAGACCTTGGAGATCATCGAGTCCAACCTGTACCTGACACCAACCCATTGTCTAAACCATGGCACTAATTGCCTCGTCCAGCCTACTCTTAAACACCTCCAGGGATGGCAACACCACCACCTCCCTGGGCAGACCATTCCAATGAGAGATCACTCTCTCTGGGAAAAATCTCTTCCTAACATGCAGCCTAAACCTCCCCTGGCGTAGCTTAAGGCCATGTCCTCTCATTCTGGTGTCATCAGCCTGAGAGAAGAGATCCTCACCCACCTGGTGGCAACCTCCCTTCAGGTAGTTGTAAACAGCAATTAGGTTGCCTCTGAGTCTCCTCTTCTCCAGGCTGAACAACCCCAGTTCCCGTAGCTGCTCCCCATAGGGCTTGTCCTCCAGTCCTCTCACCATCCATGTCACCCTTCTGTGGACCTTCTCAAGCAGCTCAACATCTTTCTTAAGCTGGGGAGCCCAGAACTGGACACAGTACTCGAGATGTGGTCCAACCAGTGCCGAGTACAGGGGAAAGATAGCTTCCCTAGTCCGACTGACCACACTGTTCCTAATACAGGCCAGGATGCCATTGGCCTTCCTAGCCACCTGGGCACACTGCTGGCTCATACTGAGTTTCCTGTCAATCATAACTCCTAAATCCCTGTCCATTTCACCACTCTCCAGCCACTCATCCCCCAGTCGATAGCGGTGCATGGGGTTGTTATGTCCAAAGTGAAGAACCCATCACTTAGTCTTGTTAAATCTCA
>WEKX01000994.1:51396-68277 GCA_013390025.1 Pitta sordida | reverse complement strand
ATCACCTGTAAGCCAGGACTGTTGGCAAATTATGCAGAGTGGCTTGGCGAGTTCAACTGCTAGTTCTTTCATCACCCTCGGATGGATATCGTCTGGTCCTATGGGCTTGTGAGGATCCAAGCTGCTCAGCAAGTCTCTAACTACCTCCTCCTGGATTACAAGGGGGTCATATTGCACCCCGACTCCTTCAGTCAGCCCACTAGTCCAGTTGTCCTGCAAGCAGTCTGTCTTACTGTTAAAAACAGAGGCAAAGAAGCTATTAAGTATTTCTGCCTTTTCCTCATCGCTACTTACTATGTTCCCTTTTGCATCCAATAAGGAGTGGAGGTTGTTGCAGCCTCTCTTTTTACTGTTGATGTACTTATAGAAACGTTTCTTATTGTCCTTAACAGAAACGGCTAGTTTGAGTTCCATCTGTGCTTTTGCCTCTCTAGTTTTTAACCTACAGTTACAAATTTTATTCGGTTTTTAAGCTCTTGGGAGTGACATGTGCACTACAACCTTCTTTGTACTTTTCTAAGTATTTTCTACAGCCCACACATGTAAGTAGAATCTGAATTTTAGAAGAAAGTGATGTGGTTTTCCTCTCCCACACCAAAATGGTCACCAGTAGTTCAAATATTACATCTTTTACATTTTTTCCTTGCTTTTTTCTTCTCTTCCGTTCTCTTTTGACCATTTGTTTTTTTTTCCTGCTTTCTTTTCTTACCTAAATCTTTCCTTTTTACTTAGTCACCTCCCCTTTCCGAACATTTAACTTTGTTTTGAATTCCGGCCTCTTCTGGTTTTAATAGTCCTTATGTCTTGGCAGTATGCTCATGGTAAGCCTTCCAGATACCATCGGAAGAGTTGAGCTGTTGTTACCCCTGGAATCTAGGAAGTGGTATGACCATAACAAAGGTAAGCCTCATCTCTCCTGGGAAAAGTAGAATGACTGAGATGTGGTAATGTTCTTACAAGCCACTAGTGTGCAGTAACTTCATTGCAATGCAACAGTAGTGTTTACAAGACATGATGTATGAATTTAGTAGAGAGATAATGTAAATGGACAGAGTTCTTGGAAAACTTTCAAGCTAAGATTTGAATTTCACAGATTTAGAAAATTTAAAAATTCTTTTCCTAAAGTTCAGATATTTAAATTGTAGTTTCACTTTGCATAATATCTATAAAGTTTTAGTAGCTGAATTTTAGTGAGAAAACTGCTGTGCTGTCTGTTCAGTGAACTTTTCTATCCTTACACTACAGCAGATAATTACTGTCTGTACCAGACTTGTCTGCTGGCTTTTTTCATGCCTTCAGTAGGCTTCAGTGCAGTAATTTTATGATTTATAGAAAAAGCTATTAGTGCTGTTTTCAACATAACAGGATCCTATATTAATTTTAGAACTGGCATACATTTAAGCCTCTTATTTTTTTTCTTAAATTTTGGAATACTAGAGAGGAGAGTTGATGTAGCTTTTGTCAATTTAATTATAGCAAGTCTACGTGACACTCATCCACAAGAAGGGCTGGAAAGATGATCCGGGTAATTAGAGACCTGTCAGCCTGACCTCGGTCCTGGGTAAAGTCATGGAACATATAATCATGAATGCTATTATGCAGCACCTGTTAAATAACTATGACATTAGATCTATCAGCATGGATTTAGGAGAGGTAGGTCCTGCCTGACCAACCCAATCTCCTTTTATGAACTGGTGACTCGCTTGGTTGACGATAGAAAGGCCATGAATGTTGTGTACTTAGATCTTAACAAAGCCTTTGACACGGTTTCCCATGGTAAGCTTCAGAAGAAACCCTCAGAACATGGATTGGATAGGGGCATTCTGTGTTGGGTTAGGAATTGGTTGGATGGACGAGCTCAGAGGGTATTAGTAAATGATGTCACATCTAGCTGGTGACAGGTCACTAGTGGAGTCTCATAGGGATCAGTGTTAGGCCCGATACTCTTTAATATCTTTATTGATGATATTTAATATCATTGATGATTTAATATCTTTATTGATGGGGGAATTGAGTCCACCATTAGCAAGTTTGCAGATGATACCAAGTTGGGGGCAAATGTTGAACTTCCAGAGGGCAGAAAGGCCCTTCAGAGGGACCTTGACAGGCTAGAGAGATGGGCAGATTCTAATATTGTCAGCCCTCTTCCACTTCGTGTCCCCCAGATAGTGGCTTCACAGCTTTGTGGTGTGATTTTCCAGGGATTAAGGAGGCCCGTTTCGCAACTGCACCTTCTCAACCTGACATGCATGAATATTCAAATTAGACAGTAATGAATATTTAAATCAACCCCACGCCATGCCGCACGGACCATGAGTGCACTGCTCTGCAGTGCAGGCAGCCACAGTGGCTCATCTTCAGCGGAGCTGAGGCAGGCGCACGCCACTCCCACAGCAGCTTGGCTCCGCTCGAGAGCACGCCGAGGGAGCCCTATCCCTCCCCTCATTTTTGGAAGAGGTGCCTGCCTTTGGGGCCATGTTGCAAGTGAAGGAACTTAACCTGTTGTTGTGGGTCTTTGGGGCAGAAATGGTTTTGGATGTGTGAACATATGGCGTATGTGACCACTTGACTTGGGATTAGAAGAGATTTTGCATGTAAAGAAGTCAATGAAAAACATGAAGTGGGCTGAGCAATCCCTTGACTTCCCTTGCCACATGCTTTTTTGCTGTGTATTTCTTTCCAAGGCTCTGGAACTTGGTTGCTTCAGTGGCATGATGATAACATAGCTAATGCTGAGTGCCTCATATTCCTCTATTTTAGATCTTAGAATGCACTATACTGGCACACTTTTCTGGTGTATAACTTGCCTCATATCCACAAAATGTGTTTTCCACTTTCACAGAAATATGTATTATCCTTTTGGAGATATCCTCTTTGTATTCCAAATCATCCCATGAAAAACTAAAGCAAATACCACTCAGTTGGAAACTCATTAAACTAGGACAATGGTTCTTTGTGTGGAAAGCACCTGCTCCTTTATGTACATCTCATAAAGATTATTTTACTAACCATTATTTTACTTCTGCTATAAAACATTTAAACTTACTCCCTTTCATGTATAAATGTAGTCCCAGCCCTTGGTTACAGGTAAACACCAGGCAATACTTACCGTAACTGTAAATTGTCCTGGAATTGCTTCTTTTATCTTTCACTACAAGGTCTCACCCTTGTCTGTGATGTATATTTTTGGTAGGTTCATCTGCTGGAACTGGGCCACCAACTGCTTTTTTTATATACACATGCACATGCACACATGGAGAGTAATAAATATTTTGGAGAAAAAATGCCGAACAGTTAAAAATGTGGTTTAAATTAGTTTTCTGTTTCCTGAGCATCATCCACATCAGAATGGACTCTTCTATAAGCCAGTACTCTTGGAGTTTGTAGTTACAGAATTCATTTAGCCAGAAGTTCTGTTTTATGATAATGGAAAAAGGTGCTCCAAATCTGCAATGATCTAAAAAGGTTGTGGTGTTGCAGTCAAATGGCCTCAGATGAAGGTGGTGAGAAACCCCAATCCCTCCCCAAAACTGGATCTTACCAGTACTGCTGAAACAATTTGGTGATAAACTCCTTTTTTTCAGGTTACTTTCCAGCCTTCTGGCAGCTGTGTACTGTGCTCATCAAAACCATGAAAAGTACATGCAATTCATTGGCAAGCTTGTTAAATCATTTACATATATAACTCTGAGTGTTTGAAAGATTATGTTATAGACATGCCTTGCCTAGGTGATAACATAATCCATAGTGCTCAGTGTTTCCCATTGTAAATTTTTCCCCTAAGTTTGAAGTGGGTTTTTTTGCTTTAACAGTTTGAACTAAAATTCTCCATTTTAACGATCTGTCTCAAGAGGACCTGGGAGCGGGGAAATGAAAGAAAATGTCTTTGATGAAAATTAGACAGTGTCAAACAACAAGAAACTTCTCCTTTCTTAGAGCTTAGCACCTTCATACTTTGAAGAAATAATAGGAATCTACCTTCATATTAAGTATTCTACTGCTCATCTAGTGAGGGTAAAAAAATACCAGCTTGGTTGCTATGAACATTGCAAATGAATCAAGAGCAGAGACTTTCAAAATTCAAGTGATAATGTTTCATATGCCCATAACATAGTTCACTAGACTTTGAATTACTACACTATATGAAATACAATGAGAATATGAGCACTGAGAGTTAACTGGTGCTTACAGTGTTGATATGGTTGTACCTTGTCTTTTCCTCTGGGACACTAGGATAATTCCATTGCAGGGTATGAATACAAATATTTTCATGAGCCACGTGTGTTCTAGTAATTGTATTAGTTCTAGTTCTACTTCTATTGTTCTAGTAGCAGTGTTCTATCTTGTTATAGAGGAAAAAAATTAAATAATCATACCTTACAGTAAATATGCCCAAGGCAGTACATTGAACAGCAAGAAAAAAGCAATATGTTGAATAACTACTCTGTAAAGGAATACTGTTCACGCATCTGGTCTGGCGAACATCCTGTGGAAAACAGTCAGTGAATGTAATGTAATGCAGTGTGTGTTTAGAAAGACATAGGAAAAAGCAAATTAAGATCAACTTTTCATCCACTTTGCCAAATGAAAATATTTTTGTATATGCCTATACATATATACTGCAGAAATATTGGCATATATTGTTTCAAAGGGAAAATAAAATATATATTTTTAAAGTGATGCTAAGGTTGTTTAAATTTGTCTCTCAAATTACTAACTCTGTTAAACTTGGAACAAAGCTCAACTGCAGGTTTATTTTCTTGTGGAAATAAAACATGAAAAAATTGTTTAACTGCTGGTAGGGTCTGAATTTCTATCAATTGCTGACTGATTCTAGGACAGATCCTTCTGATAATGGTGAAGTGAGTGCTACATTAATGAAAACACACATTTGTGCTCTTAGTAGACAAGCAGTGTTCAAAACATGCCCATGGCTTTACCTTGTCATGCATGCATGCTGATTGTCAACATTCATTAGCAATCCGTGTTATAAGTAGGGTTCTACTTTAGCTGTAAGAGATCTGAAAGTCTATTCCTGTAATTTTTCTTCTGCTCAGGAATTATTTTAGACCTAAATTTAACATTTCTTTCTTTACTTTTTTTTAAAAAACACCCTCATTTTAGTGTAACATGCAAAGTGATACCAGTAGCCAAGTAACAAGCTTCTGTTACTCTGGTTTATGCATGACTGACACTGTATTTGTTTTTCTTTTGTGACTGGAACATAAATTTCATGATATAGTAAGGTTTGGGGACACCTGAGTCCTTTCAATTTTTTCAAAAGAAACATTTTTAGATCAAAAAGTTTTTTTATTTACACTGTTAACTCACCTAGAAAGTTTAGTCTTATCTTGTAGTTTCTTGTTAAATTAATAAGCATTTGTAAGTGTTGCTTTGATCTCTTGGGGGACTTATTTTTAGTAAGTAAAAGAAATTTTAAATGTTATTATAATCTTAGGTGCAACCATGCATGTTTTTTAATGAATATTTATTTTCTTTAGTATTTTCTGTGTCTTGAAACATTGTTTAACATTCTGTGTTTTAGTAAAACAGTGTAACAGCAGACAGAGCCGGAACAGAACTGATAAAAACTCTAATGTAGTGATTTTATTATTTACTTAAGTATGCATGCTAAATACAGCAGAACTTTTATTTATATTTTCTACAGACTTGGAATTCTCAACAGGCCAATCAACAGTCCTGGTAAACACAGGATAAAGTCTGGAATGTACCAGTGGGGATCGAAGTTTAGGAAAGGGAGAAGCTGTATGTCTCACTGTATGGAACTTTGCTGTAGTGGAAAAACTGACACCTGGGGTTCTAGGTGTTAACATATTCAAAATATTTAAATGCTTCTCCACTTTCTAAATCAGACCTTTCAAACATAGACATCTTATTCAATTTCATGTACCTTGTCTCCCACCTGGGCATATTTAAAACACCTACATGTCTGACAGGGTTTCAGATAACAACAAGGTTTTACAATTGCTATATAAAGAAGAGTTGGAGAACATAAGAAAAGCCTATTCTGCACCTTGAAAGCTAAGCAGATCATAAAATGTTTCTTTTTGTCCATGTCAAAATATTTTACGGGATAATGACATTTCAGATAAGTCATTTTAGCCCAGCTTTGTTAGAGCAGAATAAGAAATAGAAATACCAAAAATCTAAAAAAAATTTCCAATTGTGGCTGCATATACCAGTTCCTTTATGTACTTATAACTCTCAAATAATCCAGGAAAGGAGGATTAAAACCTAAACAGAATAAGAGACAGGATTTGCACTATTTAGTTTCAAAGTACTTCTTTCACTGTTTTTTATGCAACTCCAATCGCATATGTATGTTTTTTTCTTTCTACAAACTGCTTTCCAGTTCCTGTTCTCTGTTTTTCTTTACCTCCCTACTCTTCTTCTTTCCCTTCTTTTGTTCTCTTGCTTCACCTCCCATGGCCACAGCAACTTGTTTAGTTCTTATCATCTCCATCTTTCTCTAATGCAGATTGTGCTCCATATAGTATCTTCAAAAAGAAATCAAAAGTGAATTTTTATGTATTGCAATCTTTAGGATCTATCTGTTACTGAATGAAGGAGTTACACATATAGATCTGTGACTGATATGAATAACTGTTATTATGCAACTGTGTATACCTTGACCAGTTTTCCAACCAAGTTAACCTTTACAGTCTTTGTTCAGATGAATTCTGATATACACAGTTAAGATACTGCTCTGGCGTTTTTCTTGGCCTAAGGAAGTATGGTTGTACAAAACACAAAACATAAGTCCTTCTCAGAGCCTGTGGTGAGTAAGGAAACAGGAATTTTATTGCTTACTTGAATTTGGAATTCTTGTCAGTAAGTGCCCAGTCTGCTTTGATTTGTGTGATTAAATGGAAGGATTATAAGTGTTCTTCCTGGTTCATTGTTTGAACAGCCAGTGCTTTTTTTTGCAAAGTTGTGCAAAAATAGCATGTCTAGTCCCATCTCATTAATACAAACAAAAGGAATGCTACCTTTGTCTGTTCTGCTACCCCGGATCAGAATTAGGTTT
The DNA here is from genome assembly GCA_013390025.1 of Pitta sordida. Taxonomy (NCBI): domain Eukaryota; kingdom Metazoa; phylum Chordata; class Aves; order Passeriformes; family Pittidae; genus Pitta; species Pitta sordida. Next base: position 61,229 of record WEKX01000994.1, on the reverse strand, counting down.
CTGTTGGAATTTCTTGGTTCCTGAATTGAATTTTAGGTGGAGTTTTTGATACTGAATGGATTTATCTTTAAAAGTACCGGGATGTGGTGAGTCTCAGTGGAATGGTCTGGCCAGAGAGGTGGTGGAGTCGCCATCCCTGGAGGTGTTTAAGAGAAGACTGGATGAGGATCTTAGTGACATGGTCTAGATGGTGGGAGGCTTGGATGTATGGAGCGTGGTGCCCATGGTTCCACGCTTGTGGGCCTGATCCCGGGGTGGGCGTTCACTTGGGAGTTGGACTAGATGATCTTATGGGTCCCTTCCAACTCACAACAACCTGTGAATCTGTGAGTCTAAAGCTAATGAAGACCTGCCATCAACAGCAGTAGTGCAGATACCTTGCAAGACAGGTGTTACAGGTCACTGTGAAATGTGTGATATTTCAAGGGTAGCAGAACACTGCTAACTGACTGGGTAAGAACATGGAATTTTTCCATTCAGTTAACACTGGCTGGGACTTGCAGGGGTTGTCTGGCAAAAACTGATTTGGGGGGATGCATCTTCAGGATTCTGGCAAGAGCCACATGGAATTGGTTCATTACCTTAGATAGTGATGATCAGTTAAAAATCAAATTATCAGTAAAGAGGATGGGTATTTGGTGAGTGGACACATGTTTTCTACTTTTCTCTTGCTGTCACTAATGTCTGTTTGGTTTAGAACCATGACAGCTAAGTGGCTGTAACCATATAGCCATGCACCCTGTAGACATAAAGGTGTTGCTTTATTCTCCAGAGCAGCTGGCTGGAATTGGCATTTCTCTGTTTCTTAGCTATCAGGGAGGATTTTTTTTTCTCCTCCATTTTATTACTGAGGATCTGAAATTCTCATGCTGTGCTATAACCCTGTCATGAAATTCTGCAAAAGGGTAGGTTCTGTTTTGGGATGTCCACAGACTTTCATTGCACTGAAAGCTCACAAAAAATTAGTTAATTTATAAAAGTGTGCATCACAGATACGAGTCTGCATGAGACCTAGAGTGCTGCCTAATCCCATCCTTACCTTTTGCTTCTGATTTTTGAGTCCAACAGTCCAGGAAAAGTGACATGTGAAGAATTTAGTGTTCAACAGGTTATTAATGCCTTACTTCCTGTTACTCAGTGGGGGCTTTTGTTTGAGTTGTTGCACCTATAATATAGTTCAACAGATCTCTTTCAAAACTTCTTGCAAGCCTCATAAATAGTGTTGAGAGTTTAATATTTTTTGGTATCTTCTGGGAATGTGGTCAGGACTTGAATGGAAAAGGGAAGATTGAGAAAAGCTTTAATTAGAAGACTACTGTCTGCCTTAATCTTCTGCCACTGTCCTGTTACATATAATTTGATACATTAAAAAGTGAAAAGCTACACTGCCTATAAGATACAATGAAGGAAAAAATTAGCTATGGACTGAGGACATATAAAATGTTTGACTTCAATGTCAGGTTTCATGCTTTTTTTTAACATTTGGGGTTTTTTTTCAGTTTTGATTGAACTAAATATCCTATATTTAGATCAAGTGTGAATTCCTCAGGTGAACCAAAACATTTAGTAAGTATTATGTGTATTAACACATCCCTGTCTTGCACTGTCTTAAGGGATGGACAAAAGTACAGGTAATTCTGAAAAGAGTAAGTTTGTGTTAACAACCTACTGCTTATTTCTCTAGGGAAAACACCTTCAAATTGGAGTTCTGTTGTTTACCTATGTTGGCTTTTTGTCTTTTTTTAACATGCATAATAAGAGTGAAAGGGTCTATGTTCTCTGCTGAGCATTCACTTTATAGTGACCTATGCAGCGTTTGCTCTAGGCTGATAGACCAGGACAGTCACTTTTGGCTGATAAAGTCAATCATAATGATGGTATCAAAATAAAAACCCTAAACGTATTGAATCATAAATATTTGTAGTAATATTTGGAAAAGTGAAAATTTGGGAAAGAGGAGATAGAATTAAGTGAATTTGAGAGCTTCCAAGGAATCAAATATTTAATTGTAGGTATTGATTTACAAATTCCCTTTGTTCTTTTTCTCACAGTAATTCCCACAGTAGTACATTTTTATATGCAATTTCATGTCATGTGTCGGTTGAAATTTCACATTTAAAAAGAAAGAGAAATACTTTTTTCTTGTATCCATCATCTATCTGAGAAGCAGTACACCTGATGGCTGGACAAGTTTATCAGACTGGTTGAAGCTAAGAGAAGGTTGATCATTTCTGGTGATCTTGTCCAAGGTGTAGTTGGGGTGATTAGCAGCATGCCAGCAGTAACTTCTGAGGAAAGAAATGCTTAACATAGCCGAGATGGGATTTTATTGCATTTTTACAGCACTGTTGAATGGGATCTTGAATATCATGACAAAGCCATAAAAATACAACATGAGTCCAATACTCTTGCGTGAAAGTGCAGCTACTGGCTCCTGGCAGGGCTTACTGACTTCAACTGTGTTCCATGAAGCCCGTCAGCCACCAGGATTGACTGGCTCATGGAAGGGTATTTAAAGTACATGTTTCCCGCTCATATATTATCTGATAACCCATGAAAATTATCATGCTGGTAGATGAAAACTTACTGTTTAGGCTTCTTATGTTGGCTTGATTGCACATAGTGCTAAGGGAAGAAAAAAATCCTTTTTAAACTACCTCAGAGTTAGAAAAATTGTTGGTACTTTTTGGAATGTGTTGCTGTGGTTTTAGCAATAGTTAACTAAAACTACCGTATAATGTTTTATCTGCCTATGGGACACTTCAACAAACAAAATATATGATGCAATTTTCCCCATCATCCTTGGTGTTTTGGGGAAGGGGTGAAGGAAGTACGCAGTGGAATTACACGAAGTCTCCAAGATACAATTTTGTTAGGGCTACAGCTTGAGGATACTTGAGAATTTCTTTCTGTTGATAAATAAGCCTATTGCTTTGTCTGCAACCTTTCACATGCTTTAAGTTCCCACTATATTTACACAGCTTTCGATGTTTATGTCTATGGAGGCCGGTTGCTTTAAATATTTAAATTGTCACAAAGCAGATCGCGTTCTTGAATTGTGATTTGTTACTTGAATCGTATGACCAGAATATTTAGTGTGAGGTAATGTAAACAGAGCAAGATGTGTATAGCAACATGGTAGAAAGTCTGAAAAAGCTGTTATTTGCCTTTCTTCCTATGGATTTTTGTGGATTTTTTTGTCATAAGCATTTTGGTGGAACAGAAACTACAAACTGTATTTCATAAATTGACTGCAGAAAGCTAACTCAGATATTCTTGTGCAGTATTTGGTTGTTGGTACATTTGTAATATAGAAGGTTACCATTTAAACACTGCCTTTAAAGGAGAACCTGAGGGAAAGATAACCTGTGCTCGTTCTGAGCCGTTGTTTTGTTTTGCTAGTACTTGCATTGGTAGATGAAGAGTTTCATACTATGAGAAAGTCAGGATCATTTTACACTGTGCAGCACTTGCTACTTTATTCACAAAGAGGATTACAGATTTTTGATTTACATCTAGGAGTTGTCAGCCTGGTTTGCTTGGGTACCACAGGCCATGAGAGCTCATGCAGAACAACATGTGTTTATCTTGACCTTATTTATTCTCTGACCAAACACTATGATGTACCCTAGCATTTAAATTGACTCAAGGTGTGAGTATAAGGCTACATGGCCTCTGTGCACTTCCTCATATCCTGAATCAGTTCAAATCTGTTTCTTTGCTCACTTACCAACAACCTGTTTCTTGTCAAATCCCACTAACAGGCAGCTTTATGCGTCCCATAAAGCCAACGCTTCACATAAGACCCATCTCCTGCCAGTGTTTCATGGGCCTTTCTCAATTATGTCTACTGATGAGTACTTTTTCTGGGGGAAGTCTTAAGCTCTATTAGGATTGGAAAGAATTTTAATTTCACTTCTAATCACTAGGAAGATTTAAATAAATTTTGAGAAGTGTCACCCACTTCTGAAATATTTTTTCCCTATGTCACATACAATGCCTGTATTGCCATCAGCTGGTGTCTGCTGCCATATACACTTAGCCTCTAGATAAAGGAGTTGAGGCTGTTCTTTTCACTACTTAATTCTTTAATTATTCATCCAAATTGTCTTCATCTTTCTTCAAAGGCATATCTTTAATCTCACCACTTGTGATTTCTCAGTCTCTTGACCTTTTCTTTTCCTCTCTGCCAGTTGTCCTACAATCTGGACCTGAGTAGAACAGCAGGAAATTTTTAGTTTAGATGACAGTATGCTCTAGAAATTGTTTTAGAAAGGGATTTTATTTTCAGAACACGTTCAGTGTTACCACAGTATGAATGTACGTATTGTTAAGAACTAGAACAAGATTTCCTTGTGAATAATAGTATGCTTGGGACATTCTTTGTCTGTGTGTGTTTGCAATACACCCTTCTATTTCTTCTGTTCAATCTCTAAAACCTCTGGGAACTGGATAATGAGCAAAATGACAGGAAATATGGACTGCCCTAATGGGTGGTTCTACGTTTAAAAGTTTTGTTGTAAACTTCTGCTGCAAAAGTATACATATGCAATGAATTTAAGCAGGCACTAGTTTATACAATAGTTCAGAATTTGGGAAAAAATTCTGGTTTTTAGTGTTTTGCAGTTATGAGGTCTGAAAGGAACAAAATATGATCCTCTGATCTGGAGATGAATTTGCACTGCTGGTGTTTGATTAGAAAACTCTCACTAAATAACTCTATCAATGAGGTTCATGTTAGTCCCTTAACTTAATTACTTCTCAAAGCTGAACTACAGTCATATTATTGTGTAATTTATTTTTCTTCATTAAGTCTTTTTCATCATATAGGAAGGGCAACTTGCATCTTATAAGTAAGGTACTGATATTACTTGCCAATGTGCCATTTTATTTTAAAATTAATATTCAAAGTGAACATTCAGTTTTCTTATCAGAGGAAGTAACAGAATCTCATAAAGGTTAACACTTGTCTGTCTGTAAGTGAAAGCAAACATCATTATTTTATTATCTATACCTGTGAAAGGGAAAATAACTGATTGTGATTGCTTCTCTCCTACATTATCATTCCTGTGAGTATAGTTCATAAATAATCTCCATATGGTATCACATATTTTCACCAATGTCCTGCAATCTGCAAGTGATTTTTCCAGGTGATGTCTATTCTAGAAGTATATGTAATTTTTATTATTACATACATGGTAGAGGTACTTCTTTAAAGGAATATTTAAAAGGTAAGTGGGCCATAACCACTTCTATGGATCCCTTTTCTAATGGCATATACGTTCACATTTGGACACTAAATAATACTTTCTCAGACTGATAGAGACTTTGACATTTTAAAATATATGGTTACAGAGTTACAATATGAAATTTTGGGACACTAACTCAAAACAGTAAGCTTTGAGTGTCTGAAAGTTAATGGAGAAATGAGCATGGAGACGCAGAGAGGTTTATCCTCAGCTGTGACTATTATGACTTCCTTAACACAGAAATCTCTTAGCCTGAAAATTAATATAGTGGTGTCTAATCTCCTTCACTATTGAATTTTGGATCCGAGGAAAGTTAACTCCCAGGTCTCCATTTATTTGGAGGCTTTTAAAAAACTAATTTTTTTCAGATGTTTGCCCCAAGCAATTTTTTTTTCACATTTAAAATTCATACAATGCTGTTCAATGTGAAAAACTTGTTCCCTCAGCTTTGAAGCTATTCGAATTTCCACATAATCTGCTGTAATTTAGGACCAGTAAAATGGAGATTTCAAAACTCTTCATTATTTCTGTTCATCCTACTTGAATTAGAAAGTATTTACAATAATCTCCTGAGAACATTTTCAGAAATTTTCATGTCCTGAATTGAAGGTTAATGATAGGAAAAGTTGATGCGTCCTGTGAGCTGCTGTGAGCTCACTTATTTCCTTTCTGCCTTCTTCCCCTTGCAGGAGCCTCTATTGTGCTTCTGGCAAACTGGGGGCAAGTAGCTTAAGATGCCAGATTTCTAGAGTATGTTTAATTTTTCTTTCTTCTCAGGTGAATTTCTTCGCATACATGATATTTTCTTGTACAAACAGTTTTTTAAAACCATTCAGAGAAAAGAGAAAAAACAGTTAAACTGATGGTGTAAGGTTGGTCAGAACAATAGCTTAATAAAAACACTGGAAAAGGACTTATTCTAAGAGGGTTATCCTAAATGCTGAATGAGGGCAGTAGTACTGTTGCCAAGCTTTTGACATCCTTCCAAATTGTAGTGATAACTTTAAATCTCTGCTAGTACCCTTTTGGGAAAAAACTGTTGATGAAATGAGAGCTACCAACCCCAAATAATAGTATATTTTGAATCTGGGAGTTAAATTAATGTCATGACTAAAAGACAAATATGCTAATCCTGTCTGTTGCTCATTTTTTCTATTGAGACATTAGTTCACCAGTTCACAGGTTATTCCAAGCTGGAAGAGACCCACAAGGATCATCTAGTCCAACTCCCAAGCAACGCCCACACAGGGATCACACCCCCAACCCTGGAGCCATGGGCACCATGCTCTGTCCATCCGAGCCTCCCATTGTCTAGACCATGTCACTGAGCACTCATCCAGTCTTTCCTTAAACACCTCCAGGGATGGTGACTCCACTACCTCCCAGGGCAGACCATTCCACTGTGAGATTAGTCTCTCTGTGAAGAAGCTCTTCCTAACATCCAGTCTAAACCCCCCCTGTTGCTTAATTATGATTAACTTCTATGCATAAACAGTTTTATGTGGTTCAAATACTGTTTTCTAGTAAGTATCTGGACACTTTCCCACTTAAAACTAGTCAGTGTTTTTATAGAGCCCATTTTCTCTCCTCTCACATCCCCACAACCAAAATGCTGTAGACTGTTGTTCAGATAGGAAAGGTATCTGTGTGTCCACAGGCATCCAGATTAAGCACATAGCTTTCAGATTTAAGGTCCTCTGATGATGGAGCTCAAAGCTTCTGGTTTGGTATTTAATCCCAGAGTCAGAAGACATGACTACCTTGTTATGTGTAGTTGTATTGCAACTTTTAACAGCAGTGAAGGAGGAGGAGTAGTTTTCAAGACAAACTGCATTTGCCATAGAATCGCAAAACAATTATGGCTGGAAGGGACTAACCATTCACCAGCCCACCTTGCCTGCTCAGAGCAGCGACAGCTACACTGGGCAAGAGGACAGCAACTCCTGTAGTAAAGTGACTTCATAGGAGCAAATGTGCTTTCCTGGCCAGGCTTTGGCACACTGGGGTAGAGCAGCCTGGTGGGTTCCAGAGCGGCCTCTGTGTGAGCATCCAGGGCTGACCTGCCCGGACACAGCTGTTCCAGTGGCCCCAGCGGCCCCACTACAGAGCACAGCTGAGCCCCTCAGCCACAGGTGGGCAGGAGAGTCCTGGGGAAAGCCTGGGCAAGGGACGACAAAATGCTGCCCGGCAGCCAGGGTTGAGAGAGGGGAACCGTATGAGAAACAGCCCTGCGAGCTCCAAGGGTGGGAGGGACTCTGGGCTCAGGCAGGAATACCTCTGCAGCCCCAGTTGGAATTTCCACTCACTGCCACTTGTTCCTGTAGGTGTTCGGTAAAATATAGTAAATAATTAACTTTTTTCTCAGGTCTCTGTATGGCCTAGGTTGTCCTTAAACATGAATTCCACAGATCTAATTTTCTCTCTTCAGCACTTATTCTGTCTAGAAAATGAAATATTTGGCCTGAATATAACAGCAAGCTATGCCACTTGAATAGCTATTGACAGTAATACCCAGGCCTACCTCTATTCCTACGCAGAAATGCAGAGCTACCAATGCCAATGTTTTCTTTCTTGCATGACTGCTGGTCATGCCAACCAGACTGTTTCTCACTGTCTTTTAAAACAATATTTGTTTACATTTATATCATGCTGTGTAATTCTTTGCCTTTTCTGAGAAATTAGTTGAAACCTGGAAACAATGGTAACAGCTAACTTCTGGCGGACAAAGGGTTTTCTGTTTAAAAATAGAGAATGTGAATGCTACTTTTGATCCTAATATATGTTTCTGGCAGAATAAGGTAGGTCAAATGCTGTTTTGTTTTTCTTTAGTAGGAATACCTAGAGATCTTAATCCCATCCTTCATACTGCCAAACAATATCTGGAAGAAGCCTAATAAACTTGGAAATGCTTGAAACATTTTATTTTGTTGAATAACAGCATTAATTTTAGAAAACACTTTGGGCAAACTCTGGAGTAGTTTCTTCAGAATTGTGAAAAAATTGTCAATATAAGTTGTGCTCTGCAAAGGAAAAATGTAAATTTATTTGTTTTTTTAGTATGTGTTATCCCATGTCATTCCCATGTCACCTTTAATTATTATAGGTTTAAGAAAGAAGATGCTCATTTCTGCAGAAGTTCTGTGAAGAAAATCATTGGTTTTACAAGGCTATACACAATTTAATTTGGGATTTTGCACTTAAATCATTGTGACAGCTGTGTTTTCCTCACCATGCCCCCATCTTCTGAACTCTGAGCAATGAAAGTCCCCTGCAAACCGAGCTGAGGCTGCTCAGCTGTGCGGGTGTGACTCTGATGTGCGAGCAGCTCCCTGTCTCCAGCTGGCCGGGGGAGGGAGCTGCAGTCGGGAGAAGGCTCCTGACCAATGTGTCATCTTTTCTCCTACTGCAAAGCTCACAGATACAGTTGGCTAGTGGAGTGATCAGCTGCATTCAGCCTGTGCCTTTGAGGAGCTGAAGAGAGTGCATGAACCATATTTTTTGGGATTAAATATAACAGGTAAAGAAGAATTTTAAAAAAATGTTTAATTTTCTTTTTCTGGTTTTGGGTATATGTCTACAGCACAAGAAATACTTCTATATGTGACTTTTCCATTAAGTGGTTGAGGTCCTAGTCACTGTGCCATCAATCCTGACACAATACAAATTCAATGAACTGGAGCCAGATCATGTGGCTGTGGCTGGGGTTGGCCATGTTGCTGACAACCTCTTCCGTCTCTCACTGGAAGTAGTCAAAAAACTTTTGTGTTTCTGACCATGACAACACTACTCAGCTGTTGATTAGTGGACGAGGGAGAGCAGAAGCAGAGCAGGGTTGGGAAAAGGTTTTTTAAACCCAGTGCACGGCAAGCACTCTCTCTTTTTCCTCCCTTCCTGATGGAGAATAGCAGAGACACGGATCTTTCCTGTGGCCACTCCTTGCCAGCAGGCACAGCAGCCACGCACCAGCTTCCAGCAGTGTGATCAGCACTCATTCATCTCCTCCACATACCCAGTAGAAAACGGACAGTTTTAAAACAATTTTTTTCTTTCCTTCTCCTCATCAGTTTGTTTTGTTCCCTCCATTTTATTATTGAGCGGGTCCAGAGAAGGGCGACAAAGATGGTGAAGGGGCACAGTGCTAAATATCTCTGGGGCTTGCGGGGCTCCATCCACCCCAGCATTGACATGTTCCATGTTAGATATGAGGCAGATTTGTAGATTTGAACAAAAGTGCCTATCCCAAGATGGGGAATTGGGAAGAAAACCAAACTGTTTTTAAACCTGGAGGGGTTGTGTGCGGTGGCGCCAACCCTNATATATAGGTAGATAAATAAAGTTTTCTGTTATATTTTTTCCAATCCATCATGCCTAATGTTCTATTTTATATGATTTTAAAAATAAACCATAACTGTCTTCTATAAATGAAGACAGATGTACAGCTGATAGAAAACAATTAGTTTCAAAAATATAAATCTGCATACAATACTGAAGGACGACACCAGAACGAGAGGACATGGCCTTAAGCTACGCCAGGGGAGGTTTAGACTGAATGTAAGGAGGAGGTTTTTCACAGAGAGAGTGATC
>WEKX01000994.1:21221-49438 GCA_013390025.1 Pitta sordida | reverse complement strand
ATATAGGTAGATAAATAAAGTTTTCTGTTATATTTTTTCCAATCCATCATGCCTAATGTTCTATTTTATATGATTTTAAAAATAAACCATAACTGTCTTCTATAAATGAAGACAGATGTACAGCTGATAGAAAACAATTAGTTTCAAAAATATAAATCTGCATACAATACTGAAGGACGACACCAGAACGAGAGGACATGGCCTTAAGCTACGCCAGGGGAGGTTTAGACTGAATGTAAGGAAGAGGTTTTTCACAGAGAGAATGATCGCTCATTGGAATGGACTGCCCAGGGAGGTGGTGGAGTCGCCATCCCTGGAGGTGTTTAAGAGAAAACTGGATGAGGAGCTTAGTGACATGGTCTAGATGGGGGATGTAGGGCTGGATGGTCCTGTGGGTCCCTCCTGGCTCGGAGTGGCCTATTAGCCTGTGAGGGAACTAGGTTTATGTTCACCACTCTGGGGTGTGCATTCGGTCTCTGTACGGGTGTTAGCTGGTGAGCTGGACTAGATGATCCTTGTGGGTCCCTTCCAACTCATAGTATTCTGTGATTCTGTGAAATAAAAACTTTCAGAACAGTGTATTTCCAACCTCCTATGCTTAGGGTGAAGTAGACATGTGAAATCCTGGGTACATGGTTAATATTTTTGTCTGCCATGTCTCACAAAACTTGATAGCCTCACTCAAACAGTAAGGTAAGTGTAATCTAGTATTAGATGCTGATTTCACTCCATGGTCATACCCCTTTTTTGAGGTCTGAGAAAAACTGCATCCCATTAATGAGCTACAATTCATGACCTGCACTGGTTGTTGCTCAAGGCAAGGAACCTTTATAGTCCTCCACTTGGTCTGTGTCCAATCCAGCTGCTACAGTTAAAAAACATCAGTATCTGGGCAAAGATAAATGTATTTCATAGTAAAAATCAAAGCAGATCAAATGAAAAGTTACTGCCTATATTTTTTTTCTTTTCCCTATTAAGGAAAGATATATTCTTTATTTTCCCCTACCAAAACTCTTTGTAGATTGCTTTTTCTCATCTTCTGTTTTGTGACCTTGTTTGTGGAAGAGATGCAATTTTATGCTTGTCTAACTGTCACTAATTTTTGCTGACAGTTATGTTTATTGGAATGTAATATTGTGTGATTAGAAACAAGACTGTTTTTCCAGTACCTGCTTTATATCTCACAAAATCTGGTGGCTTACATTGAGGGATCTTACTTCTGGTGTTGTAGGGACTGAACACTGATCCTACTGCTCTGACAGCAGTATTTTATAACTACATAACTTGACTTTGAGTAAGGGAGATTGAACTTATTTTGCGCTTTCCTTCACTCTGTTATAACATTGATGCTTTTGCCTCTTCTTTCACCTTCTTGCCTCTTTCCTCCTGCCTGTTAATTTTAGCCCTGTTGTCTCATTTTTCAGACTCAAGTATTATCCTCCTGTGTAGCCCTAACTTTGATGTCAGAACTTCCTCCAGTTCCCTTTCAGCTGCTAACCATGAACCGCACATACGTAAAATGGATGAAGTCTCATCCTTTTTAGGAAAAATAAATATATGTTTCTTTTTACTAAAGAAATTTTTTAAAAAAGAGAAAAAATACCTGTACTCAGACCAAACTACAGTCTTACTCCCATATTCGCGGATTACGTGTCTCCTGTGGGTCCCGCAAATCGCCCAGTCCGCAAATTAGGTTCGTGGCAAAAAAACCCGCAAATACATGGTCACGAATTGCGGCAAAAGGCACACAAGCGCAAACACCCGATCGTGAATTGCAGCAAATGCTGTGAATACGCAAAACTGGAAGTGCGAATAGGCGAGTACTGCACATGCGTCAATTAGAAAACTTAGTGAANGTGGCTGGGGTTGGCCATGTTGCTGACAACCTCTTCCGTCTCTCACTGGAAGTAGTCAAAAAACTTTTGTGTTTCTGACCATGACAACACTACTCAGCTGTTGATTAGTGGACGAGGGAGAGCAGAAGCAGAGCAGGGTTGGGAAAAGGTTTTTTAAACCCAGTGCACGGCAAGCACTCTCTCTTTTTCCTCCCTTCCTGATGGAGAATAGCAGAGACACGGATCTTTCCTGTGGCCACTCCTTGCCAGCAGGCACAGCAGCCACGCACNATTAAGAAACCATGAATCAGCAAAGCCATGAATCATAAGGTGCGAATGAGTGAAGTATTATACTTCTTTCTGTTCTTGTTTCTATTGCTTCCATTGCTCACCCATCACAAAGATATAGTAATACCTCGAATTTTGCTGGGGTTTGAGTCTCCTTGGGTGCCACGAACCCCCNGATCTCTAAGGTCTTTTCCAACCTTACTGATTCTGTGATTCTGTGATTCTGTGATTTTTATTTCTTCCCCTCTTCTTTTTTGTCCCTTCCCCTTCCCCCTCCCTGTCTATCCTTTCGGTGAGGCGGAAGTGGGAAACATTCGCATATATAAATATATATAGGTAGATAAATAAAGTTTTCTGTTATATTTTTTCCAATCCATCATGCCTAATGTTCTATTTTATATGATTTTAAAAATAAACCATAACTGTCTTCTATAAATGAAGACAGATGTACAGCTGATAGAAAACAATTAGTTTCAAAAATATAAATCTGCATACAATACTGAAGGACGACACCAGAACGAGAGGACATGGCCTTAAGCTACGCCAGGGGAGGTTTAGACTGAATGTAAGGAAGAGGTTTTTCACAGAGAGAATGATCGCTCATTGGAATGGACTGCCCAGGGAGGTGGTGGAGTCGCCATCCCTGGAGGTGTTTAAGAGAAAACTGGATGAGGAGCTTAGTGACATGGTCTAGATGGGGGATGTAGGGCTGGATGGTCCTGTGGGTCCCTCCTGGCTCGGAGTGGCCTATTAGCCTGTGAGGGAACTAGGTTTATGTTCACCACTCTGGGGTGTGCATTCGGTCTCTGTACGGGTGTTAGCTGGTGAGCTGGACTAGATGATCCTTGTGGGTCCCTTCCAACTCATAGTATTCTGTGATTCTGTGAAATAAAAACTTTCAGAACAGTGTATTTCCAACCTCCTATGCTTAGGGTGAAGTAGACATGTGAAATCCTGGGTACATGGTTAATATTTTTGTCTGCCATGTCTCACAAAACTTGATAGCCTCACTCAAACAGTAAGGTAAGTGTAATCTAGTATTAGATGCTGATTTCACTCCATGGTCATACCCCTTTTTTGAGGTCTGAGAAAAACTGCATCCCATTAATGAGCTACAATTCATGACCTGCACTGGTTGTTGCTCAAGGCAAGGAACCTTTATAGTCCTCCACTTGGTCTGTGTCCAATCCAGCTGCTACAGTTAAAAAACATCAGTATCTGGGCAAAGATAAATGTATTTCATAGTAAAAATCAAAGCAGATCAAATGAAAAGTTACTGCCTATATTTTTTTTCTTTTCCCTATTAAGGAAAGATATATTCTTTATTTTCCCCTACCAAAACTCTTTGTAGATTGCTTTTTCTCATCTTCTGTTTTGTGACCTTGTTTGTGGAAGAGATGCAATTTTATGCTTGTCTAACTGTCACTAATTTTTGCTGACAGTTATGTTTATTGGAATGTAATATTGTGTGATTAGAAACAAGACTGTTTTTCCAGTACCTGCTTTATATCTCACAAAATCTGGTGGCTTACATTGAGGGATCTTACTTCTGGTGTTGTAGGGACTGAACACTGATCCTACTGCTCTGACAGCAGTATTTTATAACTACATAACTTGACTTTGAGTAAGGGAGATTGAACTTATTTTGCGCTTTCCTTCACTCTGTTATAACATTGATGCTTTTGCCTCTTCTTTCACCTTCTTGCCTCTTTCCTCCTGCCTGTTAATTTTAGCCCTGTTGTCTCATTTTTCAGACTCAAGTATTATCCTCCTGTGTAGCCCTAACTTTGATGTCAGAACTTCCTCCAGTTCCCTTTCAGCTGCTAACCATGAACCGCACATACGTAAAATGGATGAAGTCTCATCCTTTTTAGGAAAAATAAATATATGTTTCTTTTTACTAAAGAAATTTTTTAAAAAAGAGAAAAAATACCTGTACTCAGACCAAACTACAGTCTTACTCCCATATTCGCGGATTACGTGTCTCCTGTGGGTCCCGCAAATCGCCCAGTCCGCAAATTAGGTTCGTGGCAAAAAAACCCGCAAATACATGGTCACGAATTGCGGCAAAAGGCACACAAGCGCAAACACCCGATCGTGAATTGCAGCAAATGCTGTGAATACGCAAAACTGGAAGTGCGAATAGGCGAGTACTGCACATGCGTCAATTAGAAAACTTAGTGAATCTGTGAATACTATTCACAGATTAAGAAACCATGAATCAGCAAAGCCATGAATCATAAGGTGCGAATGAGTGAAGTATTATACTTCTTTCTGTTCTTGTTTCTATTGCTTCCATTGCTCACCCATCACAAAGATATAGTAATACCTCGAATTTTGCTGGGGTTTGAGTCTCCTTGGGTGCCACGAACCCCCTGATCCGTGAAGATAGGCTGGTCATGAATATGCAAATAAGCCATGCCAGTCACCCTGACCCCCTCAGCCACAGAGGATTGCTGGGTTTTCCTGGCTGCACCACTGCCACTTCATGGCTTTCAGCAGTGGTGGCACAGTGCTAAATACCTCTGGGTCTTGCGGGGCTCCATCCACCCCAGCATTGACATGTTCCATGTTAGATATGAGGCAGATTTGTAGATTTGAACAAAAGTGCCTATCCCAAGATGCGGAATTGGGAAGAAAACCAAACTGTTTTTAAACCTGGAGGGGTTGTGTGCGGTGGCGCCAACCCTGGCAGTCACTGGGCTCACAGCATGACCTGGGGATGGGGACGAGACATGAGGGCAGCAAGACCTGAGGACCAGGATGAGCTGTGCTGGCAGCGGGACCTGGAAACCAGGATGAGCTGCACTGGCTGTGCAAGCTGGGGATGAGGGGAGCTCTGCTGGCAGCAGGACCAGAGCTCCCCCTCATCCCCAGCTCGTGTCACTAGTGCAGCCTGTCCTGGTCCCCGGGTCCCATTGCCAGCATAGCTCCCCCCTGTCCCTAGGTTGCACTGCCAGCACAGCTTGTCCCAGTCCCTGGGTCCCACTGCCACCATGGCTTGTGGTGCAACCTGGAGACCAGCATGAGCTGTGCCCAGTGGAGGGAGACCTGCCACGGCCCTGTGGCAAGTGGCTGTCATAAAACGTTGACACTAGGTAACCTTTACAACACTCATAAGGGAGGAACTCTGGGCAGTCCCTGAGCAAGCCATGAAGTGCAAGCCACCTTGCCCTGCAGGGCGTGGCAGTCCTGCCCCCCAGTGCAGATCAGTCCCGCCCTGACAAGTGGCAGAGACAGTGAGCATGCACAGACTGGGAAATGCCGTGAAGAATCAAGGTGTCTTCACTGGGAAAAAAAGCGCAAAGTTCTGAGACAGCAAAAGCAGAGGCATGATTTAGTAGAGTATCACTATACTGCCGTTTTTGTTTTTCCTTCCTCCCTGTTTCCTATGCAAGATGCACAGGAAGGAAGGAGAAGAAATAGTAAGCGTAATAAATAGTATCCAAACAGAATAAATCTCTGAGTAATGCTGGCACCTCTCTTCCAGTATGCTTGAGTAAGTGTGGTAAATGCTTTGCAGAAGCGATAAAAAATGATCAAAGAGAATTATGTCCCTACATCTGAATTAAAAAAATGTCTTATCATGTCTGAATTTACACTGAAGTTATAGGAACTGTTCATATACACAAAACTTGTATTAAGTTCCCTTGCTGAATGAGGGTCCAAGTTCTTGTCCCTATTGTATAATACTTTTAAGTAGAACGATACTCTTTGTAAATGATAAAATGAAAAAAAAAACCCAAGAAGGATATTTACCAGGAAGAATGAGTACTTTATATCTTCACCCTTTCTCCATTTCCTTAGATTTGCCTGGATTCTTCAGCAATGGAAAAGATACTTTAACATCAACCACCATACATGAAGAGATTTTTCAAAATATCTGCCCTTAGCGATCTTCAAGCCAAACTTTGAAAGGGTCTAAAACTCATTTCTACATACAATGCTCATGTTTACCTACCTGATGGTTATCTTCTAGTATTTTCATGAGCTCACAGTGCAGACAAGATGCTGCTAGTAAAAAAAACCCAGTTGTACATAGGAATGACTGGGGTAACCACACAGTTGCAAAGATTATTCCTATGTACTTTTACTATGTGAAACTGAAGAACTTTAAAAATATGGCCTTGAAGGATATTTTTAAAGCAGTTATTCAACCTGGATCTAGTTTTGTATGCATAATTATATACATACATGGCCTGATGGTTATCTGATGCAGGTTTTATTGCCAAAGGACACATTCCATAGTTGTAATACACACTAGTGTAAGTCTACTATACCTACCCCACGATTTATGTTGCTGCAGTGCATGAGAGCCTTTGTCATGGATGAAGAGTGTGTTGTGTTAGGCTCTGCACAAATGCAGGATGAATAGGTGCTCCCTGCTCCCAATAGCAACTGTTCAAACTTTTTTGGATGCCTGATAGGGCTTTTTTCTCAGCTGCACCTCAGGTTTGGGAGGTTTTTTTCACAAACAGCAGTGAAGTGTAATGTTTTCACTTTACATTGATGACACTGCATTGTTTAAGAAAGCTTTTTCATATTGTAAACCTGTGAAAAAAAGATTATAGGTTCACAGGTTATTCTAAATTCGAAGGGACCCACAGGATCATCTAGTAAACTCCCAAGTGAACGCCCACCCAGGGATCAGGCCCACAATCATGGAACCATGGGCACCTCGCTCCATCCATCCAAGCCTCNGGACCCACAGGATCATCTAGTAAACCCCCAAGTGAACGCCCACCCAGGGATCAGGCCCACAATCATGGAACCATGGGCACCACGCTCCATCCATCCAAGCCTCCCACCATCTAGACCATGTCACTGAGCTCCTCATCCAGTCTTCTCTTAAACACCTCCAGGGATGGCGACTCCACCACCTCCCTGGGCAGACCATTCCACTGAGAGATCACTCTCTCTGGGAAAAACCTCTTCCTAATATCCAGTCTAAACATCCCCTGGCATAGTTTAAGGCCATGTCCTCTTGTTCTAGTGTCGTCAACCTGGGAGAAGAGACCCACACCCACCTGACTGCAACCCCCCCTTAGGTAGTTGTAAACAGCAATCAGGTCACCTCTGAGCCTCCTCTACTCCAGGCTGAACAACCCCAGTTCCTGTAGCTGCTCCCCATATGGCTTGTCCTCCAGTCCTTTCACCATCCTTGTCGCTCTTCTCTGGACCCTCTCAAGCCGTTCAATATCTTTCTTAAACTGGAGAGTCCAGAACTGGACACAGTACTCAAGATGTGGTCTCACCAGCACCGAGTACAGGGGAAGGATAACTTCCCGAAATACCAGGCAGTGGAAGGATTTAGGAAAATTTATTTCCAAAGTCTGAGAACGCTAACATTGCAGCACTAAGAAGCAGGCCAGGGAAAGATTTGTCCCTGTTTCTTCTCAGGGCTATTATTGTCTGCCTGCTCCCCCACTGCAGCGGTCTTGAAACATGTCTGTGAGGACTTTTCTTCTCTTGTACCAGGGAGTCAGCCCCTTTGGAAAGCAGGAGGAGAAGTCACCTAAGATTATCCCTGACCAAGATGCCTCTTTCATGGGTAGCAAAGCTTTCCTGAGTGACATAAACCCCTTGCTTTCTTAGATTAAATCTTCCAGAAAGATTATTCTATACTTACAAAACCCACGCTTCAATNTCATCAAGAAAACTTGTAGGCAAATTCTAGGTATGTAAAATGGTGAAGTGGTGTTGCTGTTGTTTCTATTAGTATATGCAATAGTGTTGAATGAAGTATGGAGTGAGTTTATTTTCCTGTTGTGATTAGACTGTTAGAGCTTAAATTTGGTGTGTTCATAAGCTCAAAACTATCACAGGTGAGGTACATGGATATCTAAAGGTTGTCATTGCTCATATGTACTGTATAGTAAAATTGAAGATCGAAGAGGCACTAAGCTCTCATCTTTCAGTTTACACTCATTGCTTTCCATTTTCTCAACATGCATCACTGAAGAACTTGACTCTATATGTCCTCAATTACCTTCTTGCATATACAGTTGCGTCTCCTATAACGTGGACCCGCGGTCTTATTTGGGATCTGCGTAGCCTGACTTACACGTTGAATGGCGGCCACCGCGGCCACTGTGGCCGCTGTCCCCCACGCCACTGTGGCTGTCACCCAGGCCGTCCCCGCTACTGCCTGCGCCACCACTGCCGCCTGGGCCGCTGCCTGGGCCACCGCCGTGGACGCCACCACTGCCGCGGTGGCAGGTCATGCATGTGCACTTGCGAAATGGGTCTCCTACATCGCTAAAAAATCATGCTGCTAAGATCTGAAGCTGCAATATGGGGGGCGCGAAGTGCAAGAGGGCCAACTGTATTGGAATACCTCTAAGAGGTCCCTCTAATGCCTTCTGTTCTCCAGGCTGAAAAAGCCCCAATCCCTCAGCCCTCCTCCGAGCATAATGGTTCAGCCTCCAAATAACTGAGAATTCACTGAGTTTATTGCTGTCCATCTTGTATCAGGGTGTGAGGCACTGGATTTGAAATCTCACTGGATTATTTAATTATTGTGTTGGAACCAACTCAAGTGTATGTATGTGTGGGGTGGCAGGCCCCAACAGCCCCATGGGGTTTCTGTCAGTCAAAAGGGCATCCTGGGAGCCCATCCACACCACATGTCCTGGAATCCCTAACCCAGCCTCTGATTGTCTGCACCACTCCTCACTCTGGCCCGGAGCCCCAGAGTGGTCTGTGAGCCAGAAGTCCCATCTAGGAGGCATGGCCACAGGGTGCCAGAACACAAAACCAGCAACACATCTTCTGTCTTCTTGCTTTCTCTTGGCACCTGCCACCTACCTTGTGAGAGCTGGACTGCCACAGGACCCTTTGGTTATAGCCATTTGATGATCTATTTATATTTTATTTTCTTCTTCTCTTACTTCCTCTAAATCTCTTTTCTCTCTCTTTCATTACTCATGCTTCTTCTCTTAATCTCTTTCTTTCTTTACTCTTTTCTCAATTATTTGGATAACTTAAAACCGATGGGTTGTATTTTGCTAAATTGTGTGGGTTGGCGTGTGCTGGGTCAGTGCTTTGTGGAATGCTCTACCCTGGTTGTATGTTACCTCTTTTAAACTTTTGACAAGATCCTTATTTTCTCCATAAATTAAAAGTAACTCTTGGGAAAATGTATGAAGCATTCTCTCTTTATGCTATCTCAAGGTACTAAAGAACTGAAGGCTCTCCAAACATTCAGTGGGCAAAATTTTGGAGTCTTGTGTATTTTTAAACATTTGGGTTGGATCTGGGGTTTTATACAGTGGCCCAAAATCAGACAGATATCTGAAAATGAAATCTCACAAGTGCTGAGAGGAAGAATAGAATCCCTTCCTTCCATATTCTGGCTGTATCCCTGTTGACACAGCCCAGGGCACTGTTGACTGTTCCTGCAGCCAGGGTTATATATGAAACTACAGAGATGTTATGGTGTCATTCTACCTATGTTGTGATACTTAATTAACATTGATCTCTCCTTAAAATTCAGATCCAAAGCTAAAAAACCCAAGTAGGCGGCAGGAAAGTGAGATAGTGAGGTGAGATTGAATGTTGAAAAGCAGAAACATATTTCTACCTGACCACACTCAAGGTCCAGACAAATGCAAGCAATGCATCTGGAAATGTAAAAACAAGTGTTATTACATTCTTGGCTCAGGTTCTCTTTTTGCTCATGCATTTTCTGCTGTTTGGTTAAAGAGTGTATCTCAGTATGTATCAGTTTAATACTGATGCCTAATGTGCATCAGGCCTCAGAAAAACAATGAGCAGATGAAGTTCCATAAAACCTTCTGTAGACATGAATCGGACCTTTTCTCCTTCAAAACCTCTTGCAGGACTTTTTTTTTATTCTGCCTCCCCTTTTAATCAGCTTCCAGACCCTATTAAACAGGAACAAAAAGAGGAAGAGGAAGTACACAGTATCTGGTTTCTACAAAGCCAACTGTATTTATTTGTTTAAGTGAGACAGAATCTCAATGTCTTCAGTGTTTCTTGAAAGTAGATTTAAGCAAATCATCTGGGCATACAGCCAGGCAGAGTGCATTTTTAGGCACTGACTCAAAGGCAATGTCAAGTCATATTAATCTGGGTGTCTAGAAATAATATATATGAGATTAACAAAAAAAGAATACTGAAAGATCATCTTGCCACAATTGTGGCTGATTATTTGATACATGTCAGAGAGAAATTGCATTGTAAGTCATAAAACAGTGATGAAAAATGCTTTAAAATATTGAGCTAGTGTACACTATCTAAGGCTGAATGGTATCTGATTGTTACTTCTCAGACGCTTCACTATTGTGCATCACCTGAATATTGTAAACAAAGAGGCTGGTTCAAACCACCACCTTTGCAGAAAAAAGTGAGGTTTCTTAATTACCTACCTGTGTGGAAAACTTACTTAAATGATTGTATTTCTCAGTAAGAAATTGCTTTATTTACCCTGTTGGATAAACTAAATTGATTTTCCCCTTTGCTTTTAGCGGTAATTTGTCCCTTTCCTTTACAGCAGTAATTAAGCATCTCACCCACAAAATATCATTTATACGATGAATAACCAATTTTGTTCTTAACCTTGAGTGTTGAGATAGGAGCAGAGTTTTTCTTAGCTTTGAGAATCCTAGAGTCATTAGGGTTGGAAGGGACTTCTGAAGGTCATCTAGTCCAAACCCAAGGCAGGGTCACCTAGAGCAGGTTACATGAGAGCATATACAGACAGGTTTTGGATATCTCCAGAGAGGGAGACTCCATTACCTCCCTGAGCAACCCATTCCAGTGCTCTGCCATCCTTGATATAAAGAAGTTCTTCCTCATGTTGTTGTGAAACTTCTTGTGGTTTTGTTTATGGTCATTGCTTCTCATCCTGTTGGTGCACACCAATGAAAAGAGTCTGGCACCATCCTCTTGGCACCCACTTTGGAGGTATTTGTATGTATTGATGAAATCCCCTTTCAGTGTTCTCTAAACTAAACAGGCCAAAAAGCAACCATCATAGATAAACAGTTTTCATGGCAAGATGAAATACATTTCCTAGTTGACACTAACAACATGATAATTATACCTTTTATCTAACACACTTGGCAGAGCATGATAGGATTTAGAGAAGCTCATCTCAGTAGATGGTGCTGTTGTGTCTTAAACTAGTTCCACTTGGCAGAGCCAAACCCTGCCCACGGCAGTAGAGGCACAGTAAAGGTTCTGCCTCTGGGGTGATTACAGGCAGCCTTAGATAAGATTGTTACGTTTTGCTTTAGAATGGGTAGGATTGGTTTGGTGAGGGTTTATGTGTCTGTAAAGCCTGTACCAAAACAAAAAACTCCTTTGAAGTAGGTCATAGAGTCAGAGTAAGGAAAAACAAACTCTGCGTGGGATCAATCAACTGCACTACTGAGTCAGGAAAGAAAACTTCAGGTGTCTATTGAATTACATATTACTGCTTAAGGCATTTAGTTGCCTGTAAAATGATATAACCACACCTCTTCTACTATCATGCTTTTCCCCAGACTATTTGAATGACAACTCTTGTGCAGGTTACATTAAAAAAGGAAGTTGCACAAAAGGGTGCTGCTAGTCAGTGCATAAAAAGAGCACCGTGTTACACTGGAGCGCGCTGTTTTTACTTCAGTACCTGACATTCAGAAGTCAAACCAGCAGACTTTCTGAGCCGGAAGGCATGTGTGCCTGCAAACATGAGATTATTTTTTCCCCTTTAGTTTTTCTTAGAAGTAGTTCCTCAATGGGATCTCTGGATTTCAGTAGTGTAATAGATGAATTGTACAGTCTGAGAGCCACTCTGGTTATTTCTGTTATGTTCCCCAAAGCTATTTTTGGCTTTTGCACACTAGATAGCAATTCCTGGATCCCAGTTCTGCTGAGCCAGCTGGGTTCCTACAGCCTGTTTACAATTGGGAGCTGTGCTGTTGAGAGACTGAGGACAGTAAGAAATATTGGCACTCTCAGGATAGTGGGAGGTAAGGCAGCCTTAAGTCAGCAGAAAATTAGGGCAGCATTAACTTACATTCCAGGTCTGGGCCAGTCTTAGCTATGTAAGTAGCCTACATGATGGATAAACTGCAGGGATTTGATCTGTTTAATGAGCAACAGCATCTTTTTTTAAAAAAGATAGATATAATTAAAATAGCAGACTGCTGCCCCACAGCACACTCCCAGATGGCAGCACAATCTTTAGGCTAGGGTTTCCATCTGGTTTTTTTGCATGTAATCCCTGGAGCAAAAAAAAGTTGAGTTACTGTGGTGACTTAATGCAGGACAGGTGGAGATCACAAACAAAATCATCCCATTTCTTGAGTCCCTCCTGGACACATCATTTCCATCCTGAGGAGCCGATAAATTCTAGCTGAGCCAAGCTGTCTTGCTTTATACCTCAAGAGCATAAAATAGTTATTTGTATGTCACATCTGTCTGCTTACCACCCCATCATGAAATCCTCTCTTTGTTTATGCTATTAAACACAGTTGATCTCTTAATCAATTTTTAAGGCCAGAGAAGATGGTTGTGATGCAGAGATAACACTTCACCGAAAACAGTAGATCTGGCTGGTACCCACTAACTGTTTCCTGTTGCCACGTAGAAGAATTTACATTAGAGAAATTATGACATGTAAAGGTAATCACATGTACCTGATTACATATTTAACATATCATTGAAAAGTCTTATAAAACCACAAACAAATGCATAGATTATGGTGGGAGAAGTATGTGGCCACACAGTCGTGGTATTAACCTGAACACTTTGTTTCTTAAGTAGCTTACATTTTTATGTAGAAAAGCTGCTTTACAACCCATTTAGATGAAGATTAACTAGTTTAATGTTCAGTTTCATTCCCCGTAGAGTAGTGACTGAAATGTATTTAGTCTGAGACAAATGCAAGAGCATTGTGTTTTGCTTTAATTTGAATATTGCCAAGGATAAGAGTCCCTTGAAATGAGTCCAAACAGTTATCTGTTTACATAATACTTGAGTCATTTAATTGGACTGCCATCTTCTTATATTTGCATGAAGAAGATTATTCCAGCCTTCTCAAAAAGGGTCTTAGGAGCCTGGATAACCACTCTAAGCTCTATAAAAGACTGAACAAACCTAATTAAGTGGCTGTTGAAATGGGACTAGCCACAAACATTCCAGAATTTATAAATACTGTAGATGCCTGAATATGAGTCTGGTGTAGCAAATAATAAAGCCTTAAAGTAGGTTTTGGTCTGTATTATATCCACAAGACTTATAGGGGCCTGGTAACATAAAACCAGTTTTACAAGGGATTAGAGTCATTGGTAAAGCCACCAACTCTGATTTTGTTGGGCAATATGTTACTTTCCTTAAAATTGAATGCACCTCCAAAATGTCTGACTGATCACCTGAGATAGGGAACTGGACTGTTCCACCTTTAAGCAATTGCTCTCTGTGCCCAGTAATGGCTTTCTAGAGAGATGCTTTGTTCCTTAAGTCCTTGCATGCTGTTCTAGCTCATGCCTGTGCTTTTGATTGCTCTGTTTGTCTCCTACAGTCACAGAAACAGAAGTTGGGTAAGAAATATAAAATAACTGGAACTAAGGTAATTCTAAATTTTTTTTGTCTGAATAATATTCTGTGATTCTGTGATTCTGTGAATGTAGGATGGACATATTCATCCCTTTCAAACTCTGCAATTCTGGAGTATTTTTGAAGAGAGGTGTTTTTTGTGTTGTTTGTTTGTTTGGTTGGTTTGGTTCTGTTCTGGTTTTGGGGTTTTTTTGTAATAGAATCTGCTAGGTTTTATGCTGAAACCTACTCTTAAGGACCAACCCTATCAAATATCAGATGAATGCAGTCTCATCAACAGCATTTATTCTGTCTGGTGGTTGTGACATCCTAGACGAAATCAGGAAGAAGCAGAAGTCTGCATGCAGGATGTTATCCCACTATTAGGAGCCACCGGCTCCTACAATAAGTTTTGACTGTCAAATGATTCCTTGGCTTCACAAGGAGCCACCAGCATTGACAGTCTGAACTCTCCTCTGAGACTTCCCAAAAGATGCTTCTGACTAATAACCCAGATTAGCTGAACTATTTCTNGTCCGATTGACCACACTGCTCCTGATACAGGGCAAGATGCCATTGGCCCTCTTAGCCACGTGGGCACACTGATGGCTCCTATTAAGTTTTCTTTCAGTCATTACTCCTAAACCCCTCTCCATTTCTCCAGTTTCCAGTGAATTTTCCCCCATTTCTTGTTGTCCTTAACAGAAACGGCTAATTTGTGTTGCATCTGGGTTTTTGCCTCTCTAATTTTTCTCCTGTATGACTTGACAACCATGTGATGTAAGTCACACCCTGACTTACATCACCTTTTTTCCAAAGGGCGTGCACCCTCTTTTTTCCCCCTTGTTCTTTCAGGAGCTCTTTGCTCATCCAGGCCAGCCTTCTACCCCTCCGGCTCATCTTTTGGCACATTGGGACCGCCTGCTCCTGCGCCTTCGTGATCTCATTCTTAAAGTATGTCCAGCCTTCCTGGACCCCCTTGTCAGTAAGGGCTATTTCCCATGTTACCCTCTTAATTAGATTCTTAAATAGTCCAAAGTCTGTCCTCTGGAAGTCCAGTCAATTGAAAACACTATTATCTCATGGTCACTACCACCCAGATTTCCTTCAACCTCAACATTGCCCACCAACCCCTCCCTATTTCCTGGACCCCCTTGTCAGTAAGGGCTATTTCCCATGTTACCCTCTTAATTAGATTCTTAAATAGTCCAAAGTCTGTCCTCTGGAAGTCCAGTCAATTGAAAACACTATTATCTCATGGTCACTACCACCCAGATTTCCTTCAACCTCAACATTGCCCACCAACCCCTCCCTATTTCTTAAGAGTAGGTTGAGCACAGCCTCGCCTCTGGTAGGCTCACTCACCTGCTGGGTCAAGAAACAGTCATCCACTGTCTCTAGGAACCTTCTGGACTGCCCCCTCTCTGCTGGGTTGAGTTCCCAGCAGATATCAGGCAGATTGAAGTCTCCTGCAAGAACTAGGGCTGCCGATGTTGAGGCTATCCCTAGTTGCTTAAAGACCAATCGGTCTGTCTCTTCATCCTGGTCAGGTGGTCTATAACATACTCCTACCAGGATTTCAGTTTTATTGGATATCCCTCTTACCTTAACCCATAGGCTCTCAACCTGATCATCCTTGATGTCATGCTCCAGGGTATCAAGAGTTGCTTTAATATATAAGGTCACTCCCCCACCCCTTTGTTCTTTCCTATTTCTTCTGAACAGTGTGTAGCCTGCCGATGTAGCACTCCAATTGTGCACGTCATCCCACCATGTTTCCATGATGGCAACTATGTCGTATTGCTCCTGATGCACCAAGACTTCCAGCTCTTCCTGTTTATTACCCAGGCTGCATGCATTGCTATACATGCACTTCAACTGGGTTGCTGATTTTGTATTTGACTAATTTTTACAGTTTCAGTGTCCCTCCGAGTGGCTGCTGGATCCCCTTCCTCCTACAAACCTAGTTTAAAGCCCTGTCAATGAGTCCTGCCAGCCCATGGGCCGAATCCCTTCTGCCCTTATTTGATAGACTCTGCCCTCCAGAGTCTAGCTACCCTGGTGTGGCGAAGGATGCCTCATTACCCTAAAATCCAATATTCTTCTGGTGGCACCAGTCCCTAAGCCATTTGTTAATAGCAAGAATTCTCTTATACNATATATAAATATTTGTTATATTAATTTTTTTTTCTTTCTCCCAGTAAAGTTCTTATTTCTCTCTATATATAATTCAAGTATTTCTAAATTTAATTCCTGCTTCATCTTAATTGACCCAGGACAGTCCTTCTGTTTTCCTCAGAAGGGAGTCCTTCACAACCACTACCCTCCTTTTCTTTTTGACAATGAAGGTTCTGATTTGCTTGGTGGAAGAGATAGTTCCTAGTGATTTACTAGGTGGAATGCCTTCTTCCATATCATCTTCCTGATCCTAAGATGGATCTTGTTTCCTGCATAATGAAAATAACCCAATACTGGAGTGGTTTATGAATGTCTTCTGGGTTGATAACCTAGGAAATATTTCTTTGGGATATCATGTTTATTTGTCCATTGTCTTGAACATCTGTTGTGTTGTTGGTACTGTGATGGCTGTGGTGAGAAGGTGAATGTCAGTGTTCCCTGTGGTCACTGTAGAAAACATGGGAATGAGCAACTGGATCTCTAAGTTACCTAGGAAGTTCTGTGGTATATATGATTATTTAAATGCCTAAGAACTCCTCATACAAGGAAAGCAACAGCACTGAGATATTTTAACCTTCATTTACTTCTAAACAATTTCACTGAATTTAGTACTCTGTCTTCTTTTCAGTTTATTTTTGGGAATGTTAGTGAGCATATATGTGTTTGGTGTCCCACAGTAACAAATCAAGCCCTATCAATGGTTGAAAACAACCCTCATTTGTGCTAATGTATTTGTACAAAGATGAACAATGTTATCTCATTCAATGAAAGGTCATAGATTTTTTTCAATCTTCCCTGCTCAAAATATTCTTTTGTCCCTGCGTTGTTGTTCCACTTAGGTCTCAATTCTGGCATTTTGTACCTGCAAGGTTTCTTTCTGTCTTTTACCAGAGAAGAAATGAGTAAAAGAAGGGAAAAGAAAGGAAAACTGAATGTAACCAAGAGATGACTGTAGTAGTACAGGTTGAGAATCTTCAAAAGTATCTGAGACACTCATGTTAATGGAGTACTCTCAGGAATTATGGGCATTGAAAAACCTGAATAAGTGTTCACTTCCTGTTTATCAAGGCTAATCTTCTGTGCTGTCCATTTGTAAAAGGAGCAGACTGGCCACTACTTCATTTTAGTTGCAAATCTTCCAAAGGAAATCTTTCAACTAAAAAAAAACGTGAGAAACGGAGAGAACAAAACTAGGTGTCTCTCTCATGCAGTTTGAGTCTGTTGGGGCAGCAGATAAAATAATAATTTAACTTCTGACTTCTTTTTGTGCTTACCACAGGGAGGCAGCTGTTGAGTCTCTTTGGTCCTGCTGTACCTACAGTGTAGGCTGGCATACTCAGGTGTGATCTTAGTCCCCAGCAGGTGATACATGCTTGTGGCTGATGGATGACAGGCTGCTGGGCAGGTGAAATCATTTAAATCCTGCATTGAAAGGAAAATATAATTCAGGCCATATGTCAGGGCTGTGTGTGTAGAAGTGGATGGGAGAGGGACCACAGCAGAAGTGGTGAAATAAGTGATGAGTCAGCATCAGAGATGAGTGAAAGTTATCCAAAACGTATTGCCTAAGATTTTGGTAATACCTCCAGTAATACTAATGATGAGGCTGTGAGGTTTGGAGTTCCACTGATTGGCAGCTGCACCCTTGGAAAGGGACATGGGGAAATGTTCTCATCTGTCAGGATCTCATTATTTGCAATGGAGTCTGACAGCTATAAGGTTACATGTGTATGAATCAAACAGCAGAGGAATCAGACAGTAATTTCATTTTGTGGTGGCACAGGGAGAGAATTCATCCTGGAATCTGAGCAGTACAGCCTGTATAGCAGTACATTGCCATGTGCTGAGCAAACATATACCATTCCCAAGACACTTCTGTCCATGCTCCTAGTCCCTACTGCATACCCTAGAGCCTTCCTGGAGTTTCCTTCCTTCTCCTTTCTCTGATTCCCGAAAGAGACAGATGCAGCCAGCAGCAGTAACCTGTCCCCTTTCTGAGCTGCATGCAAAGTACAGTATTTCCTATCTTGTATTTCCTATATTGTCATGTCACTGCTTCCTCTCCTCCCAGTCTTGGGGAAGGCTTCAGGGAGAGAAATAATATTGGTCTCTAAAGTAGGACTTGCAATGCGCAAAGGAGATAATTTTTTTAGAAACAAAATGAATCCCAGAAAACTAGCCCAGGCAGCACAGGAAGGTGGCGCTGGAGTTACCTGATCTCATGGCAGATTCTCCTCCCAAGATTTTCACCTGAGTGTCAGCTGGAGCTGAAAGCATGCTTGGTTTGTTTTATGTTCATTTAATCAGACATGGAAGAGTAATCCAGATATGTATCAACTTCTAAATGATACAACTTCTTTTTCTCATTCTCAGCTTGTGAGTGATACAAAATCAGGTTTCCTGTTTGCATTGAGGTGCCATAAACTCTGTAGGTTTTCTGAAGTGACTCTGTTTACTTATCTGGCGATGCATGATACATCTGCCAGATCTTTAACCTGAGTTTCAAAGTGTCAGTTTCTAGATACATGGAGAGACTACATAATACTTTCTCAGAAATGAGACAAGATCTCACATTCATTTTGAGCAATGAAAGTGATGTAAGGAAGAAGAGATTATACAAGAAAACCATTTTGCTATCTACTCTTATCGAGCTGGGAATAGCTCCTCTGAAGAGACACTAAACCTGCAATTATTTAGAAAGTTTTAAAATTAAGCAATTCAGAAGATGTTGGGAGAGAAGAAATAGTCCTTATTTCTAAACTTTTCTGTAACATGGCCTTGTTGATTCTTTCTTCAGGTTGACCTAAGGTGGGGCACAGAACAGTGTGTAAATTCATTTGAAATTGTAGATCCATTTATCCACTTATGCAGTATCAGGTTGTGATCTATGTACAGGGTGTTTGATTCTCTCATGTGGATAAATAAATTTTAAAAGAGAGAAAATCAGATGCTATCTTCAGCACCAATGCTGTGAAACATAACTCTAGCATTCACTGTGGATAGACCTCTTAAGAAGAAAACAGCTACTCTGGTTGACCACCTCAGAAGCTCTGGAGGTGCAGAAAGTATTCTGATCGTCATAAATTTACACAGGAAGAGAGAACTCGCCATTGTTATGTACTGTCCCTCGCACTTTATCTCTCTCCTTTTCCTTTCCTTCTCCTCCCTTCCCCTCTCCCATTTAGCAGTAATTAATCTGGGATAGTATTTCAATTTTTCTGCTCATAAACCAAAAAGCACTCATTTTTGCCAGCCCTGGGATTCATAAAGTGGCAGAGAAAATGTGGACTTCAGTAATCTCTGTCCTTTTCCTTTTCTAGTGCACAAAAAGTGAGCACTTCTGTATCTGTGCACACCTGCACAGCCCCATCCTGTTGCTTCAGGTGACAGACACTATCTCCTCAGGACATTGGGGACTTAGCAAATGGAGCTGGCACCAAGAGATGTGGCACCTCCTGACCCCCACCCCTGCCTCCACCCTGATATTTTAGTGCTTGTGGTACTTTTCCTTGCTAATGAGGAGCCATAGATCCATTCAGCATCACTTCCTCTATTAGCCTTTTTAAAAGAGGTTGAGAAGATTTCAGTGGGAGGTCGAGGTACTGGGAGAAGGAATGGTGAAGAGGTCTGATCAGGAGGAGTAAGGATGGCAGAAGATCAGGTTCTGCATATTGGAATGGGCTGGGGTTGGTACCATGACTCTACAGCTCCAGATACAGGGCTGTTTTGGCTAGCTGCCTGAAGCAAGTAACATGCCTTAGACATCCATGATGAGTGCAGTTGTCAAGAATCACATGAAATATGAATGCATCAGTTTTCTGGGAAGAACAGCTGAGTGCTCAGCTCTTCTAAATCTCAGTATAGCTTTGATTCCTCCCAGTTTATTAT
Source organism: Pitta sordida (assembly GCA_013390025.1). Taxonomy (NCBI): domain Eukaryota; kingdom Metazoa; phylum Chordata; class Aves; order Passeriformes; family Pittidae; genus Pitta; species Pitta sordida. Next base: position 29,705 of record WEKX01000994.1, on the reverse strand, counting down.
CCAAAATTCTTCAATCCTCCATGCTACTGCATTGTGAATGGACTTTCTCAGCACGTCTCTTGCCTGGAATTCCTTACTTTTCCCAGCACCAGACAATGTTCACATTGTCTTCTCAATGTTTCTACTGTCCAGCATGCTACTGCCTGAAGTCATGCATGTTGTGTCTCTCACCTACTCACTTTCTCTCCTATTTTCATTCATAGCTGTGGTCAAAGACACAGATGTCTTCATATCATCCCTCTCTCTACCTTTCTGTGGAGACATTTGCCATCTTTTCTCAGGTTCTCAGGCTGAGCAGTGCAGAACACTGTTGCAGAGGACTTGGATGGCTGCAGAAAATATTATTTATGTCAGCTTATTCTCACCAGGAAAACCTGCAAGTTGTAAAATAAGCCTGTTCACTGAGGCCTAAAGTGAAAATTAACCCTTTGCTTTGCACTTTCCCACTTTGCTCAAATAGCAGAGGGCACAGAAACCTAAAAAAGGAAGAGTGTTCTGTTTCCATCTCAGGGAGTAAGAAAGAGACAAGAGAAGCCAATGAGAGAAGCTAAAATTAATTGGGTTTGCACGCAATAGTGAGTTTAAGAGGACTTTCTACTGAAAAGGTAGTGGAAGTCTGGGCTAATTAACCCTAACTGTGCCTGGGCTAATCATATTCTCTGTTGTGCAGGAGTTACTTCCAAGGTTGGAGTGCAAAGGTTNGCCTTATGGGGAGCGGCTATGGGAACTAGGGTTGTTCAGCCTGGAGAAGAGGAGGCTCAGAGGCGACCTAATTGCTGTTTACAGCTACCTGAGGGGATGTTGCTGCCAGGTGGGTGAGGATCTCTTCTCTCAGGCTGACAACACCAGAACGAGAGGACATGGCCTTAAGCTACACCAGGGGACGTTTAGACTGAATGTTAGGAAGAGGTTTTTCCCAGAGAGAGTGATCTCTCACTGGAATGGTCTGCCCAGGGAGGTGGTGGAGTTGCCATCCCTGGAAGTGTTTAAGAGAAGACTCGATGAGGAGCTCAGTGATATGGTCTAGTCGGTGGGGAGTTGGACTAGATGATCCTGTAGGTCCCTTCCAACTCAGAATAACCTGTGAACCTGTGGAAGGGAAGGGAGCAGATGTTTTTCTACAAGTGTTTGCTGAGATCTGGCACAGAAAAGGCTTTTTATGAGTTTGCTGGGAGCTGAAAAACTAAAACGGCTACTGAAGAATCATCTTTAAGGGAGATTCCTGATAAAATGTATTTAGCTCTCTGTGTTATCCACACTTCCTAAAAACCTGAAATTACCGGTTGAGTAATGTGGCAGGGAAGTTGGAGCTGTTGTTAGAAAGAGGGGTGGTTTGATGCCTAACTGGCTGAGGGAGGCAGGTAGCAGGGTCCACTACAGAAAAATACCATGACTACAGGTCCTTTGAGGTGACACTGGACCTAGCTCCTTGTCCAAAATGGCAACTAGGTGGCTTTAATATTTCTGTTAAGCAGAAAACAAAAAGTAAATTGTTATTTATTATACGTAGTTATACTTCAGAGATTTCCTCCTTCTCCAGAGGAGAGTCAAGCCAGTATTCTTTTAAAAACTTCTTAAATGTAAACTGTATCCTTGTTGCTGGCAGGAGAGACATACACATATGTAACTTTGCAATAGTGTCCAAAGATTTTACATGTCAAACCCCTCTCATTGCACAAGTGAAAGGAAGATTCTTGTACTTCATGTTAAGTCCATAATGAGAGACGTGTGTGTGCAGAATGGGGGGCGTACTCGAGGAAATTACAAAATATTTCTTGAGTTAAGTATGTTTATGAAACATTTCAGTCAGGACCAGTTATACACCAATGATTCCCAAACACATTCAACCTTTTCACAGCACTACGTGCTGCCTTCTTGTCTCCCATCTTGACAGCAAGCTCCACAATGTTGTTGCTGCCCCTACCTTCCTCCACTGCTGTAAGTTTGAGAAGGTGCCAATGGAAAGACTTAGATAATCAGCCAAGCAAAGCATATTAGTTTGGCCTCTTGACTAATGCTGGCATTCAAGCAAGAGAGGTTATTTTAACTGAGACTCAGTATCAGAGATAAGATGGGGGTTTGGGGTTTTTTTGGCTGAGGGTTTTTTTCACAGAAAGTGATTATGTTAAATTTGAGATAATGCTAAGACTGATTAAATTTAGTCTGGATCCCCATTTAACTTTCTGTGACTTAACAGTGGCTTCCACAACACAGAAGAAAAGTAGACAGAGTATGGGATATGTCAATCTCATTTATTCATTATAGGATAATGCAGGAGGTGAATGTGTGTGAACAGTAAAAGGAGAGAAATGACCTGGTTTTAGAAATGTTAAGTTTCCCAAGGAATTCCTGGTACACCTAAATTTTAAAAGCTAAATCTTCCTGAACATCAGATTGATAAGAGTACATTTACATTCCTTGCAGGATCGAATTAAAAAGTCTAGAGTTCCTATTCTCTTGATGTTTTTCCTCCCTTTCGCTTCACTGTAAATGATTAAAAACAACTGACAATATCTCCTCTCTCTCCTCCTTTATTATTTCATGATGAATTCTGTTTTCTGGCTGACATCAGTAGGCTGTCATGGTTCAAACCTTTTCCAGTGCCTGCTTGCTGAAAAAAGTGTTTATATCAGGATTTTTTGAAAGAAACAAAATGTGATGTTATGGGAAGGGGAGAGTTATTTTGGTTTGTTACTACAGAACTTGAACTTTGAGATATTTACATTGTCTAATATGTGACTCTTCTTAAGAAAAATAATGCAAATTGTTCTGGTCTTGTTTCTATTTATTCTTTGTTATACATTTGACAAGTACTAATCTCAGTAGGATATGGCATTCTGTGCACACACTGAGGTGAGATGTCTAGCAGATTTGCCAGAGAGTACAATATTCCACCGATCCATTTTTGTTTTCCCACTTGAATTTTTTGTACATCTCACTGTCACTAGCTGTTATACACAAGTCCTCTTTGATTATTAGGTTTGATCTTAAAAATGCCTTCTGTTAAAGGCTCTGTGCCTGAAGTAGACTCGTGCCGGACTTGGACCCCATAAACATCCTACGTAAGGAGACAGCTCTCACTCCAGTGTGCACATTTTGAGCAAACAAGTAGTGTCAAAAGTCTTTGTATTGGAACAAGGATGACCTCTCTATTTTGTGAACTCCATGAGATCATTAAAAAATTAAGAATGCAGCTACCTTCAAAGCCAGAGACTAACTCTCACCTTTGTCTACAATCTGTTGTTTGTTTAAAGATATCAATTATTGAACTGGTTATGGTCTTGTGTGCAGAGCAAGGGAATATAGTTATTTTCAGAGACAGGTGCAAAGTTTTAAGCCATGAAATGATGATTTTCACTTATATACTCTTCCCAGTGCCAAAGAGAATCTTATTCTTTACCAAAATAAACATTGAGAAACTGTTGATTTTCATTTATTAAAAAATGTCTCATCTACGGTGGTGTTTTGTTTATATTACAAAAGTAAGTTAATATCTAATATCTTCTACTAATCATGTGGAATCTAAGAAAATTTCCAGAAAGCCAGCAAAAACTGTGATTATGACAATTTATGACTCACTGCACTGATTTACAGTTTGGCCTGTTTTACGTAGTTCCTAACATGAGCGCACTTGGAGAAATGATGTTCTGAATTACATTATCAGTAAATCAGTCTTTTGCTTCAACTCATAAAACAGTTTGGTTCCTAACAAGGAAAAAAAAACCCAAGCAAAAATGGGGAGTCCTGCCTAGTTTACAATACTATTCTCCTTTATGAGTATCTTCTCAAAATGGTTAAGCATTCTAACTCCCTATGGATTTTATGATGTTTAGCACCTAACTAAAGGCAGCTTGCCTCCTGAATAGCCAATGTAATCTACCACTCGTTACCCACAGTCAGATTATCTGATGTATGTTAACATTGGTAGCTGGCAATATGGGCAAGGAGAAAATTTGAGCTTTCGTATCTTTGTCACTTCTCTTTCTAAGATGTTCTTGTAAACAGCTAGCTTTATTTTTGAGTTTTCAAGCTGAAGGTTAAACGTACTTAACTGAATATCTATCTTTCTTCTTCTTTCTTTACTTAACAGAATGCTATCCCTGCTTTACTGTGTCCAGCTGGCACATCCTCAGCATGCTGATTTAATTAAAAAAACCACTACTCATTGTGGAAGCCAGATGTAGCTGAACAACAGTGTTTTGCTCATAGTATTGCTCTGATGACTGAACTGTTCCAAGGGCCATTCCTGTAAACAGAGCAGTGAGTACTTCCAGTGTGGTAACAGAAAGTAGGAAGTGCTGCATCTGTGGTGGGCCTGAGAGTGGGATTGTGCTTTGACAGAATGAACATCTGCCATCCCATGGCTCTAGAATTAGAGATGGTTCTTCAAACATACTGTTACTGGGTCTCACGTAAATTGTACAGATTACAAGACAGTAGGAAATTAAACAGGCTTGAAGGCATCTCCCTGCCCGGTCTCAAACTTGCAGGTTTGTGTTTGGAGAGGAGGTACAAGGGTTATGTAATTTCAAAAACTATAGAGTAACCATCACCAGTGGAGTCCCACAGGGGTCAGTGTTAGGCCCAGTACTGTTCAACATCTTTATTGATGATATGGATGAGGGAATTGAATCCATCATCAGCAAGTTTGCAGATGATACCAAGCTGGGGGCAAATTTTGAACTGNTTAGATGGTGAGTTGGACTAGATGATCCTTGTGGGTCCCTTCCAACTCATAATTTTCTGTGATTCTGTGTGATTCTGTGACTACATGAACTGGGATTGTTCAGCCTGGAGAAGAGGAGTCTCAGAGGTGACCTGATTGCTGTTTACAACTACCTGCGGGGAGGTTGCCGCCAGGTGGGTGTGGACCTCTTCTTTCAGGCTGACGACACCAGAACGAGAGGGCACGGCCTCAAGCTACGCCAGGGGAGGTTTAAACTTAATGTTAGGAAGCGGTTTTTCACAGAGAGAGTGATTGCACATTGGAATGGACTGCCCACGGAGGTGGTGGAGTCGCCGTCCCTGGAGGTGTTTAAGAGAAGACTTGATGAGGAGCTTAGTGACATGATCTAGCTGGGGGGTGTAGGGCTGGATGATCCTGTGGGTTCCTTCTGGCTCAGAGTGGCCTGCTAGACTGTGAGGGAACTAGCTTTGTGTTTACTGCTCTGGGATGTCCTTTCGGTCTCTGTACGGGTGTTAGATGGTGAGTTGGACTAGATGATCCTTGTGGGTCCCTTCCAACTCATAATATTCTGTGAATCAATATTGTGAAGATCCCCATAGACTTATTTTTTAGTTCCATACTGCAATACTATCAACTCAGACCTGATACAAAAAATACAGTGAGCGATTACCATTTGAATTAGATAAACCACTGTGATTTGTGAATGTCGTTCATGTTCTGAGAAACAAAAGCTGGAAGGATGCTTGCCACCAAATTACGATAAACCTCACTGCTCAGTTGTTCTATTTATCCCTTGCCTACCTTGTCTTTCACAAGTAAGATGTCTGGCTGTTCATAGTGTTGTTTGGTTGCAAAGAAATGAGATTATATAGACAGCTGGATGCATAAAATATTAATGAGGATAAGAAAACTACTGATAAAAGCAAATATGAAACAATCTCAGATAAGACTCTCCCAGTAGAAACTTCGTTTTGGTATAAAATGACAGTCATTCAGTATCTTCCATTCAAATAGAGCCTGTCACCTAAACAGTGTAGAGGAAATAATGGCTACAAGAGAGAGCACAGAATCAATCATGAAAGGGCTTGAACTTTGTTCTTGACTTTGGTGGACAAGTCACTCCTCACTGTTTCAATCTCTTCTTTGCATTTTAATCAGATGTAAGGATCCAAGATCGCTCCTGTCTCGGCTAAACATACCTGTTATATTTTGGAAGTGTGTATGCCTCTTTCTTCACCGTCTAAACAGTCTTATGCTTTTGATTTTTCCTCATAGGTCCTATTTTCTAGCTGTTTGGTTGACCTCTTTGCCCTTGTCTGGGCTCCTCCAACCAAGCATAAAAATCTGTAACTCCAGTGACTATAACTGGGCATGTTACTTCAGCTCAGGCCTTCTCCCTCTGAGAATGGAAGAGCACTTGCTAAGAATGCCCGAGTGCAAAACCAGGAAAAAGGGAGAGACTGTTAAGGTAATGTAAGACCTGACTAATTTCAATACGTTCTATGGAAGTCTTGGTCATGGAATCACAGAATATTCTGTGTTGGAAGGGACCCACAAAGATCATGGAGTGCAACTCTTAAACAGCACCACTGCCTCCCTGGCAGGAATCAAGCTCCTGCTCTCCTACATGAGAGGGGGGACACTCACCACTTTAGTAAAGTCACCAGATGCTAATGTTAAATTGTCAATTGTAAGCCTTGTTGTAGTCTCATTCGAGCCTTATTTGTGTAGCTACAAGCGCCATTTGTAAGCTTCCTTTTGCCTTGCTGTCATCTTAATTGATGTTCTCTACATTACTTTTTTTGGAAATACATGCTAAAACTAAAGTTATAAAACTATTTTTGCTATATTAGGATCTAATACGATTGTATTACCTTATCTTGTACAGAAATAGTCTAGAGTTAGACTATTTCATCTTGTAGTGGCCTCCCATGTGCCATGAGGCTCCTGGAATTGAAAGGGAAGAGATAGTAGTGAAAATGCTAATCAACTGCAGTGCCCATACCAGTGCTTGGCTGCTTAAGATGCCCCACGCATACTGCTTCACTCAACTCTGTGAATAGCAGCATTCATTCTAAAAGTTATTGATGACTCTCTTTTACCAGATTGTCCTATCTTTTGTGTCCCCTGTACCATATTAAGCAGGTTAGGCATCACAATCATTGGTGTTCGCTTGAGTTTCATTTTTTGAGAGGTTGCATGTAGCTTTGTCCCTGGCTAAAAAAAAAAATAATTTCTGAAATTTTCTGTTTTGGCGCTTTGTGCTGCATTGTTTCAGGACTAGCCAAAGTTGTAATCATATCTTAAAACAGAACTTACAAAGAATACATATTATAGTACAATAAAGCTATGACAAGTTTGGTTTTATGGTTTATTTTATTCAGCTAGGACCTGCAATCTCTGGAAGAGCGTATACCAGGCTTGAGCTTTAGAGAAAATTGGCTCCTTGATATTGGTGGAGACTGGAGTTATTCTGTGCTACCTTTTTGGACTGGATGAATCTGGGAATTTGTATGGCAAATGGCAGACTTTTCCTCTGCTCTTAATGTGCATCCAAGCAGCACTGCCTTGAATGCTGCCAGTGAGGAGACACAGAGACTGCAAAGAAGTTCCTGTTGTTGGAGAAGGGGATAGGTCAGGTTCAGTGTGGTGGGCTGACCCTGGCTAGATGCCAGATGCCTACTGAAGCCACTCCATTATTCCTCTCCTCAACTGGGCAGGGGAGATAAAATGTAAGGAAAGACTCATAGGTTAAGGTAAATGTAGGGAGAGATCAAAGGCAAAGAGATTGAACTTAGAGAAATTAGTTTAAATTTTTAGTAATCAAATTAGAGCATGATAATAAGAAATAAACCCAAATCACAAAACACCTTCACCTCATCCCTCCCTTGTTCCTGGGCTCAACTTCATTCCTGATTTTCAATACCTCCTCTGCTCCAGCAGCAAAAGGGGATAGGAAATGTTGGTTGGGATCCATTCATCACATTTTGTCTGTGCCACACTTTCCTCTTGAGAAGGAAGACTCCTATCAGCCTTCCACTACTCCAGTGTGGAATACCTCCCATAGCAGACAGTCCTCCATGAACTTCTGCAATGCGGTTCCTTCCGCAAAGGGCATGGCCTGCGTGCATATTAATGATCTGCACGTATTTGCGAGTTTGACGTTTCACGAGGGCCGTGGCCTGTCCCGTTCCTCAGGAAGGACGGAGTATAACTGTACATCAACAGCAAAAAGAGAGGCTGCAACAATCTTCACTCCTTATTGGATGAAGAGGGGAATATAGTAACCACAGACGAGGAAAGGGCAGAGGTACTTAATGCCCTCTTAGCCTCTGTTTTTAACAGCAAGACAGATTGCCTACAGGACAACTGGACTACTGAACTGGAGGAAGGGTGCTGTATCCCTGTAATCCAGGAGGAGGTAGTTAAAGATTTGCTGAGCAGCTTGGATCCTCACAAGTCCATGGGACCAGATGGGATCCATCCTAGGGTGATGAAAGAGCTGGCAAATGAGCTCGCTAAGCCACTCTCCCTAATTTACCTAGAGTCCTGGCTTACCAGTGATGTACCGAATGACTGGAAATTGGCTAATGTGACACCCATCCGCAAGAAGGGCAGGAAAAGTGATCCAAGTAATAGACCTGTGAGCCTAACCTCGGTCCCAGGTAAAGTCATGGAACAGATAATCCTGAATACTATTAGGCAGCATATGAAAAGTAACTACAGCATTAGACCTAGTCAACATAGATTTAGGAGAGGTAGGTCCTGCCTGACCAACCTGATCTCCTTTTATGAAC
>WEKX01000994.1:7851-20110 GCA_013390025.1 Pitta sordida | reverse complement strand
CTCGGAGTGGCATGTGAGGGAACTAGGTTTATGTTCACCACTCTGGGGTATGCGTTCAGTCTCTGTACAGGTGTTAGCTGGTGATTTGGACTAGATGATCCTTGTGGGTCCCTTCCAACTCGTAGTATTCTGTTATTCTGTGATCATCAGCTGATGCACGCTCTGGGTAAATGGCAGCCCTGCCTTTCCTTTTATTGCTTGGACAAGTGCCCTTAACTAAGTCTGTATCCTAGTGCATTAAGGGACAAAAGAAGTTTGTGTATGAAGGCTGCTGTCAATGTGAATATCTTCATAAACAAGAAAACTTCAAGTTGCTTAGCTGTAGCAGATTTAGCAGTTGCGGGGTATTTGAGTGCATAGTATGCTACATCTGGTAGAAAAATAGCTATTTTCATGCTGTGAGGACTTCTTTTTTTTCAGTTGGGGTACTTTTAATATTTACCATTTGAGTAAGATATTCTAGTCTTCACTCCTTACTAAACCAATTTGGAATTTCATGGTGTAAATAGGGATCGCTAACTTAAAGTTTGCATCTCCAGGTTTAGCTTTACCACAAAGTACTGTATATTCATCTTTTTTGAGTCTACATTCTTGTTCACATATACAATATGTAGTCTCTGTTCCATGAAAATAAATCTTAACTAGTTGTTATCATGAGATAAGCACTAACATATGAATTGCCTGACTTTGAAAATGGCTGGGAGCACATTTTGTTCTTGAGTATATAGGTATGAGATGGGACCAATGCAGACCAATGAAGAAGTTACATGGTAGCCCAACTTAGAAATTGTCATTTGCTATTTTGACAGATTATCTGTGTTGGGAGAATGATTAGGGAATGGAAGAATTTTCTTTCTCAGCCACAAATACAGTCCAATATATCCATAGCTAGACAGGGACAATAGTAGCAATGCCAGTTATGCTGTCTCAGGGGAGTGGGAATGTAATTTCAGAGAGAGCAGGGCAGGAGAACATCAGCATATAACTATTCTATCAGAAAATCTATATATTTCTGACCACAAATCTATTTGTAACTTTTAATACTGAGGCCACCAAATACAATGGGAAGTGAGCTGCTTTCGATGCAGCAGTCAAAGGGTCAAATTCTTTCCCCTGCTGCTTCAGTGTAGCTCTGTGGCAGTCTGCTAGACTCCGCCAGTGAAACTGAAGAGGAGGATTTGGCTTGCAGCCTGATTTTAATCTGCACGTATGGTATCAATTTTGGAAGCATTTTCTGGTTGTCCTCACAGTTATAAAAGGATAGAAAAATATATTTCTTCTCTTCCCCAGTTAAAACCCAGGCTTTTGTTACTTCATGTTAATTCTCTACCTGAAAAATGTAATACTTAGCTTCACCTGTGGTTTTCCCATAGGATTGGCCTCTCTATTAATAAGCATCTCTGCTGTCTAGCCTAGGGAAAGGTGCTCTGTAGAAACCAGCTTGCCCCAGGAGATCCAAGTTCTCTCCAACACACATAGCTGATACAGAGCCCATTGGGACATAAACTTTTGGATCCCCCTTCTGATCATAGTCAACAGAGTCTCCTGCCCATCAGCTGCCTTCTCTTTTTCTCCTTTTTCTTAGCATGTTCATCCAGTTGTAGTTTACTCAGGCAGGAAGAGTTTCACGGAGTATGGGATATTGGCAACAATTGTGTACATTTTCAATCAGCTGCTGAAGAGAGAGTATCTTCTCTTGCTCACAGAAAACATCAGCTTTTTTGATGCGTGCAGTAGCCATCAGCCACTGATAACTGTCTGGTCCTGTTAATGAGCACTGACCCCCTCAGAATTCCATGTCAAGAGCTGCCGTAACTTTCTTAGTTGCTCGTTTACTATGAAGTTTTACTGAGGTGGTCTCAGGACACATTTCTTGATTTTGTTCCCTTCTTCAGTGTTTTCTGTCACCTCTTCCTTTGGCATAGACACTGCTTCTTCCTGCTTCTGAGAAAGATCAGCTGCTTTCCCCAGGGCACAGGACTGTGAGAAGCCGTTTGTAGCATGGAACTCAGCTTCCCATGTAATCACAGATAGCATTCATATTTCCTTCAGAATCTGAGGAAACTTACATTTGAGAGGCAATTAATCTTGACAGCATTTTTTATCTCCTCACCCCCCCTTTCGCTGCTTACTTACCTAATTCCTAATTTTAGTTCCCTTGAAATTGTGTCTTCTTTTGTCTTTCTGCCCTCCTTTTGCATTCTCCTCCTTTTTTGATCTCTGTCATCTACCTTGACACTCAGCACTCAAGACGAAAATTTCTATATGGCTGTACAGACCTATTACTTCTTTCTCTTTTATTAGGCCTAAAAAATCTTCAGCATAAACTCCTTCAATAAATATCATAACTCTTTTATCAAGCAAATGAACCGAAGTGGCAGGCTGCATGTGATAAACTTAGATTTGGTTATGAAACTAGGAAATAAAATTACTGGAAAACAGAGGAGGTGAGAAAACTCTGAAGGAGGGAAATAAGTCAGGGTTGTTGGGTGCAAAGCCATAAGGACAGTCCCATCATATACCAGTCAGTAGGTAACTCATGCCCACCTTGTGGTTCTGCCGACAGCTGTCTGTGTGTGCAGAGACTATTATCATAGGTTAACAAATCATTCAAAGGTCTCATTATTTCCAGCAAATATCCACTGTTATTGCTTCTAGCAATTTTCCTAGACTCCTTGACCTGTAAGACCAGTCATCATAGGAAAAACAGGAAAAAATAGGAAGCAAAATAGGAAGCAAAGCAGGGAGTTCGTCAGGCTTTCTAGAGCACAGTGCTTCTCTGCTACTTTATACAGAACATGTATCATCTGTGTTGTGCTGATCTAGATTCTCTCTTATGAAAGACAGATCTCTAACTGCTGAACTAACTGAAATTACCTTCTAATATAGTACTTATCATGAAAACAAGCTTTAGCACCCGCAGACCAGTATGGCTGTGTCTGTACCTTAAGAACTGAGAATGTCTGAAAACTTCTGTTTTGATAAGATTAAAATTGTTCGCTCTCCCAACTAACAGCTGATTTATGACCATGATGGCTTTATCTTAATGTGGCTGTTTTACATGCTGAAGATGAGAAATGTCCTACTTTGGAAATACGTACCTTTCCCGTATGTGAAGTGACTATGAACACAACTCAGGTTCTTAATTTTTCACCTGCAACATCAGGTTTTTTTAATGACAAATCAGTCATTAAACTCAGAGAATACAGGTTTCTGTTTCAATTGGATTTGTTCTGTGCTACTACTCTCTCTGACAGTTCCAGTACATGTAAATGCTTTATGCAGCAGTTTGATCATGACTGTAAGTATGGGTTTGTTTCCATAGTTTTCATGTTTAATTCTGGGTAGTAGTAGCAACAGTGGTAAACGTTAGTTAATCAGGCTGTTGAACACAAGCATGTCAGATGTGTGTCTGGGGCTTATCATTGCACCATGAGACAAGCTCTGGCCATTGTGTGCATCTCAAAGTTAGATCTGCATGACCCAATCGACAATAATTCTGAGTAAACCTGGAACAGGTTTATGACATGGCCAGAACATGGCTGTGATGTACTGCACAACACAGTCAGTTTTTATACACTGATTTGCTAAGTCTCTGTGTAACTCTTGCATTGCTAGGAGGTTAAACAAGGAAATTGAAAAGACTTTCCTGAGGTTTAAGGATTTTTATTCAAGGGAAATTATGATAGCATATTTAGCATAATATCCTTCAAAAACTCCGAGTTTCAGGGCCAATTGAAATGTAAAGAAACCCTCAGGAAATATACTTAAGTAATGCTTTCACACATTCAGGACTAAATCTATTAGGCAACGTAAGTATTTGAATGGACTTGTTCAATGAAAATGACATTTCTGTAAAGTATGCTTGACCTCTTCTCTTTCACCATTGAATAGTTTACAAAAAAGCCCACAACTGTGCTTAAAAAACACAGTAGTTTTTTTGTACCAAGTTTTTGTTCCAGCAGTGGAATTCATTTAAACAGCATGCTCTGTATATTGCCAGCAGGTCATCAGTGTGTGCTGGAGTCAGATTCCTGATCTTTACTTTCACTTGCCAAATCTGCTAGTTTGTCTCATCCTGGGGATTGTGAAAATCTATATCATTGATTATACATCTAGTCTTATTTTTGTCATAGCTGAGAATATCTTCACGGGAGTGCTCACTGTTTTTCTCTGGTATTTATCAACTAATCTATTTTATATAGAGTCAGATGCTTAACTGTAAATAGCTACTGAACAGTATGAAACAGAAATATTTTTCTCTCACCTAAAGAAAATTTAAATTAATTTTGAAATCTATTTAGGATTTGAGATATTTCCTACAGTGGGATGGTTGGAGGTCATTTCAAGAAGCTACTCAACTGTATATATTCCTAGTGAATGATGTGAATTTTAATAATCTACTGTTTCGGTTGCTTGTATAGGCGTAACCAAGGTAAAATTCTTCTACAGTGTTACCCCACCAATATATCTAAAAAATGTGCCCCTACACTCTACTTAAGTTGGAAAATGGTAACCAAGCCACAGAGTTCCAGCTCACCATGTCCCCAGCTTCTGTGTTTAAGTGCTGTATTTCACACTCTATTTTGGCTTTAACACTGACCATAACTACTTTTTCCATACAAGTCTGTGTCATGCCAAATATTATGTTACGGTCGCCATCTAGAATCTAGAAATTATGTCCCTGCTTCTCTAATTTTGAAGAAATTCCCAGGATATTCTCACTGCAGTTGACTTACTTCAGACCTACCATCCTGGGAACAAAGCAAGGACTTTTTTCCTGCTTCAAATTTGCAAATACAGTAATCCCTTGAATATTGCAGGAATCAGCTCCATAAAGNTGAGCTGCTTGAGAGGGTCCAGAGAAGGGTGACAAGGATGGTGAAGGGACTGGAGGGCAAGCCCTATGGGGAGCGACTACGGGAACTGGGATTGTTCAGCCTGGAGAAGAGGAGGCTCAGAGGTGACCTCATTGCTGTTTACAACTACCTGCTCTGTCCATCTGAGCCTCCCATTTTCTAGGCCATGTCACTGAGTTCCTCATCCAGTCTTCTCTTAAATACCGTCAGGGATGGCAACTCCACCACCTCCCTGGGCAGACCATTCATGTGGTGTGCTTCTGTCAGACCATGAGAAAAGTAAGCATAGTTTACAGATTTCACATGTAAATTTCATGATGACTATAGTAACTTTATTTTGAAAGAAAACTGGTCCCTTCTCTTTTCCAATAGACTTTTGTCTGTTTTCCCCTTGCCTAGGTTTTTTATTAGTCATTATGTAAATATTGTTCTTCCATCCCTGAGGACCCATGCACCAATGTTAAACAGATACAAGCTTCTTTACACAGCCATATTGTAAAGTGACTAAGTGGTACACGTGTCAGAAAGTGACAGACAGTATGTGTTCAGTTACTTGCCTATACAGTTATTGAATATACCGAGACTTTATTAACAGTTTAGTTATCTCATTAAAGGTAATTGAAGGAGAATCTGGTGTTACAGTGTTAAAGATCTGCAGAAATACTACTTAATTAAAAGCAATTTTAGCTGCAAGTAACTTTCATATTAAGAAAGAATTATGAAAGGTTATCTGCATGCAGAATTATTTGTTTGTTTCTTTACTGACTAAGTAATTCATACTGCTGGTCTTCGAAATTAAATGAAGAGAACAACTTCATAAAAGTTTTAGGGGTGCAGTAACTACATTTGAGTACTGGGATCTAGTTGTATAGGGAGGTCCAGAAGAAACTACCCATATTGACCTCTCAGAATGGCAACTATGGTTCCTGTGGCCAGCTGAGCCCAGGAGAGTTGCATGCTCTTCTGGTTTTGGTACAGACCTCTCATGCAGCGTGTCCATGCACATGCTTTTGCCATGAGTGAGATTTGGCATGACAAAGACTCTATCAGTCTGCTAAGACTTGTGTTCCTCACGTGTTCTTGCTGACAAGGCATTAATATCCTCCAAGATACTTGTACAGTATAGTAGTAGAGTTATGGTGGCCAGGTTTCTGTTAAAAGACTTTCTGTGTGAAAGAGTTGAAAAATGTGAAACAGATGAAAACCTGGTAAAACAAAGATAAGATATCATGGCTGATCTCATGACAACTTTAGAAACTATCAGTGCTGTACAATGATGTGTTAGTCTATGGCTTTAAGAGAAAACACAAACACAAAACCAGTTTTTCTGCTTTTCCCTATTTAGCTAATGAGAGCGTGACCAGGGTATAAGCATTTCATCTTACAGGCCTTTATTTTCATGCATTTTTGGAAAACAATTGAGGCTTGGATATTTTGTGTAATGGCTTTGTAACCCAACACATACCTCTAATTTAGCAACTTGCTGGACAGTTGTATCCCTTGTGGCAATGTATTCTCTGCCATGTAGAGAAGCAGGCGCCTGTTCTGTCTTGACTTGATCCGAGTTTCTTGCTTTGGACACATCTTACTACCTTTGCCCTTGGATCAACGTTTTCTGTGCCGCATTCCCTCCAATGGGCTAGATTACAGTGGAAGTTTGTACCTCAGTTCACCTGAGATCAGCTGGTCTCTCCCCCTTCTAAGGGTAGGGACAATGGTTGCTTTACCTAAGAGAGCGATGGGAACAGAGAGTCGTTTCAGCCTCCCTGTCTTCCTCTATGTAGTCATGGAGCAAAAAGAGGATTCTGAATCTTTCAAAGTTTTATGGGAGAGCTGTAGGCCTCAAATATTTTGTTGTACATGCAGGAAGAGAATATTCATCTAAAATGTGTGATTCACCATGTTAATGCCATCTATTCCTAGGACTGTAATTTTCCCTTTCTTAGTTTACCTTCTTCCTATCTCTCCCCCTGCCAGCTGTGAACCACACAGGCAACTACTTCAAAAGTTTGACGTTGTCATATTATTGTGTGCCACACCTGAAAATTGACTTTTCCCAAAATATTATTGCATTGCCTTAGTTTCTGTGGCAAAGGGACTGAAGCCTCATTGTGTAAAATGATCGTTCAAGGTATCTGGGTGCTACTTTGAATGAGCCAAGGGCACTTATCACAAAGTACTCTGCACCAGATTTGATTTGTTTGAAAGTGGCATTGTAGTATCCAAACCCAAGGGAGGTTGTCAGAAGGGGCATCTTAAAATGGGTGGACTAATAATGAAAAGAAAATTTAAATGATTAGCAAAATATGGATTTGAAAGTGTATAATTTTCAGTAGTGTTTTTCCTCAGCTCTCTCTTTTATTGTAATGTAAGGTACAACAAGAAATAAATAGCCTAAAACACAGGCCCATCTGCAGCCTCAAAAAAAGCAACTCGTGAAAGAACAGTAACCCCAGCTCTGGTGTTTTTTTGTGTTGTTTAAAGCCCTACATAAATCAAGAGGAGGCCCACGAAGGGAAGACTGTTTGGTTTCAGGGACTGGTCTTGATTTTCTTCTTAGGATAATCAAGATCAGGAATCCATCTCTAATTAAAGACAAAGAGAAAATATGCAGGATTTTTACATACATTCTTTTCATACTCATAGTTTAACGTGTTATGTATACAGTATTCTTTTCCTTTTATTCAACTGTCTCAAATTATGTTCAGACAGCTTCAGCTGCAGGGAAAGGTGGGAGTATTTAGGATATCTAGAATTTAACTCCTTCACTCCTATAGCAGAAAGACCTCTTTCTTTACCAGAGGTATTGAGTAGAAATGTGGTTTCTATTTTCAACAGAAAACATTGGTGATTCTGTGTGATTCTATTATGTGGGGGTTTCTGGAGAGCTTTTGTTTAGTAGGGATTTTTGGTTGGTTTTTCGTTTGGGGATTTTGCTTTTTGTTTGTTTGTTTGCTAGGGGGTTTGTTTGTGGTTTGGGAGGATTTTTGTTGTTTTATTTTGGGAGTTTTGTTTTGGGGGTTTTTGGTGTTTTGGGGTTTTTTTTAGTATATTGCATTAAAGACACTGGCCTGGTTTCTCTGAAAAAAAGACATGCTTTTATTTTTAATAAACCTCATGTTTTTTTCTTGTCTGCCTCTGTTGTAGCTCTGGTTCCTTTTTCAGTGATTTTCCATGGATATGTCATTCAAGGGAGTGAAATTTAAGTAGGATGTGGGTTTTGTCACTTTGATGGTGAAGTAGTTTTCCAGATGTAAGTTTTTCATTAAAAAATTAATATTGGCAGATCGGTTATTCTAGTAAACTGAACAAGCTCAAGTATGTGGTAGGACCACATCATTTTGCATGGTGATGTTCAAGTTCCTGTTTCTCCCCACACAGTGATGTTGGGGTTGATTTACATAAATTCTTATATTTCTAACAGCAACACCCTGTAAGCTGAGCTACTTCTTATGCTTTTGGCTGCCTTTCTGAGACTTATTGCTGATGCTTCCATCACTGAGTCAGTATAACCCAATGAATCAATGTTTGATGTCTAGTTTTTAATAGAGGGGAAGGTTTCTGATGATATATGTGGTTGCATTTAATTCTGTAGCAGTAAGATAGATGAAGACTAAAGTTTGGCTGAGATAGTTCTGCCCTAAAATCCTCTTCATCTAATGCTTGGAATACACTTACTGACACAACTTGACTTTGTCCATGAAACGTGTTTTCCATAATTATAGAAGCTCTGTGTGTTGAACTAGATGGTGAGTGCCAGTACAGTCTTCTGCCAGGCCAGTTGTCCAGAGTGGTTTAGATCATAAGCTTTTAAGAAAGACAATACTGAAGTAACTTCCAGTCAATGACAGGATTTGACACCTTCCACAAAACAGTTTTCTCAGGAACAAAAATACAGTAATCCCTTGCTGTTCATCGTTTATGGGTTCAACACATTACAGGTTTTTTTTCCTGTGTCTTTACCTTCTTTACCATCTCTACTGTATTTACCGCTACTTTGCTGATTTTGCTTATCACAGCATCTTTCTGGAACTGAAACCCCACGATATTTAAGATATTCAAGACACGTGTGATTCTGTGATTGCTGCAATTAATAGCCAATTTCTCCGAATAAAAGAGTCAATGCTTTTCTTCCTTGATATTAGAATAATAATAGATGTGCAAAGAATACCACTATATTCTTTTGTAATGACTATTTATTTCTATGAGCTGTTGATCTAGTAGTTAAAGGCTTCCTGCAAATCATTTACATTAATGTGAGTATTTTGGGTGTTTGTTGTTTTAACAAATTTATTTAAAATAATAGAAGCAAACATGCAATTCTCATTTAGTGCATCCTTAGTTCTGCCTTTTTCCATTTCTTCTGTTCATATGGTCTCTCTATTTGGCTTTTTTAGAGATGCATTTTATGTCTACAGGTTTTTTTACTATAGCACTTGTCAATAAGTAATTAAACTTGCAAACAGGTAAAACTGAGCTTCATAAGTTTCTTTACTTCTTAAATTTGACTCTAAGCAAGTTTCTGATTGACATACTTTGAAAAAAGGAAAGTGCTTTCTAACAACTAATATTACTTTCTTTCCTATACGGCACCTTATTAATATCTCATTTTTTACAACTTTACCATAGTGAAAAAGTTTAATACTGAAATATGTAAGAAACTTTTTTTTTCTGTAGCTTTAAAACTGTCAGTGAATAAGCACTGTAACTCAAAGTACCTGTTTTGTATTTGGTAAATATTGTTGCAGCTTTCTCTTCCAGTTGAAGAATATTTTTACTGTTTCTTTTTCCTGCCTTCAAAGATTGTAGAATATTGTGAACCGTTAACTTTTTTTCCTGTTTATGGATTACAAGAAATACTACCTTAACTATTCAAAGTGTAATTCTTTCCTATATGTTAATTTTGGGGGTTTTTTTTCCCTTTTTTTGATTTTTTTTTTTTATTCTGAGGGGTTTTTTGAGCTTCTTAAAATAATTTCTTCCATGCTTATGTCTACCAACTAAACAATTGTCAATATTTTCCTAAAAATGTTGTACCAATACATTTGCTGGGTTTGGGAATCTAAGCTTCAGATGTATAATTCTCAAGTCACTTTGTATGAGACAGACAAAATTTTCTTTCCAGTCTTGAGTCTCCTTCTACTGCACATTGCTTGGAGTGACAAATTATCTTCATAACTGCGATCCCCATTTGGTCTTGGGTAGCTGAACTCCTCATGAAATCCAAAACGGAAGAATATTTCTAAATAAGAAAGATGCATTTATGTATATTCTTGAGGGAATGCATACTGGCTTTTGGAGTATGAGCAAATGTACGGATAAGTACTGTCCTGTACAAAATTCCCCACCACCTGACCTGCACTTTTCCAAAGTCCAAGAAAGAAAGAAAAGTTCGTGGAATTTGCACATCCTGTGGAGTTTAAGTCTGTTGATAAAGAAGAAATGGAAGAGAAGAATTTTGAGTCATTTGCTAACTGACTATAAATCTACAGCAGTCTATGTATCACTTCCACCAAGGCTACAACTCAAACAGGCAAGGGAATACAGCTGCCTGTGCCTGTACGCACAGAGCATATAGAAGGGTCAAAAGCTGAACAAAAACCAACAATACAGAACCCCATGCAGAACTATTAGGCTGGGGATGGAGTGGCTGCNGGTGGAGTCACCGTCCCTAGAGGTCTTTAAGAAAAGGTTGGATGAAGTACTTGGTTACATGACCAAGATATTAGGGTAGTGTGTTATAGGGAGGATGGTGTGTTGGTAGTAGGATGGCAACAGGTTAGGTTAGGTTATGTAACAGGTTTGACTGGATTAGATTGGTAATAGGGGATAGGTTGGACTTGATGATCTCTAAGGTCTTTTCCAACCTTACTGATTCTGTGATTCTGTGAGATGCTGTATAAAAGGCAAAGCTCACAATCCGAGGGATAAATGGAGTGGTGGCTGTGTGTGAAGTAGTCCTCAGCACTGCACAGGATGGTCAGGTTCTGGTAAGGCTTTAACTTCAATATTGTGCCTAGTTCTGGGTGCTGTGCTTAGAGATACTTACAGATTAAGGAGACAAAATCTAAGACCACTCGTGAGGACGATCAGGGCTCTTAACAACATTTATCTCAATGAAGGACATAATGAAGTGGTTTCTTTCATCTCAGAGACAGAAAGACTGAGGGGGCAGGTATGATACCTGTGCTCATATGTGTAAGCACTTTATGTCCACACAGGGTACAGCAAAATCTTGTTGGGAGCAGCAAGGAAGATTCAGGTTTGATATTCAGAAAAAGTTTCTGACAGCAAACATATGGAAGTACTGGAGAAATTTTCTTCATCAGCAAAAGTCTTTGCAACTAGGTTAGATAAACATAAGACTGGAACAGTTTAGATAATCTACCTTTCCCATGTGACCTTCTGAAACCCTTACTACTCTTGAAATTTCTGTAGGAAAGTGAAATAAGCTTCTTCTTTCCTGTGCCTGAGAAACCTGAGGTTTTCTTCCCCAGACCTTACGCTGACATTGCCTAAAAGCAATGGTATGTACTTAAGCACCCGGTCCTACTGTAATTTGCTAAAAATGCCAGGTCGTTTTCTTGTGAGAGCTTCCAAATTTTACAATAACTTTATGAATATCTAAAGATATACAATTACCAAAATTTTAGCAACATCTTCGGAAAGGCTTGGAGCAGAGATAGCCATTCTGAATCTGAAAAAATATGTCTTTAGGTGTAGGTGTAGCAAGTCCTATGATAAGTCATGAGACCAGTCACTTTGCCTTCACCAACTCAGCTGAAATGATGAAGTGTTTACAGAAAGATCTTGAATGTCATGCTAGGTTTTTTTTATTCCCTTGCCCTTTTCTGACTGTTTGAATTCAGATTTGTTCTTTTTTTTTAAGGCAAAAGAGCATGCATGCCTCAAATTAATCATGATGCAATAATAAAGCTCAGTTGACCTGTTTAGACAAACACTGAGTGTGAGTGTGCAGGGTTAGGAGTCCTGGGGTATTTGGGGCACAGTTTTACTGAACTGCAGGGGCCTCACTGTAGGCTGATAACTCACCATGCCAGGTCAGTGGTGAGATATCTTCTTTAAGTGTTAGCCAGATTTTGTTGGCAGGCAGCAGGGAAGTGGATAGGGGCTTTGGAGGTCAGATGTTGTTCCAAGTTTGTCACAAATATGCATTAAGGAACAGCAATGTGTGGGTGGACAGGGCTGAGACACTAGATTTAAGCAGAAGACTGGTGCCTGACTCCACCATCATTGCAGACAGGAGTGTGGATAAAAGAACACAAAACTATAGTGCTATTTTTCTTCAGACTTAACATAATGAAATAATGGTAGAGTTTTTTTTTCTGGGACATATTTCCTGCTGCACTCCAACCACTGGAAGAGGGGAAGAGGGCCTG
>WEKX01000990.1:27566-52847 GCA_013390025.1 Pitta sordida | reverse complement strand
ACGGCCTGCTGCTCCTGGGCACCGGCGGCGCGGCCGCCCCGACCGGGCTACGGGAGGGCCGCCGCGGGAAGCACGGCGCCCGCATGAGCCTGCTGGGGAAGCCGCTATCGTACAGCAGTGGCCCCAGCTGCCGCCGGAACGCCAAGTACCGCCGGCTGCAGAACTACCTGTACAACGTGCTGGAGCGGCCTCGCGGATGGGCCTTCGTCTATCACGCCTTCGTGTGAGTACCAACCCGCTCCCTGCTCCCGTCCCGTCCTGACCCCTTCTGTCCGTCCCCCTGGCCGCCCCCGGCACCTGCCCGAGCAGAGCCGCACCGCGCGGCGCGCACCTCCCTTCCTGCCCCTGCGCTCCCCGGACATCACTCAGAGCTGATCCACGGGGAGGGCAAGTCCCCCGCGAGTCACACCGAAAGTGATCGAGAGGCGTCAACGGAGGCGGGGGAGCCGCTGCCACTTGCGGCGCGGCGCTCCGCGGGCGGCGGAAAAATCCGCGCGGGACTAGGCGGGAGGCGATGGGTGGGTGAGGGAGGCTCGCTTCACCCGGCAGAGAGCCGGACGGGAGCACGGCGGGGAGCACACGCTCGCTGGTTTCCTGGGCGCCCGAGGTTGTCGGCTTGCTCGAGGGGGCTGCGGGCGCTCCCGCTGATGCCGCATGCCGGCCTCGAGGATAGACGGGGCAAGCGCTGCCGGCGCTGCCGGGGTCGGCGCGCAGCAGGTTCGCCAGCGGTACCCGCGACGTGCGTCCTGCCTCTCGGACACCGAGCGCTGCGCGGTTTGAAAAGTTACCGCCGCAGAGCTGCATCGCTCGGTTCCGCCTCCAGCGTGTTTTCCGGCAGCGCCTGGTCCCTGCCTCGCAGCGGGTGCGGGTGACGATGCCCTCCCACGCGTGTGCTGGCCGCGGGGTGCTGTCCCCAGGTGCGCCCACCTGCCGCTGGCAGGAAACAGCGAGCGGGCGCCGCGCTACCTCCCTCTCCACTGGCGCCTGCCGCTGCTGCAGGCTTTTGATTTTAGCAAGTGGCGGCTCTGGTCGCCATCACTCTGAAAAAGCCCGTGACGGAAGTACATGTTCCGTTGAATCGCTCAGTGGAGACCTGTACTGTCACAGCGCTGCGAAACTTGTGCTGCCTTGACTTCAAGAGGCTTCACTTGGAGAGCTGAGCCAGGGGACCTCTGGCTGTCGCTGCTTGCATTATCTCTAGGATCAGCCGTGTTCTTCAGTTCATTAGCAAGCCCCTATTTTTATCGGTTTTGGTAGTATTCGAAGGAAGGGCCCAACTCAAAGTATTTCTTGACGGCTTAGCAAAATATGCAATGCTGTCTGGCAAGGAGTCATGGCAATGGATCATAGATCATGCTTCTAGGTGAGAGAATTGAAATCAATTACAGAGGAAGGAAATTAAGCATTGCTTTATTTGGGATATAATAGAAGGTATTGCTGTGTCACAGAAAATATAAAGAAAATATAAATGAACAGAAGATATAAATGAATCAGAAGATTCAATTGATATGCTGTAGGTAACTGTATTTGTTCCATGATAGTCATGGAAATCAAGCCAGCAGTTGCAGCAGCTTTGCTAAAGAAGGAACTGTTCCCAAAAAGCTGTTTGATAGCATAAAGAGTGCTCCTCTGTCATCAGCGGAGAAGCACAAAATCCAACTTCAACAGAAGTTTCTGTATGTGAAAGAATATGTTGCCAAAAACATGGCAATCTGATGAATAAGATACTTTGTGGGTAAATTTATTTAGCAGATCACAATTAGTGTAGATAGCAAGCAGTAGAAACTTACTTAATGTTATGTATTATTCAGTAAATGGATTTTTGTCCACTTAGAGGGTCTGGCCATTCTCTCTGAAAATAAACTCTTACACCCTAAATTTTCTTCTTGAAGGACCTTTTTCTGGTACATTTTTCTATCTGGGTTCTTACAGGTGTTATCCTGTTGCCCAGATGGATGTACTGTAATGTTGCGAGCATCACCAAAATAAGTATGTACTAGGAATTATCTCACTGCAGTGCGTGAAGTTTTAGTACAAAATCTGTAAATCGTAGTTTTGTATCTGTCTCTTTGAGGTCATGATGAAAATCTCTAGAGCCAGAAAAATTCGAGTTGGAAATACAGTTGACAAGTTTAAACCTAAAAAAAAAAAAAAAAAGGTAGTAAATTTCCAAACAGAGTGGAGTCATGACGCAGCAGCACTGTAAACAAGGAAGATTGCCAGCTGGGTTTAGATAATTGCCTGCATAAAAAGAGTGCCAGTTTTAATTTTTAATTGCAAATGGCAACTTTGGCAGCAGTAGATGCCAACATTACATCTTTTATCTGAGCAGATCTGTGTGAAAGAGCTTGAACCATTACTGTAATATAAATACACCATTTAATAATATTACTCTTAAGGATCTGTTGCTGCTACAGTGTTTAAGGTGCATTTGAAGTTCCACTGGGTTTAAGTTTGATAGCCATCCTTATTGTCAGCCTATAAATTAACATATGTATATAATTCTGATTTAATCACAGTCAGATAGAAAATACTTTTCTGTGTTTCAGGCTTATTTTGTTTCCAGCCACCTGATCAAATAAAAAAGTGCATCTTGGAAAACAGACTTTCTTATAGAATTAAAAACCAAAACAAAATAAAACCCCACAACTATTTGATACAAGTCTTGAGACAAGTAGCTTAGAGTTGGAAAGACATTACTAAGTATGTGAGATGTCTGTTCCTACTGCTGCTAAGCTATTCTTAACTGCAATGGAGCCTGTTATAGCTCTGTACTATTTTTGTTACAGGAATGGGCTATCTGGGGTGAGACCTTTTGAGTAAAGCATTGATCTCCTGAAACCTCACTCTGATATGCAGGTTGAAGTAATGCAAGGGTGGTTACAGAGTTTCGGTTTAAAATCTTTGATCTACAAGTTTATTTAGGTTTGCATTTTTGTTTTTTGAATAAGAAGTAGGGAATTGACATTGGTTACAAAAAGGAACCATTCCTGAAGTGATATTGCCATTTATTATTTCCATAGGGAAAAACACTTCAGAACTAAGAATTATATCCAGTTTGCTCTTCTTTTTTTCTTTTTGCCCTTTCAAATAAGACAAAAACAGGACAGCAACCCAAGGAATGAACGTTGTGACCTACATTCAGAAGTAAATTCGTTGGTTTATTTGTAAATACAAATTTGCCAGATGCTAGGAAAGACAGCTATTTTGCAAACTTCTGCTACTAGAGGAAGGATTTACGCTTGAGAAATAGCCTTTGAATTCAGTAAAGTTGTGTTAGGGAGCAGAGACATAAATGACATGTTTCTTGGCTCCTTTTTGTGCACCTCAGGAGCTCTTTACATGGAAGTCCGATTAAAATGTAAGATCTTTCCTGAAAGTGTTTGAAAATCTGCTTTTCAGATACCACGGTTTTCTATTCTTAATCATTCAGAAGCACTAAAATATGAACACTTATGAAATCAGAAAAGAACATTCTACCATTTGTGTGTAATGAGTCAGTAACTTAAACTCCCGCTAGTAAAATATTTACGCCACACCACATCACCTACACACAGAGCATGTGCATATTTAACACGTGTGCTTATGTATTATTATGTGCTGAGTTACTGTAACTTTTCAAAAGCATCATCGTGGGATGTCATAGGATTTCTTCCTGTTATTGCTACTGCAGTTTTATTTGTGTTGTTTAGTATGATACAACTGTGTAGCCATTGCCTTAGAATGATCAAAGAGGAATTCCAGATTTGTTGCAAACTTAGCTTGGGTTTCATCTTCATTTGTCATTAGGACTTTGTATTATTTTTTCCTTAATTGACACTCTGAAAATGAGATGGCATGAGAAAAAATAATACTGCTCTTTGATACTGCTTATACTGGTAGGATATAATTAGTTGCATAAGTTTTCTAATTTAACATGTTGGATTTATTTCAGGAATAACAGAGTTTCTGTTTCTTACTAACTTCTTTGTAATATATTCCATGCAGAAGCCTTTAGTGTTTGTTGGGGGATGTCCTTCTCTTTAGCAAGCCACCACGTTTTGCTCTGGAAGCTTCTGAATTCCCAAATCACAGATCTGGATGCCTGCACAAGGGCAGTAGCATTTTGTATGACCTGTGTTGATAGGCTTTACAGGCATCTGCCATTGACCACTGCTGAAGATACGATGCAGTTATAGATGAGCTGTAACAGCCAATATGGTGTTCTTCTTGTCTTTTGCACTACTGTTGGAAAAAGACTGAAAAATTATTTCTGGAAGAAAACTAATGATGCCATCCAAGATTTAACTAGCTATTTTAACTTTCCAGATCTGCCAGAAAGGGTATAGCTTACTAATGATCAGCTGGCTATTGAACACCACACCTTTGCATGTGGGCTAACAGCACTGCATCATACCATGCTCTTTGTATAATTATGGAGGATTTAGAAAACCAGTAATGTGTCTAAGTAGTTCCTTTTTCTCGTACTATTGAAAGTAGGAGAAAAGATTTTATCTATTTCTTTTATCCATCTTAAGGCATCTAATGAACTAGTTCCAAGTGCTTTGTGGGTAGCTCTCTAGCTTTCATCTTTTCAAGCACCATTTCAGAGTCAGGGTCTGATGTTAGGATAACAATATATTCTTAAATGTTTTTAAAATAAATAACAACATGATATTTAGAAATAATAGGGTTAACAGCATAAATGTTTGGTAAATCAATTCTTATTAGGTACTGAGGAGGTAAAATTTTAGAACACTTTAACTATAGCACCTAAACTTTAGTAGATACTTTCTTGCGGGAACAAAGAATGGTAGTGGGTATTTAGATGCACTTCAGTATAAATCTGCAATTATTTGCTACATCTGAAGCAGTCTGTGATTCTACATATGTGCATATTTCTCAACTACACATTTTTTTGATGGAACCCTAGGAAGTTACTCAGTCCAACTGGAGGGACACACTCTTCCCAGTCATGTCAGATGGGCTTTTTCTAGGTAGGTCTTATACTTAACTGGATGGATGTCCCATCAGCTTGCTGAGTAGAGCTGCAGGTCTTCATCATCTGCCTATTGAAGAAAGAGGAGGGGTTGCAAAGAGGGAAGAATGGAAGAGGCAGCCTGAGCCTCACAAATAACAGCATATTGTTGTTGTCCCTTTATATGTCTTCTGTCACTGCTGAGATTTTGGCTTCTTTATCATTGTAGTTTATTTTCAGGTAGCTGTAGGCTTCTACTAGGTCACCTGTTAGATCACCCTCTTGCCAGATCGAACATGCTCAGGTCCATCAACTGCTCCATGAAAGATAAAAGCTCAAGGATCCCGAGTATCTTGGTTGCTCTCCAGCGTCTCCATCTTCTGCCTGTCCCTGTTCTTCTTGGAGGGTTCACAATCTGCTGCCATAGTGTGAGGCCATACTGAGTAGATGAGAAAACTTTTCTTCAGCCTGCCACCCCCACTCTTCTAATGTAATTGTATGTTGCTTGCCTGATTTCTGATGAGGGCATGCTGTTGGCTTGTACTCACTCTGCTGTGTCCACAGGAACCCCAGAGCCCTTTATTGCTGGGCCTGCTGCCCAAACAGTGAATTCCCAGCCTGTATTGGATGTATGGGGTTGATCTGCAGCAGGTGCAGATAGCTACTCTTCTCTTAATGGGGCTTCATGGGTGTTCGTGTTCATGCCCAGTGGGCTATCTCAGTCACTATGACCTGACCAGAGCAATGGAGATGTAACATTTTAAAACGCACTTGCACTTGTTTTGTGATTGGCAGAAAATATTTAATGCTCAGCCATGCTTCATTCCTCCTCTTTCCTGTTGTTCATGGACAGCAGTCCTGTCCCGGAACCGAATCAGGGGCAATAAGTAACATCTAGCTGCTTTTTCCTTTCTCTTTTTCTAAATTTTGTTATGTGTGTGTGTTATTTTTTGTTTTGTTTTTGTTTGTTGTTTGGTTTTTGGTTTTGCTTTGTGGCGGGGTTTTGTTGGAGAGCTATTGACCACCTGAGGCTTTTCAGTAGCTAAGTATTAGGAATGTTTGTGCTTACCTTAGTGAAATACCATTTCACATTTTACTTTTTGAGGTCTATTCTATTAAATTTTCTCATTTGTACTGGCCTTACTTTCTGACTCAGAAGTAGTGATCCAGGGGAAGCAACTAATTTGCCATAAAGATCAAAATTGATCCACGGCCTTCAACAAAGAACCCTAAAAAAAGCTTTCTTGGAGAAAAACTCACCAAGGCCTGGAGTGGGGAAAGTTCATGCATGTGGACTTTCTTCTATTTGTCATAAGGTTTATTTCTCAAATGGAATTAGGAATTGTGTTTGGGAAGGTGTCTAGTATCTTAGATTAGTGTTTGTGTTTCAAATAAATGTACACAAATAACCTTTGTGAGCTGGTTATTCTCCTTCTTACAGCAAGAAGTGAGTTAAGAGGTTTCTTTATAATAATCTTTCAGCTGTATTTTTTTCCCCTCATGCAAAACACATGCATTTAGCACTATATTTGGGGATGAGACTCCTATCTTTGTGCCAGTCTTTGGTGTGACATTTCTTATGTTCCTTATTGAGTGTCTTGTATGATGTGAGAACTCTAGGGGAATTTTCTATGGTATTGTATGATTAAAGTACTTGCCGAAAATTACAGATTTTGTTCGTGGGTTGGGTTATACATGAGTTTCTAGTATGGCTTTAGATGTGTATTCTCAAAAGAGTAGTTCTTTTAGTGGATGCAAGAAGTTTAATTGCCTGTAAGACAGAAATTGTGTGACAGATTTGCAAAGTAGGATCTGGACAATATCTTAATGATCTAGACACCTTTTTTTCCCCCAATACTGTTTTAAGTTTCTACGTTTGTCCGACTTTATAAATCAAAATTAAGTCATACTACCTATTAAGACTTGATGGTCTTTCCAAGCTCCAAGTTGACTATATTTTTAATAGGTATTCACTTCCTTTTACTGTTGTTTGTAGCTTAGGTAACTTTTCTGACTTGGATGAATGTACAATTGAACCAATATTTTTGCAATAATGTAAAAAAATTTCTAGCATCAGCCAAATTGAATATTAGTGGTTCTTCAGGTATTAAAAATGTTTCCCTATACATGAAAATAAACATCAATAAATAAAATAAACATCATGCTCATAAATAAATAAAATAAACATCATACTCATAAAAACACAGTGAATTTTCTAATAATTGTTTCAGTGGAAAAGAGAAGCACATTGGTTTTTTACTTTGTTATTTTTTTGTTGTTGTTTATGGAGAAGAAAAAACTCCATTTTGTTTNAAGCTACGCCAGGGGAGGTTTAATCTCAATGTTAGGAAGCGGTTTTTCACGGAGAGAGTAATTGCATATTGGAATGGGCTGCCCAGGGAGGTGGTGGAGTCGCTGTCCCTGGAAGTGTTTAAGAGAAGACTGGACGAGGAGCTTAGTGACATGGTCTAGCTGGTCTAGCTGGGGGGTGAGGGCTGGATGACCCTGGGCCCCCTCCGGCTCAGAGTGGCCTGCTAGACTGTGAGGCATCTAGGTTGTTATCATACTCTGGGATGTGCTCTTGGTCGCTGTACGGGTATTAGACGGTGAGTTGGACTAGATGATCCTTGTGGGTCCCTTCCAACTCATAATTTTCTGTGATTCTGTGATTCTGTGTTTATAGACTCTATTTTGTTTATAGAAGGAAAAGCTTTTATTTCTAGACCATGTAAACGCCTGACATTACAAATCAATCTTACTACAGTAAGGTAGTTGTTTCTTAGTAATTCAAAGATAAAACTTACTTGCCAACTATTTAACATTCGTATATGGTTCATATTTTCATTAACATAAATGCCTGATGAAAATTAATTAAATGCAACTGATTTTAATTGAAGCAAGTTTGAGTCTTCTCACAGGCACACAGGCAAAAAAGATAGAGTAGAAAATGTAAATATAAATAATACTATCTAACAAAACCTCTTTAAGTCTACATAGTAGATCTAATTTGCTACCTTATTCCTAATTATGTTTATTTCCCAATAAATGTTGCTTTTTCCCATTACAAACCATTAACACAACAGAACATATATTCTTGGCATTTTTAATTAATGCTGGTATATTGAGAATCATTTGTAAACATGTGTTATATAAACTATACTGAGTTTAGGGAAACTTGTAACTTTTCTTCTCCTTTCCCGCTTTCTTTTTTCTCTGAGAGATCTTTTTTTTTTTTTAAGTTTGGTTTACAGATTTCCTGTAAGAGAGCAAATGTAGTTACCCAAGGGATTGCCACCACAGATCACTTAAGGTAGAAAATTCGTCAGCTATACAGTTTATCAATTGCAAAATAATTCTAATGAGTTGTATTCTCATGTGCAAAAAACCCCTTCCTTTATAGTTATTAATTAAAAGTTCAGAGCCTGTCTTATAGGTCACCTAATCAAGAAATATTTTCAATTTTCTGTTGAGTTTTAGATTTATCTTGTGATAGCTGAGTTGCAGTGTAATTGTGTTACAGGAAGCTCAGCAAAACGTTCATCATTTTGGGCACTGAAGTGTAGTCTCAGACAGTGTCTTCTGCTTGAAAGACTATGTGATTACTTCTTAATATATATAGTCTGGTCCGGTGATTCAGAGGTGGACAGAGTCCTTCAGCCAGACATATCTGAAATTTTGTCTTTGGCCTTCATCCAAGAAAATCTTCAAACATAAATATGTCTCTAAGCATTCTCTCGAAGAGTGAATAATTTTCAAAAGCACGAAGTACCTGCAGCTTCCTTTCATTATTCTGTTGTGCATTTAATGGGTAATTCACTTTTTGCTCCCCACTTGTATAGAATGAAGTTTAGCAAGTGAATCATGCCCTTAAACTGATTAGAAATGATGAGGAAAGGAAGTTCCGTACCTACCCACATCTTAATTTAAGCAATATATTCCTGTTTGTCTTGGCTTCCTCCTTTCTTTAGTTCAACAAAGCAAACGTGTTATGCCTTTTGAGATTTCTGTAGAGTTTTAATTCTTTTATTGTCATCATACCTGTTATCACATGGAAGCAACAGACTGGTTCCAGGAGTCAAATATGACCAAATCGAGAGAATCAAAACTTCCTGGTTTGAGAAGAAAAAGATGTTACCGAACACTTTCAGATGTTGCCCTAGTTCACTGGTGCCATAGATAAGAGCATTTGCGCACAGTCTTTTGAGGTCATTCAGATAGAAATAGCATCTAACTTCTCCTAGGGCATTATTTAGTTGCTTTATTCGGCCTAAGCTCATCCATAACCATAATATCTGAGAATCACCCATTAGAAGCAAATACACAAATCTTTCCCTTCCAAGCTCTTGTGACAAGAGCTCCCTTAAAAGTTACTGCTGGGGTCTTTCTGAATATGCATAAGAGTCCTGACATACTTGAGACAGCTTTTGCGTATGTCTTTCATGTATGTCTGGGGAATTCTGCACCACATTTTGCTGTTTGAATATATTCTGTAGAGAAAGTTATGGTAAGAGCATTTGTGGAATTGCAGAGGCAAAAGTTGTCTATGTGGGAACAAAATCATTGAGGTGAATGAGAATTTATGAATGTTTACTTGACTGTAACTACTTGACTGATACTGTGTATTACTTTCAGGTTAGAAATATGTTTGTTTACTGTTAATAATATGTTTTTAGTATTTTTCCCCTTTTATTATCTGGTTTCTGTAGAGAGAAAGCTGGAGGAACAGTGTGAGTCAATTTATTGGATTTATATATAAATAAAACATGGTATTGATATTTACATTTTTCTCCCATTGAGGACTCAAGCCTGTATGCAGACCTGAGGAAATAATCGGTAATATGTATCACAACATGAAAATTTTATTCACTACCTGATTATGTTTCTGATTGCTTTTCCTTTGGTAAATAGACATATAAATTTTCTTGCTGAAGCTGAGCCTCAGCTAGTTTATTCCCATCTGCATCCACTCTTTGCTGGAGCTTAGGTCACTGTTTAGGTGCTCTTGCGGCTGGACAGCAAGATGGAGTCCAATCTCTGATCTGCAGCATGGCTACATCTACACTTGGAGGAAAACCCAGGGAGATGCATCTGAAGTACTCCTCAGTATTCAGGAGCTTGGTGAGAAATACAGTAGTCAGAGACTTTTTCTGCAGAAAGAATTCAGTCCATCTTATTCCTGTCTAGGCAATTTCTCCTTGAAACCATAACTGAGTTAATGATGCCCATAAAATATAAAAGACATCTAAAAGTATGATAATATTAGATTAAATGTTGTTATTGCTGCTGTTCATTAGTGGGAAAGCAGTAGCTTTACCAAGCTGAAGAATGATACCCCACCAGTAAGTGTCAGAAGAGAAGCATTTACTTGGAAAAACCCTTTGTATGATTTTGCTCTTCAGAATTTTTTCATCTACCCATATATGTATATTACCTCACCACAGTAAAAAGTCATAGCATTTTTTTGGCTTGCATTTCTCACCAGCTTTAGGAATTATTCATAAATAATATAATGGATAGTGACTGCAAACACAGATATGTTAAGACAATGCAGCGGCACTCCAGATATGATCTGTGTCTGGGAGATAAAATTAACTAACAGAGTGCTCAGCATATTTAAGAAATATGATTTTATGAAAATTTGATTGTGTTTTTCAGATTTATTAATCATGGAAAAAGTGTATTCTTCTCTGTCTTGAGTATAAAAGTCAAATCTCTGAGAAATAAGACTTAAATGGAGATGATCCTGGATAAAAATGTGAACAGTTTGAAAGATTTTGAAGTAATTTACAGGAGAGTCAGTCAGGAGATCTGAAGTGTATTTTGGTGTCAGAAATGGGATAAGTATATTAGGGAGGCCCATTCATCTTCCAATAGCTATATTTAGCATCCTGCAATGAGCCAGTGACTGCCTTCATCACAGTCCAGTGTGTATCGCAGGGACATGTCTTATGAACCCAGAGGGTATCTGCAGTAGTCAGTATTTAGACCTGGCTCAGTAATAAAGTTCTGTCTTTCGGCCTTGTGTTTAAACGTGAGGCATACTGCAATGGATATGTGATGTTGGCAAGTTATGCTATTCCAAGTATGGATCTGTGGATTAATTTCAAACTGAGGGCTGCCTTGCCTACCTCTAGAGGGTGTGCAGGTGGTGGCAACAAATCACTACACATACAGTTCGTACTCTGTTCTGGCAGGAGGATAGAACTCTTGCAGTCTAGCCCTGAGACTTGCTGGTTACATGTTCTAAAACATCGTTATCAGGTTAATTTGATTAAAAAATATTAATTAATGAAGAATACTAGAAAATTGTTAGAATACCTTTTGAAAATGATGACACATAAAGCTACAGTTCTGGACAATATCACTAATCTGCAAACATCTTTCATGTAACAAATACAGAATATACAAATTGATTATTAAATAATCCATGCATTTGTATCCATTTATGTTCTTGCGTGTTCTGGCTATCTACCGAGCTATCTGTCAGGATCTTAGATGTAGTACATGCTATGCAGACAGTATAAAATCTTCACAAAATACAGTAAATCTGTCTTTTGGAATCATATGGAAAGGCAACACAGCGGTACAAGGCAATGTCCTTCTGTCTGGACTCAACAGTATGCTCTGAGTGCTCATCCCCATGGCTTTATAAACCCTTCCTCTCAGCAGCTCCTCAGCCTGTTGTTTCTCTAAACTTTCAATGGCTGTAAAAAGTATATGTACAGTTAATTTTAAAAATTACATTAATGGGTGAATAACAAAACCAGAAAGTCAACTTTGGAAAAAAGAATAAATGAAACTGTTCCTTTTTGCTGGGTCTGGCAGCCTCAGCAGCATATGATAGAAATGCTGTTCATTCACTGATAAACTGCTGTCATCAGTAGAGTAACATGGGTGCATTTCTAACTTACTGCAAACTAAACCCCAACTTCAGTAAATCTGTAACTAAAACTTCGATATATTTTTTTCCAGTGACTTTTGGAAAGTGGCATTTATTTTTGCAGAGGCTGAGCTGTTACATTAGCTGGGAATTTCACTCTATAACAATTTAATGAATGTTAAATATCACGTGGCTGGTGAGAGTCTTCCTCTGACATTATTTGTCTTTGTCTGAAGGTGCTGAGTTAGAGAAATGGATGACTGGTAGAAGAATGAGCAGAATGGCGACACAGCTTCTCAGTGTGTGGCAGGGAAACCAGGATACAGATGAATTAAAGGTGATAAAGATACACCTGGTTTTACAACTTCCTCTGAGGTTGGGAGCTAAAAACCCTGCCAAATTAAGTGGCTGATAGAGACTGGTAAGAACGTGATGAAAATAGTCACTGGGATACTGTGTGAGACCCTACTGAAATCAGTGTCATGGGTTCTTTGAAACAGGTGGCTGTCAAAGTCCTAGGGCTTGACAATCTTTTAGAAAGGTAGACACGATTTGGAGTAGTTAGTTCATTTTAAGATTTTATGAAGCTTCTTCTCCCTAGTGTAATTATGTTAAAGCTAGTGTAATTAATTTCGGCTGATAATATTGCAGTGATACCATCACTGTGTCTTTTGGGACATTCTACAAAACTTCTAAAACTGTGTATAAATTTTGTGAAATTCTTCAAAAGCAGGAGTGCAAAAGAGTATTTTTGCTTGTGACCTCAGATGGAACAGCAACTCAGATCTTTGCAACTAAGTGTCTTTTAATAGTTCTTTTGTCTTACCAACTAATCTCTGGATGACAGGTGTTTAAAATTGATAGATATCAATGTTGGTAGTATCAAGGTATGCTGGGTCCTCTGAGTCTCTTTGTCTTAGCCAAAGGCAAAGCAAATAAGACTGTCAGCTCTTGTATTGTTAGGGAGGAAAAAAAAAGTCGAACCCACAAAAGGCCCTCAACAAAACCTACTGGATTTTTTTTTTCCATGTGGACAGTCATGGCAAGCAATTCAGCATGAAGTGTTTCTAGATTCTTTTTCCAATGGAAAGGTGAAAAAAATGCTTATTTTTCTTCGCAAATTTCAGGTGTTTTCTAAAATATGTACCACTCAAAATGAAGACTTTAGACTTCTCATTAGAGCTCCTCTGCCAGTCAGTTTTTCTTTTGCTTGTGCCTGGTTCATTTCTTAAGGAACTAATTATCTTTTCCTATCTCTGTGCTCTCTGATTGACTCATGTTCTCCCTCAGAGAACCAAAGAACTGGAACCTAAAGGCTTACTAATGGTCCCCCATGTAAGACGGCCCAGTGAACATTGCAGAGGGTGAAAAAAGCAGTTTTAGCACCATAGTTTATTTCCTTTGTAATTTCAGCATCATCCTGGCATTCACCTCACAGGGTTTTGGCTTTCAGAAAACTCTGATGCATTTGAGGACATAGGTGTTTTATATACAGTACGTCCCTGGTGCATTGCGACCTCACCATTGTAAGCTGCTCACAGTCCCTCACCGGAGATTTGCAAGAAAAATTTCTCACAGTCCAGTTTCAGGCATTTGCGAGATTCCTTGACTGACGCATGCGCAGTGCCTCTGCTTTGCAGAGGGGCGGTGCCGGTACTCCCTCTGGGGCGGGACAGGGCAGGCCCCCTAGGGAGAGCGCGCGGTTTCTCCAGCTCACAATGGTGTTTGGAGCCCCCTGGCACCGTGCCCCAGTCCCTGGCCCGGTCCTGTGTGTCTCCTGTGTGCTCCGCTGAAATCCAGTGCAGCACCGCCACAGGACATGCCTTTCCTTGTTACACAAAGCCCAGTTAAAGCCCAGGCAGTGCTGCCTCTACTAGGACCGGTGGATGTTAAAGGGAAAAAATCTCTGATACTGATGCCCCCGTCCCCCCCTGCCATAAGCATCACGAGCTGTTGCAGTGTTGCAAAGTTAAGGTTTTCCAGGCTCCAAGAATGACCAGAGCTCGGGGACACCCCTTCCCCACTGCAGAGGCAGGGCGAGGGCGCAGTGGCAGCAGCCGGGCAGCCGCGGGCATGAGCACCGGAGCCACGGCGGGGGCTGGGCTGTGAACAGTGGTGCAGAGTTTGGGCTGTGAGCACACACAGTCACAGCAGCAGTTTAGAAATGGTTCCCTTTGCTCCCCTGTGCTGAGAGACCCCGTGTGAAGGACCGGAAAGGTGTTCACAGCGCTCCAGAGTGCCGGGGGTGGAGCAATGGGCATGGCCTGCATGCATATTAATGACCTGCGCGTCTTTGCAAGTTTGATGTTTTGCGGGACCTTTGGCATGACTTGCAAATGCCGGGGTATAACTGTATATACATATATATATATGAAAGTGCTTATGTACATTGCTGTCCCCATTAGTAAAAGCAGAGAACATGATTTGTATTTTGTTGAGTCAAACACTAGTATTTTCAGATAAAGAAGTCTTTAGCAGGTGCAAACGGCAGGCCAAATCCTAAAGCTATTTACCAGCCTTTAATTCCAAGCTCAATCCAGAAGCTCTTACTCAGGCAAAATACTCTTAAAGTAAGAGGGTGCTTTATCTTCTTATTCTTGAATTTTGTAAGGGTGCTGAGTAATTTTTTTTTTTAATTGTCCTGATTTCTATCAGCCATGTATATTCTCTGTCTTTTGCAGCCAAAGGAGTGACTGCTTGTGCAGTGTGAACTGTGGTTCACAATGTTTGCTGCAGTGTATCACAGTACACTGTAGACAATGTTTTTAGATCTTTGCTTTAATCATTTGCAATGAGTAACAGGGACTGTGAGTTGAAAAATACTTTGTCTTGAAAAGTAGCCATTGAAATACTGCTGCAAAAGTAACTATGGAGTTTGGAAAATTATATGGTACAAAATAACCTATTGCTACATACAGTTTTATTCATCTCTGAAAATGATTGTTCTCTTACAGGTATGGAGGTCTGGATATGTTTCTAATGTAAAATGAATAGGAAATGCTTCAATTTTTCAAACATCTCTTAAATTTTTTTTTAGTTTGATAGCTGATTGTATTGCAACCTTTGTGCAAGTCAGTTTTTAATAGCAGAGTTTGCTCTACAGTGAACATAGATGAAGGATGTTCTTTATAGTATCAATATAAAATCTTGCACGTATTCATAATAATGCTGTTGATGTTAAGTTGCCATATTGCTTGAAATTTATTGCTGCATTGTTTGACACATAGCTGTCAACTAAAAGAACTTCTTGCAAACTCAAATTTAACACTATCCATTTTGAAAATGACCTTACAAGTTACTCAAATGACTGGATTAGCAAGGTTATAATGGTGTTATGGAACAGCAGCTGTTAATGGAAAGTTCTAAATATTGGCATGAATCACTTACTGGTCTCTCCTTTAATTGCTGTCATCATTGCCTATGTATGCAGTGATTATCAATGACTGTAATTGCTTTATAGTTCTCAGACCATTCTCTAATGGTTATTATTAATTTTTAGCTTTTAAGCAGAAAATATCTGAGGATTAATCTACTGTTTTGTTTTGTGCATTTTCTAGAAACTTTGTGTAAATTGCTAATTATATTAATGAAACACTTGAGGAATGAAAACAATTACCCTACCATTCCCATGATTAAATGTAATTTTTTTTTAAAATCTGTTGGTTCAGTTGATTTACATAATTAGTCTGCATAGTATTGTGAAAGAGTAAAAGAAAACAGTTCTATTGCACCTGCTGTCTTCGAGACATTTTTGAATGAACAGACCCAAAAAAGCATTGTTTTTTTGTGGTCATCTGTCTGGTCTGTTGACCACCTGTCCTGGACCACTGCAAAATATAGTACTTGAGCTCACCATTTTCGCTTGAGGTAAATGACAAAGTCTCCGTATGAGCTGCTAGTTTGTACCAGTTCAGTGTTTGTCTGTCATTAACAAATTAAATCTAGCGGAAAGATTGCCTACAGAGAAAGATGAGTATCAAATGAAAAAATCTTGCATTTTTAAAGGCTTGAAAAGGTGATAGTCAACATTTGGCAATTAAAGATCCACTATTACTACTTTAGTGCACTTACCCTCATTTGATGTTTAATCCTGTTCTGTAACATTCAGTTTGGAAGTTGGATCTCTGACTCAAGTTGTATAAAGTCACAGTTGTGAGGATACTCTCAGCAGTACTGGGTACAAATATACTTTGAAACTGTTTCTTGTTGTGGACTTCTTCCTTGCAGTGTGGTGTATGCTAATACGATACAATTTGCAGCTTGCAGTGTTTTATTACTTAATTTAAGCATAGTTTGCATTTCTTATTGTTCGATTGGTTGGCAAGGCATGCAGAAATTCTGAGTCAGATGCACCTATTTCTGGATGCCAAATATAATTAGATGCAGCCCTAAAGCAACATGTTTTGTGCAACTTTCCAGGCACACAAAATGCAGAAATACAAGGAATAGTTAAAAAATTATTTGGAAAAAATTGTGCCATTTGTGTTATGATTGACTTGCGATTGTACTTAATCTGATGAGCTTCTTCATAATTACAAGATCTTACTTCTTGTTTTGTTTTTGTTTTGGTTTTTTGTTTGTTGTTTTTACTTTTAATAATTATAACTTTGATACATATGAAATATGTCACATAAACATTCCTGGAAGTGTCAGTGTCTTGTATAACCTCAGAGTAGTTGTGTAGAACTAGCATTTTCATGAAATTTCACAAATTTCTGTTTCCTATAACCTTGTTCTGGGGCATTGCTGTTGAAAGTGAGTTTTGTTTCTGTAGATTGTGTAGCCTGGTTTTCATGACTAGCCTGCTAAAAAGTGTGTTAATTAGTAGTATAGGAGTTGGGTGCATGGTGCTGATTGGAAACAGGGCTGGAACCAGCAGCTTCTTCCAGAAATTATTCATTGCTGATAATTTTTATCTCCTAACAACTGAGTTTGAATTTGTCATTAGAAGAGGAAATCAGTTTGTTTGTAATTGTCTTACCAAAAAAGAAAAGTATCTGAAAATTATTTCCATATATTTCAAACTAAAATTCTATTGAACAGATAATGTTTAACTGCATCAAACATAATTAAGTTCTTAACTACTTGTGTGTAAATAACAGAGTAAAATCCTTATGGGTAGTAATTGAGACACGCCTGGGAGAAATTAGGTGCAGCAGTGTATAGTATTATTTTCTTGAAATCTGAGAAATCTATATCAATTCTCAGAGCATGCAGTCACATGCATTCGTGTATTGAAATACTGCCTCCTAGAAGAAAGATGTGGCTGTGTGGGAAACCGGGCTTGCTTTTTCGTGCTGTTAAGATGTTGGTCTGCTGTTGTTACGGTAGTTACTTCAAATCTGAGTAGACAGTCTTAAAGTCTGTAGTGACGTGTATTGATAGGCTTGATTCACTATGTTTTGAAATTTATGGTTAGTTAGGATTTTTCCCTGTTGTCTATCTTCATTTTTACTTTTTTAATATAGGCTCTTTTGAGTCTCGTTTATTTCCCCTGCTAAAAATCCTTCAAAGGTGATTTTTTTCCTGTAAAACCTCACCTTAGATGACAAAGATTCCATTTAAAAGATGCATACTGCAAAATTGTATTAACTAGTTAAAACTAGATTACGTATTCAGTTTCTTTTATTTAAAATGTGTTTTATAATCCAATTGACTAGATTAATAACAGTAAATGCACTCCCTAAAATTCCAATAAATAACAGACAACATCTTGAATTTCAAAGAGAAGAAAAATGAAGTGACATTGGAGGCGCAAAGAATGGAAATAAAAAACCAAAACTGAAATACAGTCAGATCTCCTGTATCGTGGACCTGTGATCTTAATAGGGTTCTGCGAAACCCTACTTCTGCATTGAATGGCAACTCATTAATATGCAAATTTGCCCCGCACCCTCAGATGCCTCCCCGGTGCTCTTTCAGCCATGTGTTGCTGTGTATCAGTTGCCATGGCAGCTGTGCCAAGGGGGCTGGGGAAGCGGCAGAGCCGCTGCGGGTGGGACAGGGCAGGCGCAGCAGGAGGGCAGGTGTCCTTTCTGTGATGTTTTTCTTTTGACCTAGCAGCCACATGCTAGGTAGGTGTGCCAGTGCAATGTGAGCATGTTAGCTTTTATTTAATATATGTGCTTGGTTATTCTTCATGCTAAATGCAAGTGAATCAATTCCAACAAATTGCAGAACCACCTTTAGGTGCACTTGGGCCTTTTATACATAAGTATATATATATATCACAGTATTAGCAAGGTTGGAAGAGACCTTGGAGATCATCAAGTCCAACCTGTAACCCAACACCAACCCAGTGTCTAAACCATGGCACTACCCACAAGACCATCCAGTCCAACTATGTATATACAAACAAGCATGAATGTAACAACTCCTCTTCTTGAGGTGAAATGATGCAGGCTTTCCCGTTTCCATGTCACTTAGGGCTAATTTGCACCAGAGTTGATGGGCTGCATCTTTCCTGTCTTGTACTTGGCCATGAATCTCTTCTGGGTGTCAAGTGATAATCCTTGCCCATATTCCTTGTGGGTTTTGCACAAACTATCCAAAAGAACAAGAAAACTATGTTGCAGCCCATCAGAATGGTAGGTTTTTGTGGCATAAAATTTGTATCTCATGTTTTATGACCTGTCAAGAAGGATCTGAGCCAGTTCTGTGGCTACTTCATCCATATGGTGTCGCTTTCCCCAGAAATGAGGGTTTGTGTGAGCGAACTGTCCCTGAAGATGAGGACCAAAACAGAGCTGGAGGATGAACAGCTGCAGTGTCCAGGACTGTGGTGCCCAAGACCTCTTCCTGGTCACCTTGACTTTGGCAGATAGGCATACCCAAAAGTCCCAGGACTATGATGTTAGAAGGACTGATTGGCAGTCAGAGCTGGTAGAGAATATTCTTTGTCTTGTGAAAATGTGGGATTAAAAAAATTCTATCCCAAATTGCAGCAAACTGTTGGTGTTCACTGCAAGAAGAAATTAATAATTTCCTTTGATGAAAGTTTTGATGCTTATGAATGTTTTTTTTCAAAATAGTATTTGCTAAAAAATCCCACCTAGCCATTCCCTCTTTTCCATCTCCCCCCCCCCCCCCTTTTTTTTTTGCAGATAATCAACATGTGGAAAGGAAGGGAGACTCCCATTAGAGATTTATTGCTGCATTTTTCATGAGCAGTTCACAGAGGGAAGCTGATGGTCTGTGATGAGCTTCTTCCCTCTGGTTGATGCTCTAAGAAGCACAGTTCAGTATTACGTGTACAAATTAGAGTTGGGGAGCTGAAAGAAAGTGTGGAGAGGGTGTAAGCATTGCTGAAAACTGGTTAAAAGCATTAGAAGTTTTTGATGGAGTTTGACCAGTTGGCCTCCGACTTTAAGCTTTGATCATCTACTTCTATCCCTCCAGACAAACAAAATTATGTGAAAAAGTCCCTGAATCTGTCTCAGCTGGGTTCTGAAACTTCATGAGCAAGAATTCTCTGCTTTAAAACTGTAAAACTTGTACATATAAGCATGTTTTTCACCCTTTCTTACTCAGACTCCTACATTCTTAGTAATAGTTTCAGTTTGGATCTTAGTGTTTCCCAGGGCTTCTGCTGTAAGGGAGGCAAGGACCAGGCTGCAATGCCCTGCAGCAGAGGTTAATAACCAGCAGCCTGGCTGAGCTTGCACAGCACATGCACAAAAGAGACTCACTTTCGCCTTTGCAGGGCGAAATCCCTCATGACTGCAAACACTGCTCTATACTGTGGAATTATCTGTTCTTGGAAACCTTTTATGAGCCAACTGCAGTGTCATGTGCAAGCTATTCCAGGCTTCTCATTTTTGTCCCACTAGAGATGCAGACATTTCAGAAGAATCCAGCTAAAAGAAGATGTTCATTTTCCATATACATCACAGCATCATAGAACAATTTGGGTTGGAAGGGACATTTAAAGGTTGTCTAGTCCAACCCCCCCTGCAATGAGGAAGGACATTTTCAACTACATCAGCTTGCCCAGAGAGCCCCATCCAGCCTGCCCTTGAATGTTTCTAGAGATGGAACACCTACCACCTCTCTGGGCAAACCTTTTATATTTTGCTAACTTTCACCTAAAGTCTTGTGCATCTAAATAATATTTTATCCCCTAACATGTGTTAAAGTGAGTGAGTCCATATGTATTTCTTTATCTATATTTTCTTATGATTTTTCTACCTTGGTATGTTTTTTTAAAGACCTCTAATCAGAGTGAGCCATTCAGGTACCAAATGCAGCATTTGTGGACTTTATATGAATGTACAAAATGTTTGGAATGATAAGTAACGAGTGTAGTAGTATTTCTGTGTTTAGTCATATAATGCAGTATTTTTAACCTTTTTATTTTCATCTGTCCCTGAAATACTGTTGAGATAAAGAAGCCTTTTTTTGTGCTACTAACTAGAAGATAATTTAAAGCAAAGTTGCTGCAACTTAAAATATTCTTCAGGTTGTTTAACATTTCACAACTCCTTGTTGAGAGAATGCAAATGAAGCAAGCCGGTAAGTGAAGGCAAGCTGATGTTACACACTGGTGTTACTTTTTTAAAATTTGGCTTGAGGCACAAAGTAACAGCTTGAGAAGCCAGTACAACAACCACTAAGTTTTATGATTCATTTAAAGTAGTCACAGTTTTAAGCATGAAACTATGCTCTCGATACAAAAAGCTATGTTGTTGGAAGCTGTGCTCTTGATAAAAATTATTCTTACAAAAATGTACTCTTAAACATGCTTATGTTTTGCTAGCACGTGTTGCTGTAAGAGTATTGTGGATTTCTTAGATCAGGAAAATAACCTAAAAACTGCAGTGCTGAGGGGTTTTTATGTTATCACAGTATTGATAAGGTTGGAAAAGACCTTGAAGATCATCTAGTACAACCTATAATCCAACTAAACCTAACATCTAACTTTTAGATCATATCATTCAGCACCTCGTCCAGCCTACCCTTGAACACCTCCAGGGACGGCGACTCAACCACCTCTGTGGGCAACCCATTCCGAAACCAGATCACTCTTTCAGTGAAAAACCTTTTCCTAATATCAAGTCTAAACCTCCCCTGCTGAAGCTTGAGACTATGACCTCTCGTCCTGTCTCCAGTGGCCAGGGAGAGAAGACCAACCCCTGCCTGACTACAACCTCCTTTTAGATAGCTATAGACAGCAATAAGGTCACCCCTGAGCCTGCTCTTTTCTAGGCTAAACAGACCCAGCTCCTTCAGCCTCTCCTCACAGTGCTTATCTTCCAGCCCCTTTCCCATCCTAGTTGCCCTTCTCTGAACTTGTTCCAGCACCTCGACATCTTTCTTAAAATGAGGGGCCCGGAATTGGATACAATACTAGAGGTGCAGTCTAACTAGTGCCGAGTACAGGGGAAGGACAACCTCCCTTGACCTACTGGCCACACCATTCTTGATGCAGGCCAGGATGCCATTGGCCCTCTTGGCCACCTGGGCACACTGATGGCTCATGTTAAGTTTGCTGTCGACTAATACTCCCAGATCTCTTTCCGCCTGACCACTCTCTAAACACTCCATCCCCAGCCTATAGTTCTGCATTGGGTTATTATAACCAAAATGCAGAACCCGACATTTGGACTTGTTTAATTTCATTTTATTGGAGTCTGCCCATCTCTGCAGTCTGTCTAGGTCCCTCTGCAGGGCCCTCCTACGCTCTAACAGATCAACACGTGCTTCAAGCTTGGTGTAATTTGCAAAGGACTCAATCCCATCATCAATATCATCAATGAAGATACTATGCTGTGAAATACCAATCAAGTGTAATTGAGCATTGAGTTCTAGGGAAATAGTATGTGTTTTTGGCAATTTCTGTTATTCCTAACATTATTGATCTCAATTAATAGTTATTTCTAGAAGAAAACCACAAGGAAGTGCCACAGGACCCTATTGATCCTCCCCACAGTTCTGACTGCAGGGGACACAGATGGCTGATGACTCTCT
Source organism: Pitta sordida (assembly GCA_013390025.1). Lineage (NCBI taxonomy): Eukaryota > Metazoa > Chordata > Aves > Passeriformes > Pittidae > Pitta > Pitta sordida. The sequence continues at coordinate 31,044 of WEKX01000990.1, read as the reverse complement.
GTAGCACTTCGTTTCACACTCCTGCCCACCAGTCTTCCTGCTGTCTGTCTGCCTCCTCAGCTCCCTGTGCTTTCAGTTTGCCATTTGCCATCTGTATTTCCTTAGTGGACCTTTCTGGAGGCAAGCGGAGGGGAAGCCCACTGAGCAAAGACATCCATGAATTTGGTATGAGCTTTGGAGATCCTACCACATTCACATGGACTTTTCAAAATTACACAATTTAAGGAACATTCTACACTTAATATTTCTGCTTGTTCAAGAAAAAATTAAAATTCTAATTTTTAAAAAATTTCTATGAGAATTTTTATGTTCGATCTGGATCTTGAATGTTCTGTAGGTTAAATAAACATCTAGATGTTTTGTTTGAAATAAAAATATGCAATATGCTGGAAACTGATTGACCCAGACCATTTCTGTAGTTACTGTGTTTGGTCTGTTACGGATTTACTTGGATCTCCTTGATAACCTGCTACTCAAGGTTTCAGGGTAAGAAAAAAACAGGTAGCTGATACCCTGCAATATGACTCTTCCCTTGTTCCTGCTGGCACTTTCTGATGATCCAAACTATCTACATATGTAGGGGAATTGGGGATCAATGCACATAACAACCTCAGGTCACGGATGTTTTTTAACAATGACGTTAGAAGCTATCAGTGGATATCATCGTTTATGGTTTCGGGCTAGCATGTGAACTGCACAGGTTAACTTTAGTAACAGTCAAGGCACAGAGAACATATTGAAATTCAGTGGAAGTAAGCTGTTGAGGTCCCTGAAATTCCTGGAAGTGCCACACAGATGTAGAGCAAACTCTCTTGCTGAGCTTTGCAGGACACAGGTGAGATGGGGAGCCTTTTCTTTCGCAAACAGGTGCTGTGACTTCTGTGTCAAATGACAATCAGTTATTGCCTCACGGTTTGCAAAGGTATTTGGAAGCCACAAACTTACTTCATGTTTATTGAATGATACCAAGACAATATTGGTTACTCTCCTCTCCAAGTCCAGTTCTTTGCATAGAAAGTTAGCAATTAGAAAAAGTGCAAAAGGTGCTGGATGAGCGGAGAATTAGTATGATTTTAATTAACAGGTAGCTCCTTAAGCAGCAAAATTAGGAAAACGTGGCATTATGTTTCTCTTTTCTGTTTTGGTGCCTTAAGATGATCAGAGCTCAGTGTGACACTTTGTCTTCAGCTGTGGCATGTTGTGGGTCCCTCTTGATGCATTTCTAGCACACAGTGAGAGTTGTGTTGCATGTGGCATCTTTTCTTTGGCACGGGATTTTCACGTAGTTTCTTTCCCCTGCCAGGTTATTTATTTTTATCAAATATATAACAAAGTAAAATTTTTAGTCAATTCACCCCTCTTTCAAGTCTGATCAGAATCAGCTAAATGAGCTTTGGGTTGAAAAGCCAAATTGCATTGAGGAGAGGCTACAGTGGACGAGTGGGCACACAAGCCACCTTACTGCAGAAATCTAGTTTCCATAAAAGTCAGACTCCAGTCGACTGCTATCCTATTTGTTACTGAAGAGGACAACTAATCATATTCCCAGAAGCAAACAGTATCTGTTTGAGACTATGTGACATATTTTTTTAGAATACAGTTACTTTGTCCAAGGGCAGCTGACTTACATCAGTGGTAAGAGTAACATTGATTTTCTTCTGCCATAAACATGCGTTGTTCTTTACAAGGAAAAAATGGATCCTCTCTCTCAAAAGTTAACCTAAACAAAATATAAATCACATAAATTAAAATTGATTTGCCACTTAGATTTCACCCAGGGTCTTTCAGCCATGAATAAAACGAACATTCCTATTGAATGGGAGTTTCCTTGGAAAAGTAAATGTGAAGTAACCCCATGCATATTGCTTAATCTATGTGGATGATGAAGGTGATTAATATGAATTAAACAAAATATAATAAATGAAATTAATATGATTAATGAAAATCAAACCTTTTTTCTTTTACCAGTCCAGAAGGATGTTGAAGTTAATCACTGATAGTGCTTTCTCCATAGTTGCCAGCATTTGGAACTGTTATCCAAAGAAAACTCTCTAAATAAACTACCCAGAGGCCTTGTAAGGCCTGAATAAACAGAGGGGTTGCCGATGAAGCAGAGTACAGGGCACTGCTTGGATCAGGCCAGGTGTATGGAGTGGATGGAGGAGCCATATGGGAAAGGGGTTTTGTTCCTTCACAAGCGTCCAGAAATGCTCTTATCCCTTAGGGAGCTAATCACAGGATCACAAGATATTTCGAGTTCTATTCTGTAGGAAATGCATTAAATTAAATGGAAAAATTGTGGACTGTGTGGAAAACAGAAAAACCCAACCCTAAATATATTCACTGTTTTGTGTAATAAAAGTACACTTGCCCATTTTTGTTTTCTGTCATTGTCTTCCTAGGAAAAGCATAAGGTTTCCACTTTTAAAATACTGAATAGTATCTTATTCTATTGATTTTGAAAATTAGGCTTTATTAATCTTTGGTGGAGACTTTTCCTTGAGTAACTGTTCTGTAGAGTAAGTTTAGTTGGTACTAACTGGTAAATAAATTGGGTTTGGAGTAAATAAATTCAGTTTTAAATCAGCCTGTTTTAGTATCAAGTGGTTTAGAGTGACTTTGCTGTACCAGAAAATGCAATACCCTGCTTCAGCAGAAGGACATGTAGTCATATTTATAATTAAATTTTCGTAAAGACATTAATTAATATGGTCTCATTCACAATGTTGGAGGAAAAAAAAAAAAAAAAATCACATTTTGTTGACAAAAAGGGTTCCAACCAAAGTGGCTTTGATTTTTCATTTCATGGCTTTCAGGAGAATGATGATTTTTAAGTTTCTTTATTTTCTACTGCTAATTTTTAAGAGTGACTGAGAAATACTTTTTCTCCTGTGTTTCCCCTCCCACCTCCCTCCCAGTCTTAGCTCCAGTAGATTATAAAATAAACTCTTTGTTAACTAGTGACATCCTAACAAAAATATGTATAAAAGTATTGGATGGGATTAAAATTACTGGTGTGAAACAAGAGGCACACATCAATAATCCAGAAAATAATCCAAAATTACCAAATGCCTTAAAAACAACATGCTCAGTGTTAGGTAGACAGTCTAGCTGATTAGAAGGAATGGAGAGATTTTGTGTATCTGAGCATAGACTGTATATATGTATAAATTATCCAGTTCTAAATTTGGCATGTAATTTAAATGCATGACTTTGTTGACGTAATTCTTATATCTGAAATTCAAAAAGCATCAACAGTTTTGCTGCTTGCCACCCTGTGCATTTGAAAGCCATTTCATCTATATGTGCTGAATGCTGTGGAAATTGGTGCCACAGTAAGGCACAGACCCCTTCAGGGTTCATTGTTTGAATGTCACTTAGTCAATGGCAAAACTTTATCTGTGTGAAATGAATTAGATCATACCTGTTTCTGGGCATGTATGTACATCACAAAAAACCCCAACCAACCAACGAAACA
>WEKX01000990.1:838-27508 GCA_013390025.1 Pitta sordida | reverse complement strand
AACCAAACAAGCAAACCCACAACAAAACACACACACACAAACCCCTCAAAACAAAACCAACCAACCAACTAAAACAAAAAAATCCCAAACCAACAGCATTTCATTTGTCAGTATTTGTCAGGATGGCTAAAAGTTCTCCTCTAGACTGAGAGGTTAAGAAATAAAGTTATATAAAAGCTGAAATGCTGTTATCTTCAAGAAAATTGAAAGTCTTGGATGGAAAAGAGACTTGGAAAGAGGATGCTTGAACTGGTTTTGGTTGGGTTTTGTGGTTTGTTTTGGGTTTTTTGTTGGTTTTTTTTTTGTTTACTGAACAATGAACATCATTGCATGTCTAAAATGAAGGAAAAAAACCAAGCAATCAAGAACAACTGCTTAGAATTCCTTTTTATTCTACATATTCTCATCATTTTATAACAGAATATTGGCATTTTCACAAGCCAGGTCACAGCATTTTAGGGATGCTAAAGAAAATATATTGACGGTGCTCACTGTTTAATCAAGATTTTTTTTTTCTAGATACTGATGATTCTTGAAGAAGAACAGTTTCTGAAGGATTTAAGTCAATGCCGTATCTTTTATTAACAGTGAATGTGCAAAAAATTAAAGAACCTTTTAGGTTTCTAAGATTTATAGAGTTGTAAAGATTCTGGCAAAATTGCAGATATGAACAGAATCCTGTTAAAATATTATTGTAAAATTCTTTATAAAATCTTTTTTCCTATTTATGTTTTTATTGGCTCTGTGTAGGATATGGGTTCATAACCCAGTCATAATCAGTTCCACTCTGAAATTAGAAATGGGAATGAAGCCACTTTTCCACAAGTTAGAAAGTAAAAGCTGTTTTGGTGCCAGCAAATATGCGACTAATAATGACTCTTCCTAAAGAAATTAAGTACAAGAGGTAATGTATGAAAGTGATTATTTGGATGAAATGTGGTCAGTCATTAGGAAATATATTGTGAATAAATGTAAGTAATTTCTATTTACATCTGTAAAGTAAAAAATGAGCATTTTTCTGATTTGCATTAAAGTATTTTAAATACTGTTAAGCATATGCCAGTAGAATTTATATTGTCAGTTAACAATTCAAATGCTTCTATCTCTAGAAATTTCCAAGGATTTTTTAATATTGTGGGCTTCTAAAGCAATTTAAGATGAAGACAAGTATGAAAAATTGTAGAGCAGCTGTCTAATACGTATTACTCAGAATTCGTGGTGTTTTTTTAATTCCTGGAATAAAAGCCTGGCATTTAAGGGAGCTGGAAAACTAGAGATGAAAATTCCTATCTTAACATGCCAAAATGTGATCTTTTGCCTAATTTTGCTAGAATGAGTTGAATTTGCTCATTCAGTTTCCTTGTGTAGACAATGCAGACAGAAATACAGTAATACCTTGCTGCATTGCGACTTCTCCATTGTGACCTCGCTGATTTGCGAAAAGTTTTTCTCGCGGATTTGCCTCAGTCATTCACAGAGCTTCCGTGCCGACGCATGCACAGTGCCTCTGCTTCACCAAGGGGTGGTGCTGGTGCTCCCTGTGGGGTGGGACTGGCCAGGCCCCGCATGGAGGATGCATGGTGCCTCTTGCTCCTGTGGCGCTGTGCCCCGGTCCCTGCCTCGATCCTGTGTTACTGTTTCCATAGCTATAGGCAGGGAAGGGTGGTGCCCCAGGAAAGTGGGGCTCGGCTGGCCATGGCGGCCGTGGGGCAAATGCTGTGTGCTGGGATGGTGCAGCGGCAGGACATGCACACCCTGCTGCCACAACTGCCGCCCACCCACACCACGCGGGGTCACTCCTGACAGCCCCGGCCTGCTGGGACAGCGCGGGCACGGGCACCGGGGAAGGGGAGGGGGGGGAAGCAGCGGCATGGGGGGGCAGATGTGGGGCAGTGATGCAGTGAGTCACTGCATCAGGGGGGAGCGCTATTCTGCTGGGCCATATGGCCAGCGTTGCCTCTCCTGCACTCAGGACCAGTAGGTATAGGTATTGTAGCTGCCACAGTTAAAGGGAAAGAAACGCTGGCAGCACTCCCCACCATAAGGGGCCCCAGGTATCTCAGTGTTGCAAAGTTAAGGTTTCCCAGGCTCCAAGTGTGGTGACCTGAGCCTGGGGACTCCCCTTCCTCCCCACAGAGGCAGTGCAAGCATGCACGATGGCAGCAACCTGGCTGCAGCTGTGGAAACGGCAGCATGGCCAAAGAGAAGCTGAGGGATTCACCATTCCCCAAGCAGAGAGGGCTCAGAAATGCTTCCCTTTGCTCCCCTGTCCTGGGAGAGCCCATGGGGAGGAGCGGAAAAGGCTCCCCTGTGCTCCAGAGTGGCTGGGGGTGGAGCGATGTGTGTGGCCTGTATGCATATTAATGACCTGCACATGTTCGCAAATTAGACATGTTACGAGACCCAGACAAGACCCCTTCTTCGTGAAGGGTGAGGTATTACTGTATTCCAGTCTGGTTGTATTGTAGAGAGTGAAGTGGTGAGAAATTTGAAACAAGTTATTTTACTTTAATTGTAATGCATTCTGAAAATGAAAGGCACATAGTGTAGTTAGTGTATGAATTTCTGTGCATGCTGGGTGGAGGTCCTTTCTTGCAAGTTTTTGCAAGCTTGTTGCACCAATGTGCAGATACTGAGGAAGGACTTTGGTGGTGCCCTGGCCCAGGACATTGTTCTCTCTTGCTTCTCTTGCAGCCCTTATAGCAGCAAGACATCTTTGATGTAGTCAAAGGCCAGAGATAGTAGTTTGTACACCACAGAAGATGAAAGGAGTAATTCGGATCTCCATGGAGCTCTCCATGGAGTTCATGGGTCTCTCAGCAGGGGAAAGCGTTGAGGGACCTGAACCTAAGCTCTAGCAGGAGGTTAAAAAATGAACTTTCTTAAGAGGTGCAACTCTTTCAATTCCACTCATCTGTGGAAGGATAATTACTGTTAAACACTGGGGAAGCAGTGATGTCCACATTTTAATCTATGACGATAATGACATACTTAGAAGAAAACATTTGCTGTCACGTATTTCAAGGGTAAATCAATCATTAGGAATGTGTGTGTGTTTGAACTACATTTTTAATTAAATTGTGTATGCTGAAATACTTGCAATCCGTATGTTTGTAGATCTGAAAAGTGTGTATACCAAAATGAGAACAACTGTTCAGATAGTCTAGTTTAGGGGATGCTAATCAGTGGGAATTTATGAAGATTTTGATTTAAATATTATCAATAGGAGAAAATGCATAGTGCATGGATATCATTTACATATTTCAGGGGCATAGAGCTCAAATGTAAAAAGATCCATTCAAATAAAATAAGTTAATAATGTATGTATATGTATATATATATATATATGTATTTCAACAAAAAGTCGTTAGCCACGTCAGAGGAATAATTGTGCTTTGTGACACATTATGTTTTGTAATTATCAAGATATGCTCACATTGAATATATGACAGACTTTCAGTTTTATTTCTCTTGGCTATTTTGTTCCTTTGGCAAACTTGATCAAAGAATTTGTTTCAGAATAGTCAGAACCTCAAGAGTTGAAAGGGACTCTGAACCTCTAATAGGTAATGGCTAACACCATTCAGATTTGAACTGGAATTGCAGATCTGGCTTGAAGTTCCAAGCATATCTAATGTGGAAAAATAATACGGAAAGAAAGGTCAGTTTGGTTAAAAACCTGACGTTTGTTCCTGTTACAGCAGTTGAAGATGAAGTACTGGAACAGTGACTATTTGAGAGAGATGTGTGCTATTGGTAGACATGTTGACTTCAGAAAAAATTGTGAATTCACAACTAGCAAATATCTATTCTAAGGCAGAGTATAGTGTGGTGTATATTGCCTTGTTTTTGTTTCATTCCTTTATCAAAGAAACTCTTGATCTCTCTTGGATGGTGCAGCATGATTCACCTCAAATTCCTTGCTTGCTGGTGGGATATCTTCTTGCTGCTTCTCCTAACAGGCCACTTTTTATGATAATGTTCTCTACTGAAGATCGTAAAGTCAATTCACTTCAGTAATGTTTCAGACCTTCTGAGCAGAATCTACTTCTTGTCATAGTGTAAATTTTTATATATTCTAGGAATGTTTCCACTCTTGAAGCATCTGGTTTGAAGTTTTGTACCAAAACTACTGTAGCTATTTTTGTGCTCAGAAAGCACCGTATTGAGTTTCTCAACAGAGACCATGATGACTATATCCATTTTTTCAACACTCATTCATATTTGCCACCCTGTTTTTTTATGCACCGCATTTTTTCTGTAGGCATGTCTCAATTCCTTCACTTCTCCTCCAGTGTCACTGCATGTTGGTTCTTTTCTGCCTCCCTGTTTACTTTCCTGTCTTATGTTCACCGAGGGCATATCTTTTGTCTTTAATGATTGTCATCTTTTTCCATCCACCTTATTTTCAGGGCACCCTTGCATAAGTAGGCAGTACTTGCATTTTTTCCATGTCATATAATGCCATCTGTTTCAGTGATGCTGACTTTTATAACTTTATATGGCTGAGAACTTGCTATATGGATTTTATGGATGTCCATTGAATCCAAGACATATGCTGCAGGAATATTTAAACACCAGAGATAAAATTTGAGATGGCAATTTAACATAGGTAGGTATGGAGGAAGTTACCCTGGAGTCAGAGAACTCCACACCTGTAGAACCATTTTAATGACTGGCAGCTTAATGACTGGAAGTTTTTCAAAGCGCTGTGAAAGAGCCTGTGTTGAGGAAAAGCTGGCGTGAGCCCCAGTATGAACTCTGGAGCAGAGGGCTCCTCCTTGCGCAAAGTGGGTTTAAACCTTTCATGGGTAGCTGCTATGAATTGCAACATGATTCATGGTCCATTTATACTCCTTGGAAAGACAGCAGGATAACTACTGCATTGATGATGAACAAAGTGTTCAGAGGATGTTGCTAGAGAACAACGTAAAGGGCAGCAAACGTGCCAAGGAAACAGAGATGGTTAGTTTCAAACACCATGGTGAATGATTGTCGCCCCCTCAACTCGTTAGCTGTGTGATTGGGTTAGCACTTCTCTGTTTCTCCTTAGGTATAATGGTGTTCAACAATAATTAGAAGCAGTGACTGTTGATCTAAGGTGGATGTTAGTGGTCTCCCAATCCTGTACCTCTGTCAGCACTTTTGTTCAGCAATGTTGAACCCTGTCTTAAAAAATAAAACAAGAGCTTTGAAGTACCTCCTGTTTATTTATTTGGTATCTGCTGAATTTGAAGTCGATAGTCGGTTCTGAGTCCTCAAATGGCAAAGGATTTAAACATATACCTTCCTGTGTTATGTATTTCTTCAATATTACTGAAACAAATACTTTTCCAAGTAAGAAAGCTGTCATTGATTAAATATGACATGCTAGGGTGTTAGAAAATAGTTGAATCCACAGGTGTCATCCATGTAGAGACCAGTTACTGTCTTCATTGGCCTGCATTATCTGTAGTAGTTATACCTAGCCTAAGCTTGGTCTTCCTACGCCTTGGAATTCTTGGCTTCAGCCTTTAGATCTTACATAGCCCACTCTTTACTTTATACGTTGTCATCAAGTTGTCAAGCTGGCATGCAGTGAGTTGCTGTATTTCCAAAATGAAGGAAGATATGAACTCCTAAAAGCTGCAACTAAAAGCTGTACACAAAGTGTAGTCTGGGTGTGCCAGCACAGCTAAACTCCAGTTTAGTGCTCTCTGATACAAGGTATGTATTTCTATTTTGTCCTAGCAGATAACCACCATACAAATCTGAAAAGGAAAAATTAGTCAAGGCTGTGTTAAATAGAAACAGAAATTTCCAGTATTTGAAATGTTGTTATGAGGAACATCCAGCAAATTGATGTGTTCACATCATCTAGCTTGGCCACAAGTCACTTTGACCTTATGGAAAAACTTATGTTTTCATACAAAGGCTGAACATTATAGAAGAAAACAAATTACAGTGCACACACATTTCATATCTTGGGAAGGTATAGCAGGGCTGGATCATATAAATCTTAATCATATCATGATCCCCATGCCAAAAGGTTTTTGCGTGCCAGGGTGCTTAAGACTATGAAAGAACATCTTCAATTTACAGTAGAAGTTAAAAACTGACATTAAAAATGAAGTTACCTGTCACGTAAGTATTTGCCATAGTGAATACAGATTATAAGGTTAGAAAAATACCTTCCTTTAGGAAACAGCTTTCAATAATGACACTCATTGAGGCTAATATGATGTACCCGAAGACAGATATTTTTTATTGCCTTTTTTTCCCCTATACCATCAAAGTAATAGTGAAAAAATGTGTCTTTCCTCATCTTTATATTTTTTCCAGCTTGGTTGCATTTACACAAAGAAATTTTTATCATAGCTAGATTATTAACATATTTATTCTTTCAGTGGTGAAAGGTTAGGTTAAAAAAATAGAAAATATTACTTCTGATTTTGGTGAGGATTCTTGAAGCTTTTGATGTAGATATAATGTTCCGTGCATTTTTAAGTAATTTTTATAGAGTGTGAAGCAATCTTCATGTTCCTCAGAAAACTGGGATTTTGTTATGTATCTTTTTTTTAAAAGAAGGTTGAGTGCATTTATAATCTCTAGTTAACCTAGATTACCTGTCCACCAGTAGCCAATGTGACTAATACCACCAGTAGCATTGCCTTTGGCGAAATGGGCTTTCTACTCGTCTTAGTTCTGGGTCAGTGTAAACCAGAGCAAATTAATTTAAGCAGGTGCAAGTAAAAGCAAATATTTTCTGGATCTATAGATAATCTTCCAAATGTTTAGGGGTGAGTGGTGGATACATATTTGAAGTTCATGCTGCTGTGGGAGGTTTTCCTTCATTGATACTGTGACTTTTTGACACGGATAATGTCAAGCTTAAAAATTAGGTGTTCAGTATAATCACTTTATAGTTTCTTTTCTTTCCCCTTGGATTAGAGTTATACCATTAAATTGTCTACTTCTTTATCTTAACAAGCTGTATTGGAAAAATTTTGCCATTAAAGACTGAACTGAGAGCTGTGTCATGACAAGACAGCCTACTAATCTGTGAGGAGTACAGAAGTACCACTGCTATCTGACAATTAGGAATTTTAAACATCAGTGGATTATGGCTTTGAGTATAGGTGGAGCTAGACTTTTTCAAATTGAGAGGGCTGATATCTCACTCAAAGCTTTGGAAGTGATCTCTGCTCAAAAGCTATATATACTTTATAATCTACTTTTAAGAAACTGCAGCATGCCTTTATAGTCTGCTCTGTCAGTTTACCTTTCTGCATAGTGCGGGAGATTTCCTCTCTCTGTTTTTATGGAAATAAAATCAAGATAAATCTCTGGTCTAGGAATCCAGACAGCCTAATTTTCTTTTGTTGTTTGTGTTTATGTCATCACTTAAGTCTGACACTATATTTGTGACACATACATTAGCAGCTTTTTATGTATTTTCAGGGCGGATTTATAGCATTTGTCGTAGTGCAGCCTTTGTGAAAGCTTTCTTTATTTGTATCTAAACCCACATGAAAGTGTGTTCCCTGTTTTACAGGCTAACATTTAGGAAATACTAACCCCTTTTAAATGACAAGATCTTCTGGATGGTCAGGAAAAAGATACAAGGATGTTAATACATAGTTCATATCAGCTTACGATGCTGAAGGTGTTTTCTGTGAGATTGGTGACCTGATGAGAAAATAGAATGGGTTCTCACCACAGATCAAAGGAATATTCTCATTTAGAAGATAATTTCAGAATTTGAGGGAAAAAATTCTGAAGGACAAAAATGTCTCTGAACTCACAGAAATATGTTTCTTTCATTTATAGATGACTCATTCAGCAAATAGATCTGTATTTTTAATAGCGTTTATACCTCTGTTAGTTGTGATTCATCTATGCCTTATATTTCTTCTAAAACAAAGCACACAATGACTTTTTTTCCTGGGTTATTAGGAAAAGAATGTGTTAGAAGTTATGAAATCTTAGATCAATTGTTTAGTAAAGTATTGTACAATTTCTTGAGGATAATGTTTTAAAAGGTCTGTCTTGTGGTTCACTTCCTCTAAACAGACTTTGCTTGTTTTATTTATGCTTGCTGACTTATATGAACTTTGGATGAAACAGTCCTACAGACAATATTTTCCTTCTGACCAGAGGGATTTTGTAGTCCTGATACATGATCTCTGGATACACATTTTTGTATTGTTTTAATGCACTCTGAACACCTTGGCAGCCTCAGAATAGACCTGAATTTCCCCTGTAAACAACAGTTCAAGAGTCATCACAGCAGTAATTCAGTCACAGTAGCAAGCTATTAACCCCTTGTATGTTTCCAGTGAGAAGATTAACTTGCAGTTTGTGTCTGTCTTAGTTTGGTTTTTTTTTTTCCTCTGGCAGCGAGGGGGTTAACGGCTTCTGCCTGGGCCTCCGTTGCTGCCATGGAAATGAAGGATGAACAGATAGAGATGCCTCTGTGAATAACACATTTGAGAAAGAAAAAACTTAGTAACAGAAAGTAGATGGACCAGAGCAGGGCCTCTGTGAAAAGCTGAAAGCCATGAAGACCCCCCGCCCACACCAACCAGAGAAGGGGTAGAAATGTTCTTCCAGGCATCTCGCTGCTGCTCGTGGAATGGACCATGGTGAAGCAGACTGTCTGCCGGCAAACCTGNTCACTTGGGAAAGGGTCATGAAAGACTTTTCCTCTCATGAGAGAGAGGACTTTATGGAAGGCCAGAGGGATTGTTTCCTACCCTAAATCTGGTCAGAAATACCAACAAGCCTGGTTTTACCCCTATCCCTGTTTCACCTTTTCCCCCTGGAGGAAAAAGGGAATATGAGATCTGTTGTAAGAGAAGGAGGGGTGGGGGGAAAGGGTTGCCTTTAAAATGATGCTTCTCACATTAAGCTCTGATCTTGTTAGTTAATAAATAAATCCTTTATATTCCTGAGTTGTAGCTTGCCTTGTTTTGCCTGTGATAAGTTTTTTTTCCAGTTTTTTTATCTCCGAAGAGGTTGTGGGTGAATCTCTGGCATCCAGTCAGGGTCAAACCATTACAGTGTCCCAAAGGAAAAGGGTGCCAGGCCTGCCCTATGACCAATGTCTTCCTCTCTCCTCTACAGAATCACAGAATTAGCTAGGTTGGAAAAGACCTTTGAGATCAAGTTCAACCTATTACCTAACACCATCTCATCCACTAAACTATGGCCCTAAGTGCCACATCCAGTCTCTTTTTAAACACTTCCAGGAATGATGACTCTACCACCTCCCTTGGCGGCCCATTCCAATGGCAAATTACTCTTTCTGTGAAGAATTTCTTCCTAACATCTAGCCTAAACTTCCCCTAGTGCAGCTTGAGACGGTGCCCTCTTGCACTGTCACTGGTTGCCTGGGAAAAGAGACTAACCCCCACTTGACTACAACCTCCTTTTGAGTAGTTGTAAAGAGTCATAAGGTCTCCCCTGAGCCTCCTCTTCTCCAGGCTTCAGGCTCCCTTGCAACTTCCAGTGTAATTCTCTCCCTCCTGTAGTTAAACCAGCTTTCACTTGGTGAGTGTGTGGAACTTGTCAAACTAACTGTTCTCCATGGATACCCATGGGAGAGCTCCTGAGACTGCTGAGGAAATGGTAGCACTGTAAATTTGGGTTCTTTTGGCCTTTTGGTGAAATTGTTCCTCTACACCTGTTACATGTACACTGAAATAGGACCTAATGTAACTCCTCATTCTTTCACTGCTCTTTTCCCTTTTTGTTATTTAAAAATATACCACCAAACGCTGACAAATTAAAGTTTTTGGTCTGCTTTACAGCTGGGGAGTAAGCACTGTCTTTGTTTGCAAATGAGGCATCCAAGGTTGTAGAAACAGGACTCCAAACGCAGTTTTGCTGTACCACATCTACCTAAATGACAAGCAAGATGTAGGCAGCCAGAAAATATGTACAGACCTCAGGCATTTTGAGCATAACATTTCAAAAAGATAAAAAAATTCAAACTTAACACTGGAGACAAGGATATGTGGCGCTTGTCTAGATTTCCATTTGGGATTGATGAGTTGAATTCAGCACATTACTGCCTGCAACTTGCAGAGAGATTTAGCCATCTATGCTCCTGTATTTTTATTGACTGTATCTGGAACATGGGAGGACCAGTGAGAATTCAGGATGTTGTTTAATTTTTTATTTGCAAAGCAAATGTTGGGCATCACATCCTACAGTCACATGGAGAAGGTTTTATTCAGCATGAATCCACACCTGGTTTCAAAAATTGTACCTAATACTAAGAACTGGCATGGAAATGCTATTCAAAGTATAATATAATTGCCAGAATTAGAAGACATTTGAAGGGATAAAGGAAAAAAGCATAAATGAAAGGTTCGTTTTCAGTTGTTTCAATTTAATTCTTGAGCTACATTATGTTTTTTTCACTGTGCAATCTGTATTAAATACTTCCTTAGAAAAGGCTTTTTAATGCTAATGACTCAAACCTTGTACTTCCCAGTTTATATAATCACCGAATTACAGAATATTCTGAGTTGGAAGGGACCCACAAGGATCATGGAGTCCATCTCCCAAGCTTATGCCCATACAGGGGTCGAACCCACAACCCTGGTGCCATGAGTTCCATCTGTGTGAGCCTTCTCAGGGCTGTGTCATCATTTCTTTTTTTAAAATATTTTCTTTTATAACCAACTCCCCATCCCATCGTCCCATTATCTAGACCATGTCAATGAGTTCTTTGTCCAGTCTTTTCTTAAAACACCTCCAGGGATGGTGACTACACGAGCTCCCTGGGCAGACCATTCCACTGAGGAATCACTCTTTCTGTGAAAAAGCTCTTNCTCTCCATTTCACCACTCTCCACCCACTCGTCCCCAGGCGATAGCGATGCCTGGGTTTGTTATGTCCAAAGTGAAGAACCCGGCATTTGGACTTGTTAAATCTCGTATCATTGGAATCTACCCATTTCTCTAGCCTATCGAGGTCTCTCTGGAGGGCCCTTCTATCCTCTGGCAGTTTAACATTTGCCCCCAGCTTGGTATCATCTGCAAATTTGCTAATGGTGGACTTAATTCCCCCCTCCATATTATCAGTAAAGATATTAAACAGTGCCAGGCCTAACACTGTTCCCTGTGGGACTCCACTAGTGACTGACCACCAGCTGGATGCGGCACCATTTACCAACATAAACTTTTCCAAATTAGAGAAAAGTGTGAGAATAAAGATGCTCCTTTGTAGAACTGAGCTTTAGTATTTTGTCATCTGTGGCTTTGAGTTTTTCAACTTACTCAAAATTTACTTGATAACTGTGATTTCTTTATGGTGCATCGTCATCTTATTCTATTGATGAATACACATGTATTTGGCTTGCTTCAAATTTCTAAGACTTTGTGTGAATTACTTGTAGGAAGAAGCCAGGGGAGGTTTAGACTGAATGTTAGGAAGCGGTTTTTCCCAGAGAGAGTGATCTCTCATTGGAATGGTCTGCCCAGGGAGGTGGTGGAGTCGCCGTCCCTGGAGGTGTTTAAGAGAAGACTGGATGAGGAGCTTAGTGACATGGTCTAGCTGGGGGGTGTTGGGCTGGATGGTCCTGTGGGTCCCTCCTGGCTCGGAGTGTCCCGTGCGCCTGTGAGGGAACTAGGTTTATGTTCACCACTCTGGGGTGTACATTATTTCTTTGTACAGGCGTTAGATGGTGAGTTGGACTAGATGATCCTTGTGGGTCCCTTCCAACTCATAGTATTCTGTGATTCTGTGTGATTCTGTGAATATTTAGTAATTCAGTGTAGGTAACCAGTCTGGGGATGTCAAAAGTGAAATTATATTGAAAATTAAATAAATGCTATTCTTAAAGGATAGGTAAGTCTTTGATGTTATGCTCTCACAGAACATTTGCAGTGCCACTTGGAAGCTTTGCTGAGAGATGGGTAGTGAATTGAAAGCTTAGGAAGCATGGATTGAAAGCTTAGGCTTTCTGTGTGATGCACAGGGAAAACTTGGGAAAAGTTGAGTGGGCTGAGGGTTTTTTTGAAGGAAAAGTCTTTTCTTAAATGTGATGTGCAAACCTATGAGAAAGATGCTTAATGTCACATTATATTTTATATACTTTTCTTTGGAGTTGTTTATTTTAATTTTCTCATTTTAGCAAAGATATATGAAGCAGAGGGAGACAAATATTTTCAGGACTGGAGAAGCCTGCGAATTGTGATAATATGTGAACATTTCTGGGCCTTTCACTGTCTGTTTCTGTATTCAGAAATTATGAATTCATATGTGTGTTGTTGTACGTATGGCTTGATTGTAAGGCAGCATAAACTTAAGGCCAGTGAACGCTCTTTCTCTTCTCTAACTATAGTTTCAGTCACTATCATTGCCTGATCTCAGATTTGCCTGATGTTCCACATCTGTGTCTTAAGGATGTGTTTTCAGTCATATCTTTTAGATACCTGAATTATTTATAAAAAACATGATTTAAAACATTTCAGCATACTTAAACAATCAACCAATCAAAAAATGAGAGAGGAAACAGGTATGGTTTTGTTTCAATTTAGCTACCAGAAATAAAAGGAAGTAAGGAACCAGGAAAGAAGCTGTCTGAGTTGCTTCAGAGCAGAGATTTGGATTTGTAGTTGTAGGTGGGTCTGGCCTTTGGGAAAAGAGCCAAATGGAATGTATGGGCAAGATGTCTCTTCCGCCACCCCTTTTGTGAAGATCCTCCTGCCTTTCCATAGCCTAAAACGTGTGCACAGATTTTCTCTAAGTATTTGCTTTGCAGCTAGGACGTAACTGTGAAATGGTGTTCACACCTGGAATTCTCCCACAAAAATAATTTCATTTAATAATTTAATTTTTTTAATTACTAGAAGTATTTGGTTTTTGTCCCTCAAAGGGGTTAACCTAGCTATGGACCTTTATGTCTCAGTAGGGTAAAGATGATGCCAATGACTTTTGCACATGTCTACCTTGTCTCAGTTTCTTAGTTAATTAATGGTGCAGTGATGATATGTGGTTGGCTGGATTTCTTTCCTTTTCTTGCACTTTCTCTGCCTTGGCAGCTTTATCTTTCATGTTTCTTAGGGTGACATGTTGCATTTCCTTCAAATCTCAAGTCTGTATCAGGGTCAAGACTGATTCATTTAACTGCATTTTGAGCCCCTGCTTTTCCTCCCATGGGTAGGCGTGATGCATGACACTGGCCCTCTGGAAACAAATGATTGTAGCAAAATCATTTCAATCATTGAATGACTTAAATAATTTAAAAACAATGAGCATATGTTGTTCATACTTAGTTCCCATTGAAATTAGACTATTCCCTAATTAATATAAAGTAGCTTTCCCCTTCATTTACAGGAATAGACTGAATAAGGTATTTTTCCCCCTAGCAAAACCTGGATGCTCCCAGGCTCACATGGCTGTTTCCATCCAGTGTAACTGACCCTGCTCAAGCTGACTGAGATCTGTTTGCCACCAGGGCAGGGTAGTTGCAATAAGGAGGCTTCTTCTGGTCTGACCCAACTTGACCAGAGGCTGAGGATTAAACATTTCAGTGCTGGCAGAAGGGGCCTTGCTGCCTTTTTCACTGGGAGAGGGATCTGTGGCACTGTGGGGAAATACTGATTTGGTGACCAATCCAGAGGAAACATCAGTGCCAACAAGAATGCATTAGTTCATGTCACAAAAGCTTATGCAGTTTTAGCAAAGCCACATCTTGAATTTTATTACATTAATATTAAAAATTACCTAAGGTGACTCTCTGGGGCTGCTTGGTTATGCATATGAGGAAAGCTGTCTGCTTTTGAACAAGGTTTTCTCCCTATAACCTTGCTTTGTAGCATGTGTAAAATAAATCAATAGTTGTAGTAAATTGCACTTGTCCTCATCCTTAGATTGCCAAGGGAGAGGGAAGCCTGCTTGTTTTCTTTACTATACCCTGCTTTTATCCATGTCCTCATTTTGCCATTTACTCTTGCTAAGAGAGTATGAGAGTGCAGAATTAGGAGAAATTTGGGTCACTGTGTCTGTGTTTGCAGCATATCAGGTAGTTAATGGGCAATAATTAATCTGAATTTGCTCCTTTCCAGCTGCTTGCTGTCTTGAATCTCATTTTCCCTTATGTTTCTCCTCAGTCCTTCTTTTAATTTTCTTTTTTCCATTCCTTTTATCTCCCAAGAGGTACTTACCAAATGCATATTTAAAGAGACCCATTGTTGATATGTGAGTAAACCTGAATATTGTGAAGGGAAAGCAGTTGTTGGGTTAAATTGGTAACCAGAGATAGACTTGGTGAGCTTTCCTTCTCCAAAGGCACCAGTTAAGGTTTTCCATAGTTGCTGCTAGTGTTGACACAGAAATATAACTCCTGTATAATAGGCATTAACATAATTGCCTACCTTTACGGCTAGTTTTATACAAGACAGTTCCCTAAAACCTTTAATCCCCTATTAAGGTATGCACACCGTGAATTTTAATCATGCCAAAATTAAGATCTTGTGTTAAAATTAGCCATGAACATGTTGAACAAAGGCATCCCAAAGAAATGCAATGCTTGCAGTCAGCTCACATTTTCAGTGACATACTTGAACTGCTTGTAAAATTTGAGGTTAACTGTGTTTGTAGAATTTTGTATTGCTTTGCACCAGTTGCTGAGCTGGAGTACACAAACATTATTTTAAATAAACAGCTTTGTATGCTGCTGGGAATTTTGTGAAAATTTTTTACCAACTCCTGTTTACACATGTAAATTCCAATTCTTTCCCATGCACACATGAAATATGACCTGGGCATTCCATCCTTCTATCATACGTCTTCAAGCTCTTAAATAAATTCAAAGGGTAGATGTTTTCAGAAAAGAAACATCTTTTTTTTAAACAATACAAATTGAACTTTGATTGTGAAATATGTGTTGCTGTTTCTCAGTTTTTACCACCGAAGTGCACAGTCTAAAAATAAGATTGCTGGCAAGTACTTAGCTACAATGGCATAAGGAAGTGTCTCCAGAATAAATAAATAAAACAGCCTTTAGCTAAAGCATTGGAGTAGAATGAACATATAATTCATCTGGGAAGCCACATATTTGGAAGGTGGTATGCTATGACTGGGTTGTCCAAGTTATGAAGACAAAACACTTTATCTGTTGTATCTTTAACTGTATCTTTGTTGGAACTGCTTTGGAAAACCTTACGATACCACATTTTCCACTGCTCAGCGGCCATTAAAACTAAATCACTTGGAAAAACAGTAGCCACTAAATTATGGATGTTTTGGCACATAAACTTGCAGTAGTAAGGAATTCCAACTTTGCAAACAAATGACTAATTTTTGAAACAAGAATAAAAATTACCTGTAAGATACTTTATGTACTAGGATTTCTTAGAGTTACCATGACAACAGCCTGGGCTTCAAGTTTATTTGCTGTATTTTGAGCATGTACATTTTTTTCTTAACTGAGGAAAAGAGACGTTAGGGACTACTGTACAAGAACTAAGAAAAATAACTATCCTCTTGTTAGCCTACAAGCAAGAATAGAGCTAAGTTACTGTAGGTATATTCCTATGCTTATGAAACAAATTTTGGTTATTTTATCTTTTTTCCTTTTCAGTTTCAGACCTGCTTCTTACTCATAGTGCTGTATCCCACTACAAAATACTGCGTATTTTCCTAATATCATTAGTTAGTATATCAAATATTTTTAGAACTAGATTTTTTCTTTATTTCCACAAATGTTATGAATGACAAATTAGACCCAAACTACATGTGTAAAAATGTTGAGGTTTTAAAAAAATTATATAGAATGTGTTTTGTTCTGTTTATAATTACAAGGAGAAATTTGAAGTTGAAATAAAATGAATTGTCTTCTTCTATGACAAATGTTATATTTTGCATCAAATATCTTAATTTCAAAAATAAACTTTGTAATCTACCTTCAAGGGGAAATATTTTTAATTTTCCTCCATAGAAATGCAACAAAATAGTAATAGCAAAAGTATATGTTGAATGTCTGGGCATCTTGTTGACAAAAGTGTCAGGACATACATTCAATGAAAAAGTGATTTAATGGCCGAAAAGAAACAAATGAAACATCCCAGCCTGTTGCTCCCCCTGTAGAGATGCAACAGAAAACGTGCAGCAGATTAAATATTTTTTACCTGGCAATATAGGGCCATAAAGCATAAGAACCACTAAATTCAGTCCCATAAAACAACCGGTTTGTGGCCCTACAGTGTGAGAAGCCTTCTGCCATTTTGGCGCACTCTGGATAATAAATCTCTCACTCTGCTTGGCAAATTATCAAAAACCATGTCCTACAAGTTGAGATTATTCCTTTACTATGATGTGAAGTTTTTCCATTACTAATGAATTAAGTATTAAAAGCAAAACAACTCTGAGTTTACTGTCCAATCTGGAGTTTATGTTTCTCTGCAAGCAAGCAGAAACATTTTTTCTTTCTCTTCTCCCCTTCTTTGTCCAAATGAGGCAAGGGGGAGGAAGGGCAAAAAAAAAGAACACACAATATCCAATGCAGTAACAAAAGCTGTGTTGATGATAATCTTTTATTTTACTTATTTTAAGGAACTGCCATCACATAGACAAAGAAAGCTTCTAGTTAGAGGACATGCTAAAGCTACATGCATCATGGTCACATACCCAAAGTGGTGAGTTTTATACCTCTAACTTCATGCTTAAAGTTTTAGTTTTTAAAGCAGTATCTCTGCTTACAATGGTATAACTGCAAACAGACTTCGTTCCCATATTTTCAGTAAGAGTTTAAAGATATAATTGTCACTGGTTAAACGTTGTTGGGGTTTTTTTTAATTCTGTGGAGTAATTCCCATTTCTGCATACTTCTGATGTATTAGTTTGCTTTTACATTATTTTCAGATCTTACCTATAATACACTTCCATTGTTTATGTACGTATTTATTAAACACACTATCTCTGATGTTTCCAAAAGTTCAAAGTTTGATAAATCTCTTTATGAACTCTCTAATCATAGCGTCATAAATACTCGTTTGTAATGATGAGTTGTGTTACCATACTGGCTTGTTGACTTCAGATTCAGAAAGTCACTAAGGGTAAAAGGTTGTATCTTTGGTTAGTTGCACTTCTAGCCTTTTATTTTCCAAGAGTGAATTGCAAGCTCAGGTTTACAAAGCATTTTGAGGGAAGAACTCCATGTCTTGTGTGTACCTTTATTTTTTGTGCATATGGTTATGCTTCATGGGAATTTTCATGTCCTGCTTCTTGGAGAGATTTATTGATGCATTTATCAGTAATTTTTTAAGTATTTTGTGTAATTTGGAGCTGCTCCAAATGATTTTTAGTACGATCTGTTGTGACAGAATGAGCGGTAGTGGTTTTAAACTAAAATATTGTACATTCGCACTAGATATAAGGAATAAATATTTCATTAAGAGAGTGGTGAAGCAGTGGAACAGGTTGCACAGAGAAGTGGTACATGCCTCATCCCTGGAAACATTCAAGGTCAGGCTGGAGAGGTTCTGAGCAACCTGATCTAGTTAAAGATGCCTCTGCTCATTGCAAGGTCCCTTAGAACCAAAGTGTTCCATGATACTGTTGCCTCTGCTGACTGTTAGGGCATTTACTCTGCCTTTGGGGAAGCTCAGATGTAGCATTCAATATCCTTCCTGAGTGGTCTTGCTTCAGAGCATTGCACAGATGGGAAAGTATTGCCATCTTATTCTCATTTTTAAAATCTAGCTCTGTGTTGTCCTGGTTATTTTCACTTTCTGTGTGTCCACAAAAAGAAAGTGTTGGGGTGTGTATCATATTCAACTTGAAAATATGTAAATGTCTTTGAGGAAAGAAACAAAAGTATTTTTCCAATTTGCCCTGAAAGAGAGTGTCACTGACTGAAATCAGAGAGTAAAACTGATGCTGTGTATGAAATATGCCTCACCAGCTCCAGTTTATAATTTCAAATTGTGAAGTGCCTGCTTTTGTACCCTTTATTCCAGATCACTGTCACAATGAGCATCCTCGTTTGTGGCCTGATTGCTTGAAACGTTATTTCAATTAACTTCATCAGTCCAGAACAAAATATAATATGCATGCCTTTTTAATGTTTGCGATGACAAAAGCACTTCGCTCTGCTTCTGGAAGGTATCCTGAAAAATGGAAATTAATAAATGGTTCAAATCCTTGTGAGAAGTCCAATTATGTTCAAACAAATTGGCAATAATAATTATTAATGTCATACTAATGTCATACTAACGCTAATTGGGTCCTGCTGTGCTATGTGATATGTGCCTGTAATAATAAAAAATGTGATAGTATTTCACTTCCTCCTATTTCCCAGCAACATGGACTGCTATGTTTATCTGAAATCAATCTTACTGAACATGAAGTCTCTGATAAATAAGGCAGTTTCTTTGTGCATACACTGTAGACTCATATAACCAGTGTTTTGTAGTCAGAGTGAGTTTTGAGGTAAGTCTGTAACATTTAAATAGTTTGAGATGTTTGCAAGCAGTTTTGCTCTGAACTAGAAGGCTGGGGATTTGTTGCCCTTCCTGCATGTTCTGACGGATTTACCGCTGCCAGCACTTGACTGTGATGGGGTTATTTGCCATTTGATACATCTGTTCAGCGTGGCTCCCTGCCTCCAAGAAGTATTAAATAATCAGCATAACCCCCAAATCTTTGCTTCTTAGCGTGATATGTTGTGAGAGGTTTGTCCTGTAATAAGACATAACCAGGAATGGTGTTCCTGGTTATGTCTTATTAGGCAGATTATCTAGATGTAATTGTTGTAATTGTATCAGAACAGACTTATAAACATAGTCAAGAATTGGGCATTGCAGTTCCCCTTAGCTGGATTTTTATTGCCCTGATAAGGACTATATGTCCTTCTAGGTTACATATTTTGGGAGGGTGATAATTACTGCCATATCTCTTAGCAGTGGTGCAGTGCTTTGATAAAAAGCTATTCTGTTCACAATCAAATGACTAAGAAGTTATTTTTGGTTTTGTTTATGGGAAAAAAGACATTTTGTAAAATTATAGTTGGAGTCTGTGGAGCAAAAAAGACGAATATTTTCTTGGCATCATAGAGAGAAGCAGAGAGACAGAAGGAGGACCCCTGAGATCTTCAGTCGGCATGGGGAGCTGGGTGCTCTGGTTTGAAGATGTGAGTGGCTGTATGCAAATCCTCATCATGCTTGTGAATGGTTAAAAATTAACTCCTGTGACATAATGTTCTAGATGACGATGAAGCACAGCGTTGGAAACTGAGTGCTTTAACTATCATTACGGTTTCATAGCATTGTAGGATTGTTCTTCCCTTACTTATTTCCAACTGAATTGAGATTAGTTCAGGAATGAGGACTCCTTATTCTAGACAGAAAATTTAGTGGGATATTAATAACAGTTATGATAATATAAGTTATAAAAAAGAGTTAGTCTATGGGTTGCAGAATTGAGATGTTTTGCAAAAATGGTCTTAAACAAAATTAGATGGGAGAAAATACAATTCCAGACACAAAGTTGGACTTACTAGAGTACAAAAGAGATATAGTTTAGTCAAATCCTATTTCAGGAATAGTTAATAAGAGTCAGAGTCATACAAACAAAAGGGGGTAAGGCTTATCCTTGTTGTCTAGTAGCCTCTTAGCATAATGCCAGTACATTAATGCAAGTACAGAATCACAGAATATTCTGAGTATGAAGGGACCCACAAGGATCATTGAGTCCAACTCTTAAACAGCACCACTGCCTCCCTGGTGGGAATCGAACCCCCAGTTTCCCGCATGAGACACGGGAACACTCACCACTGTACTAATGTACCCATTAACAGAAAGACAACCTGTGTCAAGAGAGTGTCTTCAACTTTTTCCATTTTGCAGTGAAGTTAGATTTATTATGAAATTAGAAATTTTCAGCATTTAAACAAACTTCAGGGGAAAATAAGTCACTTGTTTTGTCATGGCAAATTGACCTTAGTTTATCATGTGGTTAGCACATTTTCTCTATATATAGTACAGTTCCTTATGTGTAGACTGGAAAAACGCTATGCTTGTTTTCATAAACTTTTGATACCACCATGGTTCCATGAGGAATCACTCTTCCTGTGGTTTTTTTCTGTGGTTGATCCTGAATGTGTATTTGGCTCTGACTGAAATACAAGATTGTCAGAAGCCAGGGAGACCTTCTTCCAGTAAACAGTGCTGTTGCTGGGGACAGAAGAGACGGTGAAATGCGAAGTGAGACAAATTTAGAATGACCAGGTCTCATGTACAGAAGCCGTTCTGTGGCTGCTAAGGCCCCATTTACCCACTTTTGTTTGAGGTACTGTTGTATGGGTTCTTTCATGTTGAAAAAAAAAATACTATGCTGGCTAGTACAATGCTGGAAAGCGGGGAAGATATAGAATTCGTATCTCACCCCCATCTTTTTCAGGAGGTGAATGTAACATGTGTATGTGTGTTGTGATCTATAACAATTTGAGTCAGTTTTGTCTACTTTATTCAAGTAAGGTTTAGGGGGTTTTAAACTTGTACTTTCTGATTAGAATTGTGACATATCTGTCAGTATTTACTCATATACTACTTACATGTATTTAATTTTTGCTACAAATTTTAGAACCATCATTTTTCACAGACTGCTAAGTGTGAAAATTTCTGGCTTAATCTCTCTGTAGTAGTCTCCAGTATGTTTTGTGGGTAAAGAAGTAGTATTTGCAGCTTGTTCAGTTCAATAACTAAAGAGATTAATTTGGAATTGAAATGCAGTTGCATTCTGTCCAATTTTACATATAAAAATGTCTCTCTTAATCTTAAAATCTTTAAACATGTGATCATCACAGTTTTATTTAGCTCATTTAGCTGAAAATATGACTTTTTTTGGGTTTGTAAATAATTTTCCTAAACTGGAGATAATCCCGAGGAGGGAGGAGACTGTGTATGAGTCCAGACACCTACTTAATGTGTTACTATTTTTAGAACATTATTATTAAATTCAGTTCTTTAAATTGATCCACAAGTTTTTCATTACCTTTAGCATTTAAATATAACACATAAAGAAAAAATTTAGTTTAAAAAGAAGAGCATTTGAAAATGTTTTGCAACTAGATTTCCTGAAAAGTAGTTGCTTAAAAAGCATCACAAACAAGATCCATTTTGCTTTTGGATAAGCACAGATCTTTCCAGTTTTCTTTCATTGACCAAGCATGAGACTCTTTTGATAAAAGGAAAATTGCAACAAGACAAAAATGCTTTATTCACCTCCTATGCAATTTGGCTCAGACAGATGAATTTGGCTCAAAGGATGGTGACTCCACCACCTCCCTGGGCAGACCATTCCAATGAAGGATCACTTTCTCTGTGAAAAAGCTCTTCCTAACATACAGTCTAAACCTCCCCTGGCACAGCTTAAGGCCATGTCCTCTTGTTCTGGTGCTGGCAGCCTGAGAAAGAAGATTTACATCCACCCCACTACAACCTCCCTTCAGGGAGTTGTAAACAGCAATGAGGTCACCTCTGAGCCTCCTCTTCTCCAGGCTGAACAGTCCCAGTTCCTGCAGTCACTTGCTTATGGCTTGCTCTCCAGTCCTTTCACCATCCTTGTTGCCCTTCTCTGGACCCTCTCAAGCAGTTCAACATCCTTCTTAAACTGGAGAGACCAGGACTGGACCCAGTACTCAAGATGTGGTCTGACCAGTGCCGAGTACAGGGGAAGAATAACTTCCCTAGTCCGACTGACCACACTGTTCCTAATACAGGCCTGGATGCCATTGGCTCTCTTAGCCACCTGGGCACACTGCTGGCTCATATTATGTTTTCCGTAAAGGTGTTGATCCTTGCACCAGTGCTTTTGTAGTGATACCTGTAGCAGAGGTTCTTTACTGGCTACACCAATTTTTTTCTTAAAGTTTATAAGATACAGTATATAACGCAATAATTGTCAGTTTGAAGTCTTGTCAGAGTCTTGTAACCAAATTTACATAAATATATGTACTTATCTATTATATACATTTGTCTGTCACATAATGTGGGATTTGTCTGTCACATAGGCAAATCAAGTATTCCAATCAACTGAAACAAGATAAATGAGTACATATTCACCAAAAGTCTGTTGGAAGGTCAGTCAGAAGCAAAGATTTGCTTCTGATTAGGAAAAACCCCTTAGAAGCATTGTAGTCTGGAAGCAGACTTTTCTCTGTAGAAAATAGAAAATTAAAATATTAAGTGAAAAAAACACTGGTCACACTTTTCATAAAATAGCCGTATGGAATCAGCCTAGGGTTATGGCTGCACTTATTTACAACCTTCCAGGACAAGCCAGAAACGGATTCTTAGAGAAAGTGTGAAGGAGCCAATATCATCCTTAATGTCTCCCCTAGTAATTTATGAGCAGGAAGGGCAGGGCTTTCTAATCCAAAAGCTGAACTCTTTCTGTTGTTCTCAATAGAACCAAAGCATATTTCGTTGCATACTTTACCTCTGTATCCCTCATTTCTGAACCATGACAAATAGTAAATGCTTTCTTTTCACTTCATGATTGCGTAGACATCCCTTCTTCAGTAATTCCCCTCCCTCCTAAAAACCTATATTCTGTTACCAAACAATATTGTATCAGCTTTCCTTGTTCTTTTTCTGCACAAGAAGAAACATGTATCTCCACATCTGAATTTTTTAAAGTGGGTGTTGATTTGATTTAATTTCACAAGGGAAAAGTGCACTAGGATACAAGAGCAATTTTTATTACTAATCAAAAGTGGATAGAAATATAGTGTACTAATGTTATCCTAATGCATTTTAGACAGAAGAAATAAAAGCAGTGAAAATAAAAACATCACATGTTCTCCATTATTTGCTTATGGAAGCAATAGTGCACAGTAGATGGTATTGCAAACACAAACCAGTCCTTTTTTTCCGTTGAAATCAGCGTCAGTTGATTAATTTCAGTAGAAGAAGGTTATGCCAAAATGGTAAATATTGTGTATGCATTATTTCAAGACTTGTGAAACAAATTAATACATGTCCTGGTTCTATTTTTATAAATGCAAACTAAAATAAAAAATAGCAGTTAATATTTCTGCTGAGCAATGTTGACCTATGCATGCTTCATCAGTAATTGCAGTGCTGCTCACTGACTAAAGCTATTTCCTCAAGACAAAACAATTTTTAAATTACGTTATATTTTTCTATCTATATTCAATAACTATTAATAAGGAGCTCCTGTCTTTCAAACTAGCTGCTCCCAACAAAAAAACAAAGCCAAGACAAAATTATGAATCTGGCATTTATCTTCAGTTGTTTGCCATGATTAAGTGTATCTGAAATATTCAGGACTGAGAATGAATGTAAATGGCATTTCTGGAGTCGTCTAGTTTTGAAATGTCCCATATATAAGGAGTCAGGAATGTATTTATGTGATCCCTGTAAGCCAGTTAAAATAATATTATCCATTTGGGCTTTCAGCTTGTATTTCAAGAGAATTTCAGAAGAAATAGCAGACTTTCTGTTTCCTGAGGTGAACCTGATATCTACTCTTGCTTTGAAGTGGGCATTATGTCCCTTGGCATTAGAGACTCTGATATGCTGTGGATATTGAGTAGAATCTTCCTCTATACTCAGTGCTGGTCAGACCACATCTTGAGTGCTGTGTCCAGTCCTGGTCTCCCCAGTTTAAGAAAGATGTTGAACTGCTTGAGACGGTCCAGAGAAGGGGGACAAGGATGGTGAAAGGACTGGAGAGCAAGCCATATGGGGAGTGACTGCAGGAACTGGGACTGTTCAGCCTGGAGAAGAGGAGACTCAGAGGTGACCTCATTGCTGTTTACAACTCCCTGAAGGGAGGTTGCAGTCAGGTGGGTGCGAATCTCTTCTCTCAGGCTGCCAACACCGGAACAAGAGGACATGGCCTTAAGCTGTGCCAGGAGAGGTTTAGACTGTATGTTAGGAAGAGCTTTTTCACAGAGAGAGTGATTCCTCAGTGGAATGGTTTGCCCAAGGAGGTGATGGAGTCACCATCCCTGGAGGTGTTTAAGAAAATACTGGATGAGGAACTCATTGACATGGCCTAGATGATGGGAGGCTTGGATGGATGGAGCGTGGTGGCCATGGCTTCATGCTTCAGGGTTTAGGTTCGATCCCTGGGTGGGCGTTTGGTTGGGAGTTGGATTAGATGATCCCTGTGGGTCCCTTCCAACTTGGAATATCCTGTGAGCCTGTAGAAGGCATTCATTCTATGCTCCATTAAATAGCCAGTGAGGAAAAATAGGTATTAGGGTAAAGTTCATCTGGCCTGATTTAGACCTCCAGTTTCTAACAAGGTGAACCAAAAAAAAGTACAAAAAAGAACAAGTACAAAAAGTACAAAAGTGCAAACAAGAACTAAAAAAAGTCTAAAAGTGTCAGCTTTTCTACAGTGGGACAAGTGACATGGTAAACAGTATTTTGTCAGATAAATGCCATGCTGCATGATGCTATCACATAGAGTTGATTCCGCCACTGCCATGCTCTCAGCTCATTCTGCCTTGGCAACATTTTTGAGGCTGCCAGCTTCTTAACGGTTGACAAAACTTAATTGTACTGAATCCACTGTCATCAGAGGACATGTGGGTTTTTCTATCCTGATCCTTGGAGATTTTGTTTCAGACATTCCAAACGAAGCAAAGGTCTCATTTGCCAGCCTTGGCATAAGATAATCAAAGTCTGTTCTTCTTTCATGTCTTTGTGGAAATTCACATGTTGTTTCTGCAAAAAGCATGACTGCTCTGCCAGTCAACAGGCTGAATCTCAGATAACTCCTATATCAAATTTTTTAACTTTTTCATTTTTAATTCAGTGTTTATATTGCTTGGTCACAGGACTACATTGTCTAAACTCAGCAAGTATTGCACACATAGGTCTTAGTGCAGGGGAAGGGTAAGATACACTGTTTGTGTCTGTGTATACAGATGCGTCTCAGTCATGGTAGACTTAAAACTTATGTTATTATTTCTAGCTTTTGTAATCAGACTGTGTGTTTTTTTATTTAAATTCAGTCAGTATTGTATCATGTACATTCTTGAGGTTTCTCCCAAATGGATGCGCCTCTTGAAATGCAACACTGTTGCATTCATTTTTTAACTAAGTGACTGGCACGTCACTTTTTGGGGGGTTTGACCCCAGTCATTTGACAGTAAATTTTAATAAAACCACTGATATTTGAATTCTTTAAATGAAAGCTGTCTCTTTATTGAACATTTTCCAGTCTTAAGAGCTACCTTTTTGCATCTGCTTTGCAGTTGACCCTTTTGTCTTATTTTGAGTTACCAGATGAAAACAAGGCTTCCCTGCAAAGGTTTGTTGCCAGGGGTAACTGGCACTGATACCAAAAGATGAATACTCTAGCTACTTAGGATAATGCCTACTCTGTGAGCTAAATAAAGAGCTAAATTGCAGAGAAAGATGCTGGGTAAATGTGAAATATCAAGAAAGAAAAACCAAGATTATTAATGTTGCAGAATTCAGACAGGATTATTGCCTTTTGCACCAGTAATTGTTGTATACTCAGATTGTGTAGGCTGCGCTGCAGCCAAGCTCTTGGCTGTCTCAGTCCTGCTGATCCACTGAACGGTGTGGATACTTCTACCTCTGCCTGGAGAATATACGGTGCTGTGGAAGTAGGAGTCAGGAAGGCAGAATTTTGCAGAGGAATGATGGTTACTGAATTTGTAAGAAGTTTAGTTTTTTGATCTTGAGGTTGAGAGTCTCAACTGCTGCTGGGGGAGTTACTGTTGGAATCCAGAATTTCTCAGCAAGAGTCATGTGCAGTTTGTTAAAGGAAGAAGAAAAACCTCTTTGTATCTAATATTGTACAATGGAAGGAGTTTATTTTTCTATTTGATTCAGATATGGAAGCAGTTTCAGTCCCTCTCCTAAAAAGCTGCTGATGCTTTGGGGGGACAGGAACACAGGTAGTATTTTGGTCTGTCCTTGTAAGGGCAGGACTGGACCCTGAAAGCAACAGGAGGATTCTTGCTCTTAATAAATGGATTTAGGGCTGGTGCCACCACAAAAACATTGGGTTCCATCACCATGGGGCGTCCTTCACCAAACCAGGGTTGACAGACCCTGGAAGGCAGAATCTATGAAATAGGGGCAAAAGGGTTTTGGCCCAAGGGCTGGCAACACTCACTGACAGGGCTTTAAACTAGGTTTGAAGGGGGAACGGGATCCGGCAGTCACTCAAGAGAGCACTGAAACTGGTAAAAATTAACCAAGAACATATTCAGCAGCACAGCTGAAGTGCATGTATACCAATGCACACAGCCTGGGTAACAAACAGGAAGAACTGGAGGTTATGGTGTATCAGGAGCGATACGATATAGTTGCCATCATGGAGACATGGTGGGATGATGTGCACGATTGGAGTGCTACATGGGCAGGCTACACCCTCTTTAGAAGAGACAGGAGAGCACGTAGAGGTGAAAGGGTGGCCCCATATATTAAAGCAGCCCCAGATACCATAGAACTTGACATCAAGGATGATCAAGTAGAGAGCCTATGGGTCAAGGTCAGAAAGATTCCCAATAAAGCTGAAATTCTACTCGGAGTATGTTACAGACCACCAGATCAGGAGGAAGAGGCACACCTATTGCTCCTTGAGCAACTAGAGACAGCCTCAAGATCAGCTGTCCTAGATCTTACAGGAGACTTTAATCTGCCTGATATCTACTGGGAACTT
>WEKX01000989.1:249-18379 GCA_013390025.1 Pitta sordida | reverse complement strand
GAGCAGCAAAAAACCTAAATCGGGACACCAGCGCGGGGAAATAAAAATAAAACAAAACCAAACCCATGCCCCCAACAGCCCCCAACAACCCCAACACGCCCAGGGTTGACAGCCACATAAGCCACCCCCATCCACAGAATCACAGAATCACAGAATCAGTAAGGTTGGAAAAGACCTTAGAGATCATCAAGTCCAACCTATCCCCTATTACCTAATCTAATCTAGTCAAACCTGTTACCTAACCTAACCTGTTGCCATCCTACTACCAACACACCATCCTACCTATAACACCCTACCCTAATATCTAGGTCATGTCACCAAGTACATCATCCAACCTTTTCTTAAAGTCCTCTAGGGATGGTGACTCCACCGCCTCCTTGGGCAGCCCATTACACTGAGAGATCACCCTCTCTGTGAAAATCCCCCTAAAAGAAATAAAAGCTTAACAAAAGGATTCAATAGCAGGGCAGAGTCCAGAGTTCACTGCTTGTTGCTGGAATGGAATCAGCAGCAGCCTTTTTGCCATTGGAACTTGGATCATCAGGAAACCCAGGGATACTAGAATACAGGAAAATAAAGGAACACAGGATCAAAGGGATGGCAGGAGGTTCAGGTAAAACCCCAGCTGGGACAGGTGGGTGAAGAGTTCCATGAAGCAGCTGAGTAAAGGCACAACATGTCTCAGGCACAGTCCCAGATGAAGAAGAGAGCAAGCTCCCAGAAGTGGCAACTTTTTAAAAGCCTCTCAATCCCCTTCCACCATTTTTCCATCTCTGCCCAATGGGGAGCAGCTCTGAGATGCCAATGTTATCTGTATTCCACTGACTCCGGAAGAGACACTGGTCCATCTCACATCATGGCAGTCCCCAGCTGCACCCCACGTGCTACTGCTGGCCAGGTAGGGGCCGACACCTATCTGTCTCCAATGACAGTGACACCCACCTGCCACCAGTGGCATGGGCCCCCACAGGGCTGTGGGAGTTCAGCTCCTCCCTGATTGTGTGCACGGGCACCAAGCCGGGGGCTCAGAATACACTGCCGTCCCAGCTGTCCTGCCCACGGTCCCCCTGTCACTCGGACCACTGCCAGCACTGAGCGGCAGAGGATGGCAGGAGCTGACAAAGCCCGTTGCAACACCAAACCACAAGAGGATTCCCTGATGAAAAGATACACATTGAAACATATCTCAAACACTAACTCATGACACCCATAAGCACAGGTGTCTGTTTATTTGGGTTCACAATCCCTATGAGTGTCAACATAACCATATGGTTCAATCATTCTCCTCAGTTTTGTACCATCTGTAAACTTGCTGAGGATGCATTTTGTCTGTGGCCCATGTCATTGGGGAAAATGGTGCAACATATTGGCTCCAGTCTCAGGCACTGGCTTACACCATTATTGCCTGGCCTTCATCTGAACTTCGTACTCCTGACCACAACTCTTTATGAGATACAGTTCTGTAAGGCTTACTGAGGTCAAGACAAAATCTACTCTCTCTCCTTGCATATACCAACCCAGTCAGCTCGCTGCAGAAGTCTTTCTGGTCAGTCAATAATGCTTCACAAAGCCATATGGCAATTCCTGTTCCTCATCTTGTCCTTCACATGTTTGGAAATGGTTTCCTGGATTTTCACCCCATCACTTTTGTAGGCATCAAAGTGAGGCTAACGGACCAATAGCTCTGTTGGTTGCACTTCTGCCCTTCCTACAGATGGGAGTGATATTCGCTGTCCTCTGAATTCTCCAGCATTTGCCATGACCTTTCAAAAATTACTGCAAGTGATCCTACAATGATGCCAGCTATCCATCTTACCCCTCACCCCTCATAGGTGCATCCCATTGGCTTCTGTGGATTTT
Source organism: Pitta sordida (assembly GCA_013390025.1). Classification (NCBI taxonomy): domain Eukaryota; kingdom Metazoa; phylum Chordata; class Aves; order Passeriformes; family Pittidae; genus Pitta; species Pitta sordida. The sequence goes on along the minus strand of WEKX01000989.1, from coordinate 16,519 downwards.
GCTTCATTTAAATATTTCCTGAGCACATCTTCCTCCACTGAGGACAATGGAGGGTAAGTCTTTGCTGCAGACTTCCCATCTGTTCTCAACAACTTGGAATTCCTAGTCTTACATATTTTCCCTGAGTGGAGACTGAAGCAAAGAAGGCCTTGAGGCATTGCCCTTTTCCGTGTCCTTTCTCAGCCTGACCCATTCAGCAGCTTCTGTTTTTCTGAGTTTTCTTTTTGCTTCTAGTGCACCTGTAGGTTCCTTGTGATACTTGATCAGTTTTCTCATTTACATTTCTGTCTTTCTTTACCTAAAAATCCCTACACAAACAAACCAGAAATTAAAGGGAAAAATTGTAGTATGCATAAAATAAAATGCAAAATTCTGTACTGCAAAATGCTGGTCTTGCCTGACCAACCTGATCTCCTTTTAATGACCAAGTAACTCGCCTGGTAGATGTGGGGAAGGCTATGGATGTAGTGTACCTGGACTTCAGTACAGTCTTCAACACAGTCTCTCATGGTATACTGTTGGAAAAACTGGCAGCCTGGAACTTTGACAAATACATTCTCTGCTGAGTCAGGAACTGATTGGGTGGTCATGCCCAGAGTGTGGTGGTAAATGGGGTCATATCCAGCTGGCGACCGGTTACTAGTGGTGTTCCCCAGGGATCAGTGTTGGGCCTGGTCCTGTTTAATATCTTTATTGATGATCTCGACATTGGGATTGAGTCTGTCATAAGCAACTTTGCAGATGATACCAAGCTTGGAGCAGGTGTCGATCTGTTAGAGGGTAGAAGGGCCCTGCAGATGGACCTGGACAGACTGGAGAGATGGGCAGATTCCAATATAATGAGTTTCAACAAGTCCAAATGCCGGGTTCTACACTTCGGCTGGGGATGGAGTGGCTGGAGAGTGGGCAGACAGAAAGGGATTTTGGAGTGTTGGTGGATAGGAAACTCAACATGAGTCAGAAGTGTGCCCAGGCAACCAAGAAGGCCAATGGCATCCTGGCCTGCATCAGGAATGGTGTGGCCAGAAGGACAAGGGAAGTTATCCTTCCCTTGTACTCAGCACTGGTTAGACCACACCTTGAGTACTGTGTCCAGTTTAAGAAGGATGTTGAGACACTAGAACGTGTTCGGAGAAGGGCAACTAGCATGGTCAAGGGTCTGGAGCAGAAGCCCTATGAGGAGCGGCTGAGGGAGCTGGGGCAGTTTAGCCTGGAGAAGAGGAGGCTCAGGGGTGACCTTATTAACTACTTGAAAGGGGGTTGTAGTCAGGCAGGGATCAGTCTTTTCTCTCAGACTGCTGGAGACAGAACAAGAGGACACAGCCTCAGGCTCTGTCAGGGGAGGTTGAGGCTGGATATTATGAAAAACTTTTTTTCACTGAGTGACCCGTCATTGAAATGGTCTGCCCAGGGAGGTGGTGGAATCACCATCCCTGGAGATGTTTAAGAGTAGGTTCGATGAGGCACTGAGTGATATGGTTTAGATGATGAGATGGTGATAGGTAATAGGTTGGACTTGATGATCTCAGAGGTCGTTTCCAACCTTGTTGATTCCATGATTCTGTACTGAACCTTATATTACCTCTTTTATGCATGGTCTAATATTACTGCAGCAGCATTACTGTGGGTAATCACTAATATCTCTTAAAATATAGTTCTTTGCCCAACTATAATTTAGCACGGCATGCAAAGACTTCAGATACATGTTGTCCTGGGTTAATTAAGATGAAGTATGAATTAAATTTAGAAATACTTGAATAATATATATATGGAGAGAAATAAGAACTTTACTGGGAGAAAGGAACAAAATTTAATATAACAAATATATATACATTTATGTTTGAACAACAAAAAAAGTAACTATCAAGAAACCCCAATGGAAAGGTGACAACTGTAGACAAGTGGGAAAATAAACAAGCATGAGGGGGGTGCCTAGTTTAAGGGAAAAACCAGGACACCTCCAGGATTCCAGGAGCAAGAGAATTGGGTTCATGGTAGGCAAACCAGTGGAGTAACAGCCAGTGATCCTTTCCTGAAACGTCCAAGGGGCTGCCAGGGAGATCCAGCAGTTGGCAGGGGAAAAGCTGTGCTGAGATGAGGAGTCAAAGGTCCACGTTGTCCTGGGCAAAATGGCGGCGGTAGAGATCAGAGGTGAAAATGAGGCATCCTCAGTCCAGAAGGTCCATGAACCTCCCCTCCTGAGGCCTAGGAGCTGTAGTTATAGGGCCTCAGCCCCTCCCCCCCATGTCACATGCCTTGTGGGCATGTCTTCACATGCCATTGGCTGTCACTGAGCCTGCCCTGGCCCTCGGGCCCCTCCCCTAGTCACATGCCTTGCCAGGGAGGGAAGATAAGACACAGGATCCTTCATTGTTTGTCTGGTAAAAAAGGAGAAAACCCCTCCCCTGGCCACATTCCTTTCAGGGGAGGGAAGATAAGATGCTGAATGCTCCATTGTTTGTCAGGTGAAAAGGAGAAAGCCCCTCCCCTGGCCACATTCCTTTCAGGGGAGGGCAAGGGAGATAAGAAGAGGTACTTATTGTCTGTTCCAGTAAAAAGGAGAAAAGTTTTACAATAGAACAAAAGGCCTCTCCCCATGACACGTGTAGACAGCATGCTGAAATTTCTGAAGTTATTTTTAAGTTGTTATCCTACACAACCCAATTCTTTATATTAGTGTGGATAAAAACATTGTATTGTTGTACAAGAAGCACATATTTGGTCTTGCTAGTAGCCAGGATCCCAGACACAGAGTCTCACATAGCTTCTTAAAACAAAATAAGAACTTTACTAACTCTAGTATAACATTTTGTCTGCTTGGCTGATATAGTTTAAGCAAGAAAATGACACATTTTGGTATCTCCACTCCAAACTATAAGGTTCTTGTTAGAAAAAATAGGAATCTTATCTCAGTCACAGCTTTCACAGTCAGTACTGTGTTCTAGTCTCCTCAATCTACTTAGCACATCCTCATCATTCTTTACACCATTTATTCATTCCTTATCGCCTGGTTCTGGTTTTTTACCCGTATTTCCTACACAGTGTGGTCTGTCTCTCTCTTTTTCCATCTGCACCTTTTTTTCTTTTCTTTTTCTGGATTGACCCTTCATTTTCAGAGATAACACTATTTATTGATAGGCAGAGCTCGGCTCAAATGCACTTACTGTTTTTTTCCCTGTAGAAAAGTAGTTAGGGAGAAGAACAATATAGGTTTTCAACAGAAATGTTTACATTTCCTTAAACTTACAGCAGCTTTATTAGGCAATGTTCTATCAGAGATATTTTACCTTGTTTTATTTCCCTCCAAATCAAGAGAAAGAGGCTATTGGGGAGCTGTTTTATGTTACAATTACTTAGAGTTTGCTGTACTTATATGGAGTTTTTCAGTAAAGTGAGATAGTGTCAATTCAAATGCAATTTCAACTGGAAATTTGTCCTGATTGAGGGTAGTTTCACTGGCACATTGGGGTTTTCTGTCTTTCTGTCCTTTCAGCAATGAAGTTGTTTATGACATGAGCACACCACTTTTTTCTTTTTTTTTTTTCTTCTGTATTTGGTTTGGGATTTTTTTTTTTGTGGGGAAAACTTAATTTCTCTGTGGTTCACTGAAGTACTGAAATATTTGAGTCACATATTTCTAAAGTTTAATGACTAGGATATTCTCTTCTCTGCCTTCTTATACTCTGTGTTGTGCCTTATACAACTGTGTTCACAGGTTATTCTGAGTTGGAAGGGACCCACAGGATCATCTAGTCCAACTTCCAGTGTTGATCGTTAGTATTTTGTATTATACACATTTGCAACTCATTTTCCACAGAAGTTATTTTCTGCATAAAAACAAAGGGATGAAAGCTCTGTGTCTAGATTATTTGCTCTCAGAAGATGACAGATTGTTCAGGATAGAAACAATTATGTCATCTTTCCTAGAATGACTGAACTTTTAGTTACAATGATAAGGACTGGTTTATAAGGTGGTGTAAATAATTATAAATACTCCTCTATCAAAACATCGCTGAAGTAAAAATCATCCTTCTTACTAAGTGGCAAGATAATAATGAATTGCTACGTTGGATTGCACAGTTAAAAAAAAGAAATCATCGGCCTGTAGAGTTTCGATGGCATTTGCACTAACCAGTACCTTGCAAAAATCATTATCAAGGTGATGTGCAAACCAGACTATAACAACCCATTTATAAATTAACTTGAACATAGAGAATGTGCCAGGAAAAAATAAATTCATTTAAGTCACTACATTTTCACCTTGTCATAATGCTATGGGAAGGCAATAAAACAAAGTTAATCTTAAAATGAATTCAGCCCACCCTCCCAATTAATTCAGTCCACCCTACCAATTAATCAGTGTATCATCAAATGGACTTTTTGCCTCACACGGAGTATCCTGTATCTTATCTAATTCTGAAAATAAATGGATTATATATATACAACAAATGGATTAAAGGCAGATCCTTGAATTTGGATCGAGATTTGAATTCAGTACTCTCTTTGGAAGAAGGCCCAAGGTACCTGAAGGTCCTTTTTATTTGTACTCATTTTGCATCTTTCTACTGCCCTGTTGCAGTAACCTTAAGTCCTTCCATTAACTGTTTCATTACCGGTTCTATGGCAGCATAAATATTTAGAGGTGGGCCCAGATTTTCCTGTAAAAGCATAAAAAATTACCTTGCTTTTGAGTTCCCCATCTGCTCAAACTAGGAACCCATCCTTGTGCTGTGGTATGCATTCTATCCTACTGAATAGACCAACTCCCTTAAAGCAAAATTCCAATCCATCTTCTTGTTCCTTTTCCCAATATTTTTGGTACATTTTCGGTCACATCCTCTTTTCTCCCTTTCTCCCCTTTCCTTAAAATTACCTAAAATTCAGAAATCAGCTCAAAATTGTTTCTGTCTAGGGTGATGTCTGAGTGTGTTCTATGAAGGGGGACAGCATCAAGAGGAGGGGGTAAGGTGAGAGACACAGGAGCCAAAAGGTAACGCTTAAGCCATCAAACCATAGTCATTATTCCTGCAAAAGTATTTAGCAGATTCAAACTTGAAATATGAAGAGCAAGTTCATTGTACATTTGAGAAATTTTCAAGTGTAAGAAAACTGCATGCATCTGTACAAAACTTAATTTGTCAGTGTAGTCAGGACTGAGTAGCTTGCTATGCATATACTCATTCAGTTCGATAGCACCTCAGTTTTGAATGCCTAGTAGAAGAGTGTATTTTCACAGGAAAGCAAAAGTATGAACATTTACTAAAGGTCAGGTAAAGATAAATGTGAGCCTGGATGTGCTCTCCCCTGTGGTGTGTGGATCTGCCAATATTTCATCATTAAGATACAGGTGAAGAGTATCACCACGTCTTACTTGCTTTTTTTTCTCCCCAAAGAAAAATACTTGGTTTAAGAGCCTGATTTCAATATCCATAAAATAAAAAAGGTGAAATCGTTAAAAAATTTATTCAAAGTTCATTTTTTAAAATTTTTGTTATAATGCTAGGCCTAAAAACCCTGCCATCATTATTCAGTCTTTCATCTTCAGACGAATTTTATGACAGAAATAAGAAAGGAGGCTGTTTAAACTATATCCTTAAAATGACTAAATCAATTTTATCTAATTCCTAAGGCTTTATTTTTATAACTAAAACATCCAGTTCTTAAATTTTTTTTTCCAGTTTACCAAGTGTGAAAAACGGTATGTTGAGGATTATGAATTTACAACTGAACTCAGAATTAATATAGTTATGACAATACAGCCTAGCTTGAAATAAAGCCTTTCAAATGAAAGTATGATTTAGTCTATTGGAGGGAGAAGGATGTAAGCTTGCCTGTCTCTCCAGACTCTGTGGAATGGGTATGGAGATTGTAGATAACATAGCCATTGACTCACAAATGCTCCACTTGAGAGGACTAGGCCTAGCTGGCCTACCTTTTTGTCTTTTTAGGTATGAGTTTCAACTATCAGCTTCCTGGGTGGAGAGGAATTTGTTGATTGAAGAGAAAACCATGTTTCTTTGTCTAGGACAGTGAACGTTGAATAAACATAATACAAACTATTGTGCTAGGGGAATGGGTTACACCTAGAAACCTTTGAGTAGTTGGCATTTTTTTATCTCTAAAGACCTCCAACACCCATCAAGTCCAAATGGGCCATTTCCCTTTGCTAGTCTGTGATTATCAGAAGATATAGCTCCCCCAACTGAAAATTTTCAGAACTACAAAGAAAAGAAATTAAATCAGTTTTCTGTGGGTTTTTTTCTCCTTCATAATGTGCTGTATTTTCCTTACGAGTTTTAATTTAAATATACTGTTTCTTTATTCTTGCAGGTTTTTATTATTGTCTTGCCTTGTTTTGAAAACATGTAAATATAAGCTGTATCTTTTATTTCTGCGTAACAAAATTGTAAAATGAAATTTAGTGTTATGACCATAGAATTTAGAAGGCTTTCCAGCTGGTCACATAAAGAGAAACAGGGAGAGGTAGCATTATTTCTATAAGTACTGTCACAACATACAATATTTTGATATTCTGCTCATATATCAGGAATCTAAACAGAGATTTGGCAATTGACCAAAAAGTGGAAAGGAAAAATTCAGGCCTTATGTGTGCATTCAAAAAGAAATAAACTAAACACAGAAATTGTTATCTTCTCTACCTAGTAATTATACAAATCACACACAGAATCACAGAATGTCATGAGTTGGAAGGGACCCACAAGGATCATCTAGTCCAACTCACCATCTAACACCCGTAAGGAGACCGAGAGCACATCGCAGAGCATAACACCAAACTGGATCCCTCACAGTCTAGCAGGCCACTCCGAGCCGGAAGGGGCCCAACGTCATCCAGCCCTACACCGCCCTGCTAGACCATGTCACTAAGCTCCTCGTCCAGTCTTCTCTTAAACACCTCCAGGGATGGTGACTCCACCACCTCTCTGGGCAGCCCATTCCAATATGCGATTACTCTCTCTGTGAAAAACCGCTTCCTAATGTTAAGATTGAACCTCCCCTGGCGTAGCTTGAGGCCGTGCCCAAATACATCTTTTATTTATACAAGTGTTCTATCTTTGACTCCTCTGAGCCTACATAAATGTTTAGAACAAAAATATTGGAAAGAGGCCAGATGGAAAACCAAAATATCTATCACAAGTAAAGCAAACAAGAATGGTGCACTCTAAACTAATATTGCTTTTCAATTCAAACCTGAATTTGCACTCAGGAGTGCAGTTCTTCTTTATGGGCCTGTTTGGATTTTCACAGTTTCTTTTACAACAAGCTGTTTCATATTCTATTGCAGAAGGCAAGTTCTCAGGACCAGGTTATATTACAAAGTTTATATGAACTTGTTCTTGTTATTAAAGGTAAACTGAGTATATGTAAATTAGGGGTTTGGAATAAGTTATCCAGGAATTCCAAGTAGGAAATCATTATTGTTTTGTGAGGCCTTGTTTGGAGCCTTAAGTATTTGGGTTATTTTAACTAGCTTGGAAGGAAGGTGAGAAAAGTTGAGAGAGATAGAGGCACCTTTCCCTCCTACAGTAGGAAACTTAAGTGCAGTGCTATGTAAATCATCAGGATCATTAAATTAGGTTGTCTGTATATTTTCATCCATGGCTGACAGCTCACCTGATGCTTCAGCCGTTGCATAAGCCACTTTCAAGTAAGCTTCTCAATTCAGTGCTTTTCTTCAGGATTGCGTTTATTAACGTTGACCTGAGTGACTCATAAACTGCTCATGGCTCCATCCTTTAGAAAGAAAGGGTGAAACCAAGCAACAGCTTTTCCTGTTGTAGAGGTTTTGAACTAGCTTGGCTAGATTTTTCTAAGGAGAATATGTAATGTAGGATCTATTTGCAGACATTGATGTAGATATGTCAGTCTTAGTTATTTAAAGGTAGTCTACAAAGGTCTGCATTATGTAGCCAGCTTTTAAGAGTATTTGATATGGTCCACTCAGCACCATGTGATCTCATTATCATGTTACTGTCCCATGAATGTCTGAGCGCAGCAAATACCACAAGATGAGAGTCAGGGACCTAGGCCTGCTGGATACCCATCATGCGGTAGACATCTTCAGCTGGCGGTAATTAAATGTCGTTGATAATGCTGGAGGGAAAATATGCGTAGCCAAGTCAGGTCAGTAGTGCTTCCATCCTCTCAGCATCTGCAGCTGTGAGTTGTATTCTGTAGAGCATTTCTCAAGGGAGTAGTCACCCAAGTTCAAACTTCTGTGTCAATCGTTAGATAATTATTTAGACAAAACAGAACTGCTCCAGGAAGATAAATCTAAGTGCTTCCTTAAAGAACAGGTAATTGGAGTATAAGGCTGCAGTGAAGCAGTTCTGGTAAGATTTAATGTGACTGTGCTGAAGCCAAGCCAAATGCCATTGTTGAGCAGGGCCTGTTTTCCTGCCCTTCCTACACAACCAGCAAATGTGCTACTGTTGCTTATCAATGTGAGTGGGAAACTGCAGCATCCACACCATCCCCTGGGTCTTGATAACAACAGTTACAACTGGACTAGAGAATGGACAATCCAGGCACATTCTCTAATCCAGTCCTTAAAAGGAGATTTCAGTAAGGGTTAATGGGACTGAAGTTTTGATGGTATTGATTTACAAAGACACAAGAAGCTCCCCCTGATGTCCTTCAAGTTAAGGTAATGGATTTTCTTAGAGAACTTAAGCTTTGACTCTCTTCTAACTAGAGCCAGGATGGCTTTGGCTTGCTTTTATTTTTTGGCAGTGTTATATGATTATTAAAAAATATCACTTCTCAAATGTTGTTTTTAGGAAAGGGCAACAAAACAAAAATACTAAAATTCTTTTTGGGATCAATAATTACAATTAAATTGCATTTAGTTATAGTAATTATTAAAGCTTTGGATTATTACACTCAACGAATTACATGGTGTAGGCTGTTACAATTTCTCAGAAAAAATATTGAATGTTTTCTCTACCACTTTGTGTTTTAAATAGATCATTTGTTATTTGGAGTTGTGTTAAAACTTCCTAAATTCTATGTTCACACTTCTTTCTTTGAAATCTAGGTTATTCACTGTTATCAAATTTAGATGTTGCACTAACTATATGACCTACAGAAAGTCTTTAAGCATCAAGGCATGATAAGACATGTCTTTCAGTTGGTAATGTTGGTTCAAAGCACTACTAAAACCTTTCTTTAAAATATTGGAATGGAATTAACCAAAGGAGGTGATTTTTTATGTACCCAAAAGATAGTGGAACAAAAATTCATGTAAGCTAATATTGCCTCATGTATGACGTAATTAGTGAATTTAAACCTAATGAACTGTGGGTTAAAATTTGAAAATTGATTTAACAAGTTTTTCCCAATCAGAAGATTGCTCATAGGTAATTAAATCAGTTTCTTCTTCTTTTTTTCTTTTTTTTTTGGTACATATTGTGGAATTATTTCCAAGTATACAGAAACATTTTGCCATATTGAAGTCTTTTTATCATGTTCAGAGATTAATGTGTAAAAAAAGGTGGTTATTCACTTAAATGAATTGACTTCAGATGAAAATTCTGAGGAAATGCTCCACTCTTGAAAGGTCCAGTTTCTCATAATAATCTCCAATATTAATTATTTCTGTATCAGTTATGTGCCAGTGAGTTTCAAAAAAGATTTACATGAAATGGTTACATGGTGTTCATGGGTATAAAATTGTTCAATAAGATGGAGAACAGCCCATAAAATTTTTCTATGTGTCATGTACCATGCCCACCACAAAGTATTTAAAGTCCAAGAGTATCTATGATTTATATCATACCTGTAGGTCATAGTAAATTGGTTTTTTGTTATTCCATGCCTGATCAGGATTTTGATCTGTATGGCTGACTATTTCTTCATGTCTGCTCATGTCCTCAGATTTGCCCCAAGACATATGCTTCCATGCAGACAAGGTTTACCATGTTTCTTTTTACTTTCTATGTAATTTTTCTGGCTTTACCTTTTTTAGAAAGTTTATTTTGCCTGTGAAACAAAGCCATCTACTAAGGCCCCAAACTATTGAGTAATCTAGTCATACACCATAGTTTATGTATACATAGTATGCATATGTACAATGCAATGAAATTTTGTTTTAAAAATGCTTAAGGTAAGGCTAGAATCATACTGTACTGTGTTCCTTGTGGATAGTAAACTTTATTCTAATAGAACATACAGAAAAAATGAAGGCAGAATTGGTTCCATATTAGATAGGCTGCACAGGACTGGATAAGTCTGATGCTTTTTCAGGTACTAAGCTGGCTAGGGAAAGTCCAGAAGAAATTGTGCTTGACAAAAGCACAAGTTAACTCTACCTCGGAAATATTGGTGCATATGAGGTCACAGAAACGGAGAGAGTTGAAGGAATTTAGTAGGTTCTACCATAACAGGTGAGGAATGAAATAAGAATGTCTACATAAAAGTAGAAACTCTAGGATGATAAAAATGGTATACTCAAGGAACTATTTCTACTTGGTTGCAATATGATTTCTAAATCACTGTGAAGTCTTCATAGGTCTAGACAGTGCAAAGTAGAAAGATTATGAAATTGGCTGGCATGGGACTGGGCCTGGTTACAGAAAGAATGACTCCAATGTTTTCACCATGTTTATATAAAAATTTACCTTTACAAAAGTATAACTGTATTTTAAAATTAATTTTAGTCATTGACATCAGATACTGAAAAAAATGCCCTCATAAGGCTGTATTTTTTAACATTCAGCACTTATTTCGGAAACATGCGGAATCACAGGACCAATGTATAAACCATGACTGCAATTGTAAATCTGTCTGCTTTACTAAAATAATTGTCTCTATAGACTTGAACGTTTTTTTGCAAAAAGCTCAGCTTGCCTAGCTACTTGTGATAATTCTAAGTTCACTTCATGGGCTATGATTTTCTGTATTTCTGCTTTCAAAATGGTATCTTTGGTAATTATTGTATGGGGAAAATACAGTGAATCCTCTCTGTATCGCGACTTCTCCTTCACGACCTCGCGCATTTGCGATGTGAATTTATCACAGTTTTGATTCCACCATTTGCAAAATTTAGCGGCTCGCACATGCGCAATGCATCTGCTCCACCCAGGGGCGGTGTCAGAGCTCCCTGTGGGGCGGCGCTGGCCCAGCCCCACGGGGAGGGCCAGGAGTCACGCTGTCCCCTGTTACTCTAAGCGCAGCTGGGGAACTGACCCCCCCGGGTGCCCGTTACTGTTTCCATGGCTACTGGCGGGAAAGGGTAGTGCCGCAGGAAAGTGGCTGGCAGCTCGCGCCAGGATGGGGCGAGGGAGCAGTGGTACGGAGCGTCCGTATTGGCCGGCGCGGGTCGCACCACGGAGTCGCCCAGTGCCGCGGAGCCGCCCAGCACCGTGTGGCCGCGCCGGTCACGGCAGCCCAGAGATTCTCGGGGTGGCGGGGCTCTCTCGAGTCAGAGAGGGCTCAGAAACGGTTCCATTTTTTCCACGTGCTCAGAGACACCGAGGGGAGAAGCAAAAAAGTGCCCAGAACCCTGCGGAGTTCCGGGGGTGGGGCAATGGGCATGGCCTGCATGCATATTAACGACCTGCAGTTCTTTGAGAGGTTAGGGTTTCGCAAGGGCTGTCGCCTGTCCCTTTCCTCGCGATGGAGGAGGTATAACTGTAGCATTTATTTTAGGAAAAATATAAATGACTTAGGGCTCATGATACACTTCAAAATGTGTGCTGAAATAATCTAGTGACCTAACATCCAAATAGAATGCCAAAACAAACAAACAAAAAAATCCCACATCAAATTCATGGAAAGAACATAACTTGAAACTAATTTAACTAAGCACTAGTTATTCTTTTAGCCTCTTCAGCAAGTCTAAAATCAGATTTCTTCTCCTTTTCATAATTTTCCTGTTCGTAACAAAACAAACTACACAAGAATCTCATAAACAGTTTAATGAGCCAACATTTCTCTGTCATTCTCAAGCTACAATTTAGTTTCAGGTTTTAAAATAAATCTTCATGTCTCAAAATAGAAATTGCAATGGTTCCTATCAAAACCACATCTGTACAAGTACACACAGGTTTGTCAACAGACTTGGCAGATGATTTAGGGTACATGAATTAGCACATGATTTATGCCTGTAACTTGTTTGAAGTTTCTCTTTTGTGCCAGTACATCAAAACTCTATAAAAAGAAATGTAAATAAGCTTAGTAATATACAATTTCATGGCATACTTAAGCATTTAGTTTCAGGTTTTAGCTTGGGGTTAATCTCAATTAAGATTATAGATATGGATGTAGATATTTTATGTAAATTATGAAAGTTTTCCATCACTCAAGAAGGTAAAAGACATCTTAAGCAGGTGCATATTCTTTTCATTACCCTATGGAAGTATCTCTTTCTCTCCCTTGATTAGAAAGAGACCATAAGTAACTGAAGTTTATGAAGTAACTAAGTTCAGAATGATTAAAATAATGTGAAAGTTTGCAGATGATACCAAACTGGGGGAAAATGTTGAACTGCCAGAGGGTAGGAGGGCCCTTCAGAGGAACCTTGACAGGCTAGAGAGATGAGCAGACTCCAATAATATGAGATTTAAGAAGTCTAAGTGACGGGTTCTTCACTTTGGACATAACAACCCCATGCATCGCTGTCGGCTGGGGGATGGGTGGCTGGAGAGTGGTGAAATGGAGAGGAATTTAGGAGTAATGATTGACAGGAAACTTAATATGAGCCAGCAGTGTGCCCAGGTGGCTAAGAAGGCCAATGGCATCCTGGCCTGTATTAGGAACAGTGTGGTCAGTCGGACTAGGGAAGTTATCCTTCCCCTGTACTCGGCGCTGGTCAGACCACATCTTGAGTACTGTGTGCAGTTCTGGTCTCCCCAGTTTAAGAAGGATGTTGAGCTGCTTGAGAGGGTCCAGAGAAGGGTGACAAGGATGGTGAAAGGGCAGGGAAACAAGCCCTGTGGGGAGTGGCTAGGGGAGCTGGGGTTGTTCAGCCTGGAGAAGAGGAGTCTCAGAGGTGACCTGATTGCTGTTTACAGCTACCTGAGGGGAGGCTGCAGTTGGGTGGTTATGAATCTCTTCTCTTAGGCTGATGACACCAGAACAAGAGGACATAGCCTCAAACTACGCCAGGGGAGGTTTAGGCTGGATGTTAGGAAGAGTTTTTTCACAAGGAGAGTGATCTGTCATTGGAATGGTCTCCCAGGGAGGTGGTGGAGTCACCATCCCTGGAGGTGTTTAAGAGTAGGCTGGATGAGGCATTAGTGCCATGGTTTAGGCAATGGGTTGGTGTTGGGTTACAGGTTGGACTTGGTGATCTCCAAGGTCTCTTCCAACCTTGCTAATACTGTGTGTGTGATACTGTGTGAAGGGAGTCACATTAGCATAAAAGAGCATGGAGAGGAAAATCAGAGATGTTCAATTTTTTAAAAATTAACAATATTATTTCTTTCTCAATGAGTAAGAAGGCTTTTATGTATTGATCCAAACTTCTGTAAGCCTCAGTTTCAATATTACTGGAAATGTATATAATAAAAAAGAAGACAATACAGTCCTAATATGCAAAGAACTGATGTAGGGCTGTCCATCCAATGCTGGTGCTGTCCACAAATGATCCTTTTCTTCAAGACATTATGATTTAACCACTTCGGGCATGAGGCAGCCCTGTAAGAAAGAAGCTCAAGAACCTTTTCCATCATAAATATAAAAATCTTTTATGTGTGAAAGACTACATGATGAGTAAAACAGATGAATCCAGCTGAACACATACCCAAGATATATAGATTCGTTTTTTCAGGCTTTACAGTGATCCCCCATTACTCGCGGGCTGTAGGGTCTTGTCCTCTTCACGCAAGTCTTGGAATCCACGAAGATAGTGAACCCACTATATAGTCACATACACCATGGCCATAGCCACGCCCCCTCCCCTGATAAGGTCTGGAGGACAGTCCTGAGAGTGGAGCTTGTTTCAGATGTCTGGCTGTGCTCTGCCGAGGCGGGCGAGCACTGGGGCAGGGGGAGTGATCACCGAGGCCGGCACCGGCGAGGGAGGGCTGGGGCCGGGACCAACGTGGGGCAGGAGGGCGAGTGAGCACCAAGGCCAGCGGTAGCGCAGCGAGTGAGCACCAGGGCTGGGACCGGCACGGCGAGGGAGCACGGTCCCAGCCCCGGTGTGGGTCAAGGGGGGTGAGGGAACACTGGTCCCGGCCCTGGCACGGGGCGAGGGAGCACCTGTCCCAGTGAGGGAGCGCTGGTCCCAGACATGGGGTGGCGGGGCGAGGGAGCACCAGTCCCGGCCCTGGCGCGGGGGGCGAGTGAGCCCTGGCTGCGGAGTGGGGGTACGAGGGATCGCCGGTCCCAGCCGCTGGGTGGGGGAGCGCTGGTCCCAGCTGCGGGTCGGGGGGCCAAGCGCCAAGGCCGGAGCTGGCTGTGCTCACCGCGTGAGCGGCGGGACCAGGGGCTCAGCAGACTGAGGACGTGGTAGGTTCTGTGCACACGCTGGAAAATCAACAGCGAGTATGGGATCTCGCAAATTACGGATCACGACTATGCAGAGGATCACTGTATATACAGTTGCTACATTTTGGGATTGGTGAGTAGCTGGAAAAGCAGCAGGTTGCTGCAGACATATGGGGAAAGAACAATTTCATATGTTTTTTGTAATACAAAAGGGGATCACACAGGAGTCAGCTCAGATGGAGTGTTAGATGGGACATCTGAACTTTAGGGGTGGGCAGTAAGACAGAATGGGTATTGAGGCTGAGGACTGATCCCTTGGGCATATGCCATCAAATACTTCTGTCCATGTCATAAGCAACTTCTTGCTATTTTCAGTAACTTCATCTGGGCTGTTCATGTGAATAACGTGAGAGACTAACACCTTAACTTGATTAGCACCTTCAAGGTAATTAGCTCCTTCTTTCGCTAAAGGCAATCTGTGTAATATTCCAGGCAGCTACACAGTTGTCTTCCCTTCTGTCTCTACCTGCTTTTACATTACTTGGGAAGGTAAATAGTGCTCTAGAATTATTGCTTCTCTGCTCTGCAGAGAAATAGGTTAATGAAAGTATACTTTTCAGGCAAAGGTGGCAGGGGAGTGGGGAGGAGGAACGAGGTATCTGAAGTACAAGTAAGAACGGCTGTGCTTTTCTTTGCTCATGGCTGTATATTTGAAATTCTCTTTTTTGCTCCCTCTTTTTTTAAATGGCTGAGAAGCAGTATCAAATAACAAACTGGTAAATATTAAAACTCAGGTTTAGGACCTAAGGATTTACTAAGTTAGGACATTGCTTTGCTTGGGTTTTGACCTTGTACAAAAAATAACAAATTCACTTCCATAGCTGCATGTTCTACTGTACTCCAAAGCGTTTTTCATTTTATATCCCCCTGATGTGCAATGTTATAATGGAGTACCTAGGCCATTTGAAGTAGTTGTTGCACTGTGGTTGCCATGGCAAAGAAGTACAAAACTTGTTACAATACGTACTGCAGGAGCCGCGCAATTTAATTTAGCTCTCAGAGTGAGCAATTTGAGTAGGTCACCTATAGATACATAAAGAAGGCATTAGAATCACAGAATCACAGAATATTATGAGTTGGAAGGGACCCACAAGGATCATCTAGTCCAACTCACCACCTAACACCCGTACAGAGACCGAGAGCACATCCCAGTGCACAACACCAACCTAGATCCCTCACAGTCTAGCAGGCCACTCCGAGCCGGAAGGGGCCCAGGGTCATCCAGCCCTACACCCCCCGGCTAGACCATGTCACTAAGCTCCTCGTCCAGCCTTCTCTTAAACACCTCCAGGGATGGCGACTCCACCACCTCCCTGGGCAGCCCATTCCAATACGCAATTACTCTCTCTGTGAAAAAACGCTTCCTAACGTTAAGATGAACTAGGTATTATAGCAGTCATTGGGTTACAATGTCTCGAAAATTGTATTAAGAAGCAAATTAGGGGGTGTCTTCTGAAATGCTGTGATTTAATAAGATATCTTGAAGTGAGGTCATTTGAACTGGAAATGATAATACCAATACAGAATCACAGAATCACAGGATACTATGAGTTGGAAGGGACCCACAAGGATCATCTAGTCCAACTCACCAGCTAACGCCCGTACAGAGACCAAACGCACACCCCAGAGAGGTGAACATAAACCTAGTTCCCTCACAGGTCATTCCAAGCTAGAAGAGACCCAGAGGACCATCCAGCCCAACCCCCCCCCCCTACCTAGACCATGTCACTAAGCTCCTCATCCAGTCTTCTCTTAAACA
>WEKX01000987.1:1159-28665 GCA_013390025.1 Pitta sordida | reverse complement strand
ATGCAGGCCAGGATGCCATTGGCCTTCTTAGCCACCTGGGCACACTGCTGGCTCATGTTGAGTTTCCTATCAATCAGTACACCCAAGTCTCTCTCCACTTCACTAGTCTCGAGCCACTCCTCCCCCAGCCGATAGCGGTGCATGGGGTTGTTGTGGCCAAAGTGAAGAACCCGGCACTTAGTCTTGTTAAACCTCATACTGTTGGAGCCTGCCCATCTCTCCAGCCTGTCAAGGTCCCTCTGGAGGGCCTTCCTACCCTCCGGCAGTTCAACATTTGCCCCCAGCTTAGTATCATCTGCAAACTTGCTGATGATGGATTGAATTCCCTTGTCCATGTCATCGATAAAGATGTTGAACAGTACTGGGCCCAACACTGACCCCTGTAATATTTGTAATATTTGTGATTTGAGAAAATACACTTTTAAATTGTGCTCAAGCATTACAGAAGCCTTACAGAAGCTTATCCTTCTCTTCCCTCTACTTCATTTTCTTTTCACTAACTTCTTCAATGACTTCCATATCTATAATTTGGCTCCAGGCATCTAAAGATGGATGAACTCATCTTGGGAACAAACAAAAAGTGAGAGAGAGAAAAATGTATGTGAAGATGTTTTACATTCCCTGAAGCCCTGGTATTCAGCCCCCAAATTCCCTTTTGTTTGAGGAGGTAATGTTATTAAAATCTGAGAAGAATTACAAGTTAAACTTAGGCTTTTAGTGCTAGTACTGCATTCCCTACTCGCTCTGTTTGAAATATGCCTTAACTTCTAGTATCTGATACTGAAATGGTATCAGAGGTATAGGAGATCAAGACAGAGTACACAACCACTGTGAAAAGTTTGCTTTCCCCTTGAACTTGGAAATGAAAAATTGTTTTTTTCTTTGTTTTTTATGTGCAATTCTGATATTTCGCTCTACGGCAGACAGCCTGACTATCCTGAATTAATATGATGGTCAGACCTCAGAAGATATCACCCACTTGCTCATGGCTCAAAGCAGAAAGGAGGGCACTTCAGTAAGAATGGAAAAGCTTTCTTGATGTGTCAAGTATGTCAGTTTTCTGTGCAAAGTGAGAACTGAGGCTTCACAGGGAAAATCAGTTCAAGAAATAACAAAGAGCTTTTATCCACCTTGGAGTGAAAAGAAAAAGCAGGCAATCTTTTAAAATCATAGCTTTCATTCAAGTGAAGTGATTAGTATCTACTCACGTACTTAATTTAAAAAGATTGAAATACAAATAATTGCATAGTGTTACTTGAATTGTTTTTCAATATATTAATCACAATTCCCATCTTAGTTTAGAGTGTTAGCTAATATTTCAGTCATGCCCACACACATTTCCATTTTAGCAGTCATTTATGCTTCCTCTGATCAACTTTGAGCAGGCGCTGACTGGAAGGATTGATAGTGAAAAAAAAAAAGTAGAGTACAGAGGACAAGTTCCACTAGCTGTCCTTAACAGATGCCTGTAACAAGAAGGAGAATTTCCTCCTCCTAAATCCAATGAGCATACATGACAGCTAAAGGAGGGTGATTTGTTTAATATAATAATTTCTCCCTTCTTTATTCACTATGCAGAATAAAATTGGACAGTAAGTTTGCATAGGTCCTTAATGTTCAGGGTGTGAGGAAAGCATCGGAAAAGCGACTTGTGTAACCTCATCTGTTCTTCATCATTAATTGGATTGACATGATTCCTTCAGAACTCAGCCTCTTCAAAGACCATTATTTAGTAGTGAGTCTATAAGTCACCCTCTGGAAGACTATCCCCAATGACTGAGTAATGTCTTGACAGAAACTGTGTTTTCTCAGATAGGTTACACAGAGTTGATTGAAACTGCCTTCTAAGCTGTTACAATTTAGATTTGGAGTAACTCCACATAAGAGCAGTCTTACAACAAAGGTGAATTTTGTGCTCTATGTATGATTAAGGTACATCTAGAAATTTGAAAAAAGGAGACTTGCAGGTCTGGAAGAACTACAGGTTATTTCCCTACTTAAGGTTAGTCTTTGAGAGAAACCAATTTAAGAATCTCTATGGATGCCACTAAATTTCTCAGCTGTGATTTTTCATGGTAGTCAATGATTTTGTATTTTAAGATAGATATGCATTTATAATAGAGAGTTGTTCTGATCTCATATTAGTTTTCCTTACAAACTGCAGATATATTCACAAAAATGGTATTTGAGATATGTTATTTTATTGCCATGGGAAGCAAATGCACTATAAACACAACTTCAAGCAAAATGTAGCATATTGAAAATATATTAACTTAATTTACTTTTTAAATATCCTCTCAAACTATAAACAAATAGACACTTGAAGCCTCTGCACTACAGTTATACCCCGTCATTCACGAGGAATGGATCAGGCCACAGGCCTCACGAAAAGTTAAATTCTCAAAGAAGTGCAGGTCGTTAACATGCATGCAGGCCATGCCCATTGCTCCATCCCCCAGAACTCCAGAGCACAGCGGACAATGCTCCGCTCCTTCCTATGGTCTGTCGAGCAAAGGGAACCGTTTCTGAGCGTCTAATGCAACCGTGTGTGCTCACAGCCCAAACCCCGTGCTGCTGCTCCTCCCCCCAGCCCCCTGGCCCAACCCGGCCCCGGTGCTTGCACCAGCCTGAGCGTGCTCACCCTGCTTCTGTGGCAGGGAAGGGGTGTTCCTGAGCTCTGGTCAGCATTCTTGGAGCCTGGAAAAACCTTAACTTTGCAACATTGCAAAACCCCGTGAGCTTATGGTGGGGTGGGGGCGTCAGTTTCTTTCCCTTTAACATCCACCGGTGCCGGGAGAGGCAGCGCTGCCCCTATGGTTCCAGAGGGTGGGGGAACAGAAGCCTCCTTCTGGCGCAGTGGCAGCGGTATGGAAACATCCCGCCGCTGCCCCGTCCCAGCACACAGCGCCTGCCTCACTTTCTTGGGGCAGTTTCCCTGCGGCTATGTCATCACCGGGTGCGCCGGCNGGCTACATCATCACCGTGTGCGTTGGCCGTCAGTCCCCAGGCACAGACTGCAATGCCTTCCCTGCCTGTAGCCATGGAAACAGTAACACAGACACACGCACACAAGCACTGCCCGCTCACCGTTTGCACACACGGGTGGGCGAGTGACACTCAGGGACCTGCCTTAATTAAGCATAGGCAGGTGGACGACTCATCCCCACCTGGTGCCCCATATCACGCAGGGCCCTGCTCTGCCTTCCACAGTGGCCCTCCCTATCCCACAGACCCCCAGGCCGTCTCTGCTGTCCCCAGTCCAGTGCCCCTGAAGGCAGTTTGAATTTTATTAAGCCATTGAGAAAGTCAGCACGTATAAAGCTTCCACAACAATTTTTTTAATTCTATAAATTATATGTACATACACACACTGTACATATGTATACATGGCATGTCTTGTGGCGGTGCTGCACTGGGTCTCAGTGGCCGCTTGGGACATAGTGCAGCGTGACCCTTCCACTGTAGGGACTGGGCACAGAGACACACAGGACTGGGTCAGGGACCGGGGCACAGTGCCGCAGGGCTCTAAACGCCAGGCTGAGCCAGAGAAACTGCGCGCTCTTCCTGTATGCTCTCCTCGGGGGACTGGGCCCATCCCACCTCACAGGGAGAGAGGCACTGCACATGCGTCGGCTGGGGAAACTCGCAGATCCATGAAGCTGGACTACGAAAAAATTTCTTCGCAAATGTCGTAAAGGAGAGGTCACAATGCAGCGGGGATTCACTGTATTTGAATTTCTATTTGGATTTAGTGACCACTGCTTTCTGCTTTCAGTGACATCTATTTTATTGTTTAGTTTTGTTTGTCTTTTTTGTTTCCGCTTAACTGACATGTTTTAAAAAATTATGTATTGAAACAGAAAGGGGAGGAAACCTCTACTAACTCCTCATTTTGCAGCAATCAGGAGGCAATTTCTTTATGTGAACCTCAGAGATTTGTTTGCTGCCTTAGTGCATTCATAGACAACTATATAACATATTACTAATATTTAGACCTAGAGGAAAAAAATGTGTTTTTCATGAAATCACTTTAATTTTTCACAGGACAAATTATGCTAAAATGAACACAGATCACTTTAGTACAGTGGTAAGTGTCCCCACCTGGCGTGTGGGATACCTGGGTTCGATTCCTGCCAGGGACACAGTGTTAAGAGTTGGACTCAATGATCCTTGTGGGTCCCTTCCAACTCAGAATATTCTGTGATTCTGTGATTCTGTGATCAAGATGTTTAACCCTGAAAAAAACCCGTTTTCTCCAATACTGCAGTATTGGAGAATACTCAACCTCATGAATCATAAAAAAGCTCTGTTTATTTCTTTCCACTTAACTTCAAAAACTGTGTTAAACACCAAAATTATTTTAACCCTCACTTTTTAAACTCACTTTTCTGCTGAAATGTAGATGTGTGAAGAGAAGGTTTGCTAGGGTTTTTTGATAACTACATTTTTTAAAAAATAGAAATCTGAGTAATATAGCATTAAAAAATAAGAGAATGAAGTAATACTCAAAGTAGCAGAACATCTCTGCCTAGAATATAAACTCTCTCATACCATTAATGTGATCTAACATTTATCTGAAACAGTGGTATCTCTTCTGACGGGCCTTTGTAACTGTTTTGAACCTGCTGTTCGGAAGGCATAGAGCATCTAAAGAGAATTTAGGTAGAAGTAAATGTAACATAACAACTTGGATTGCACATGGCAGGGGAAAAAGAACAACCAAACAACCCAAAAACCTAAAAATCATTAAAATTTTTGCTATTCTGCAGACCATATATTAGCAAAACACTCAACATTCCCTGAAGAGTGTGTCATAAAACGACTGAAACTTCAGATGAGTATGCAGTAAAGTTCATCTTGTGTATTGGGTGTTTCAAGCTACGCNTCTCGGACTCTGTATGGGTGTTAGGTGGTGAGTTGGACTAGATGATTCTTGTGGGTCCCTTCCAACTCATAATATTCTGTGATTCTGTGATTCTGTGGCTGGGTTTCTGGTAGCGGGGAGGCTCTGGAGGAGAACGTTTCTCAAGAATTTGCTGGATTGCCTCATAGCTGGCAGAGACAATGTCAGCCAGCCTCTGGCTGGACCCATCGCTGGTCAAGGCTAGGCTGGGGCTAATCAGAAGAGAGAGAGATGCCTCTGTGACAACGTATTTAAGACGGGGGAAAAAAGTTTAGGGGCAGAGACAATCATAGCAGCCAGAGAAGCGCAGAGTGAAAAGATGTGACAGCAAATGCAGGCACCAAGGCCAGTGCTGAAGGAGGGAGTAGAGGTGTCCCAGGCATCTCCCTGCACCCCATGGAAAGTTCACAGGGATGCAGAGATCCACCTGTAGACTGTGGAAGAGCCCACACTGGAGCAGAGCTTCTGGTAGGACCTGTGCCTAACTGAGGGACCTATGCTGGAACAGCCTGTACTGAAGGACTGCACCCTGTGGACCCATGGGCAGCAGTGTGTTGAAGAACTGTTGCCTGTGGGAACCACCCGCACTGGAGAGAGTCATCAAAGAACCACTACAGCTTGTTATAATCAAAATCTATCACATGATCTAAAATATGTAGATTTTTGTTAGTTTTGGGGCTGCTGGTCGCTTTATGTTTCATATCAGAAACTTAGCATGCATGTTATAAATACATAAAATTAAAAATCAAATCTGTGTAGTTTTGTTTTTTCATTTTAAAGGAAAACTTAGTAACTTTGTTAGGTGTTAATTCATGTGTAGTTATATATCACACACAAGTGTAGAGTCAACAAGAAGGAGACCCAGAGAATCTTCTGGGTATATTTGTGCTTTCATTAATAAACCTGCCTTTCGAGTTTTTTGTTACTTATATCAATGCTTTAAACAAACTCATAGTACAGCTTGAAAGAACTGCATGTGTTATCATAAACTATACTGAAATGCACCAATTTTCCAGTTACTACATCTAATCACAGAATCACAGAATCACAGAATATTATGAGTTGGAAGGGACCCACAAGGATCATGTAGTCCAACTCACCATCTAACACCCATACAGAGACCGAGAGCACATCCCAGAGCGGTAACACCAACCTAGATCTCTCACAGTCTAGCAGACCACTCTTGTTCAGTTTGCGTGTATGCACATATAATAAGATAATCTGGTTCCTGGTGCAGAGTGGATTTTTTGCAAAATTGCCAGCTTTTACTGACAAAGAAACCTCATCTACTTCTTAATTACTTTCTTGATAAATGAGCTAGACTTGAAAAGTCTTTGTTGCTGTGGGACGGACAGAAAAGAGCTTTTGACTGCTATAAAGTTTTCCAACAGCCCATGCAAGAATAATAAAAATGAGTTGATATTCACTGGGTCAAAAGCTGAGTTTGTGCCAACAATGCTGTGTTGTTACAGAAAAGAAACTCACATCTACAGATATAAGAGCTGACAATAAGACCCATGGAAAAGATTGGAAGATTTGGTCAGGACTGATCAGACTCAGTAAGAATACTGTGTCTAAGTTTGGATATCACATCTAAAGACAGATGTTGAAAAAGTGAAAAAGACCAGAATTAAAAATCAAAGGAGTTGGAAGGACAGAATGCAAAACCAAAAAAATCATTACTAAATGCGAGAGAACCTGAAGAGTAGACAAGATAAAGCTCTCCAGTTAAACAAAAGCTCTTGCAAAAAAGCCAGTAAATATTATCAATTGGTAGGACAAGTGACTTAATGGTTTAGACAGCAGTAAGCACAGAAAAACCTGTTCATTGCAGAGGTCTTTATTTAGTAACTATTTTATTATAAGTTCAATAAAAATAATTATTATTTATTATATTGTTTTCATTTAGAAACCTCTGATTATATGCAGAAAAAGCTAAAGCTTTCTTACAAAAAAAAAAAAAGGTCATGGTCACTCAGGTGAGCTGATGACCTTCCTTTGCTGGATGGATTGTACCAGGAAAGATCTTGCAGAAGCAGTGTAGATGACTGATATTTTATTATGGCAGAGGACAGTAGGTGATTTCCTGAAATCTTCTCTGAACCTCTCTCACTGTGACCCTCTGTATCTTTGTTTTGGTAAGAAAAGAGTAAAGAGAGAGGGATTGAACCACAGTAGTGTTAGATCTGATTAGTGGAACAACTCAGGGTATGACAGACAATATCGTTAGCATTTTACAAAGAAGAAATCAGAAGAAAGAGAAGGAATTGCTCGATAATCGTAGCCCAGACTTTGAGAAAAATATGCTGCTTATATGACAGTTACATATTCATTTTATCAGTAAAAAGATTGCCTGTTCTGCTAAGCTCATTCTTCAGATATTTTTGGGCCAGTCTGTGCAATAGCATGATCTGACATGATCCCCTTTGGCAAGCTGTGGGTGGCAGATGGGCCGTGGTCAGCCAGCAGTGCTGTCCTTTACTCCAGGGAATAGTGGGAAAAGTTAAGGGAAGGGGATGGTGTAGCTTGTAAGTCTTGCTACTTCTCATGTGAAAAAGCAGATTTTTGAAAATTGGGAAGTACTGAAGTGTGTGGTCAGACAGACAGCTACTGACATCTCAACTTTCAAAGAAAAAACAGGTTCCCAGAGGAGATGAGAGTTCTCTGATAGCCTTTTCATAATCTAGGGCACAGAAATTGTGTTTACTCAAGTGTTGTTTCTTCTTCCTTTTGCTGCCAAGTAAGAAGTGCAACATTTTGTTTGTGTTTATACACAGGGCAGTGAAGTCTCACCTGAGTTTCCTAAATTGAGCATTAGGTGGTGTCCTGCATATTGTTGGACAAATTTATGTCCCAAGCTTTCAATTTTTTGCATATTAGGGAGCAACAGAAATTTCTGCCAAACAAGTACTCTCTTTTAAAATTAAGGGTAATGCCATAAAATTATATTATTTTGAAGGAATTATTTTATATATAAAAATTTCCAGCTAAAAATCTATAGTAAACAGACTACAAAGTAAGAATCACTTCTGTGTACTAATTCGAAGACAAAATGATGACAGACAGGAGACAGTCACATAGAGCTCCCTTTTGTTGTGTTTTGAATTGATGATTACATTTATAAATACATGCATATTCAACAATGTTATGCCACAAGATTTACACCCTTGCAGTTTGTTGGAGTATTTTTTTAATCGCTTTAGACACTTTATGTCAATCCTGTTCAAAGAACATGTGAATTAAGGATAGCTGTGTGAAAATCAACACCTTCAATAAAAAGTACATGAGTTCAATGACTGGAAAGAGGACTGGAGTTCACAGACTGATTCAGGGACTACTTAACAACTTGCCCTCAAGGTGCAAGATAAAAGTGAAGGATTTTGAGATAACACTTCTTTTTATATGGGCTGCAAATGCCTTGAAGCAATTTTGTATGTTATGAGCTAGAAATTGGAAGTTGAAGTGAAGGACATGAAGTATTATACACTAGTGTGTGACTTTAAAAACTTGCCAGTTCAGTTTTTTTCTCATTTCTTTGGTAATCAAATATACGTGTTTAATTTATTAAGTGTACATGTGACTGCTTTATAGCTATTCAATAGTTAGAACAGAGCAGGGGTCAGATTCCCTAGAAAGCTAAGGGATACTTATGGAATTGTCTGAGTTTAATTTTGGGGGTTTTTGTTCACTTGGCATAGTTACAGATGGACCTGAACAGGCTGGAGAGATGGGTAGACTCCAATAAAATGAATCACAGAATCACAGAATACCATGAGTTGGAGGGACCCACAAGGATCATCTAGTCCAACTCACCATCTAACGCCAACACAGAGACCGAATGCACGCCCCAGAGTTGTAAAAATAAACCTAGATCCCTCACAGGCACACAGNGAAGAACCCAGCACTTAGTCTTGTTGAAGCTCATAATGTTGGAGTCTGCCCGTTTCTCTAGTCTGTCAAGGTCCCTCTGAAGGACCTTCCTACCCTCTGTATTTTGGTTATAATAACCCAATGCAGAACTATAGGCTGGGGATGGAGTGTTTAGACAGTGGTCAGGTGGAAACAGACTTGGGGATATTAGTTGACAGCAAACCTGACATGAGCCAGCAGTGTGCCCAGGCAGCCAAGAGGGCCAATGGCATCCTGGTCTGCATCAAGAATGGTGTGGCTCGTAGGTCAAGAGAGGATATCCTTCCCCGGTACTCGGCAGTGGTTGGACCACACCTTGAGTATTATATTCAATTCTGGGCCCCTCAGTTCAAGAAAAATGTTGAGGTGCTGGAACAAGTTCAGAGAAGGGCAACTAGGATGGTAAAGGGGCTGGAAGATAAGCCCTATGAGGAGAGGCTGAAGGAGCTGTGTTTAGTTAGCCTAGAAAGGAGGAGGCTCAGGGGTGGCCCTACTGCTATCTGTAATTATCACAGAATCACAGAATATTCTGAGTTGGAAGGGACCCACAAGGATCATCGAGTCCAACTCTTAACACTGTCTCCCTGGCGGGAATCAAACCCGGGTCTCCCACACACCAGGTGGGGACACTTACCACTGTACTAAAAATTATCTAAAAAGAGGTTGTACTCAGGCGGGGGTTGGTCTTTTCTCCCTGGCCACTGGAGACAGGATGATAGGTCATAGTCTTAAGCTTCAAAACAGGAAGTTCAGACTCGATATTAGGAAAAGGTTTTTCACTGAAAGAGTGATCTGGATTTGGAATAGGTTGCCCACAGATGTGGTTGAGTCGCCAACCCCAGATGTGTTCAGGGGTAGGCTGGATGAGGTGCTGAGTGATATGATCTAGATGCAGATGCTAGGTTTAGTTGGACCATAGGTTGGACTAGATGATATTTGAGGTCCTTTCCAGCCTTATCTATACTTTGAATACTGTGAAATTGCTTCTTCTTCTAATGTAATATGACACATCTTGGGGGGAAAATCGTTGTCATATTGTTTTATCTTTCTCCTTCATAAATTTTATTATCTTTGTTAAAAGATATTTATGCTGCAAGAAAATCATTCCTTGTAGAAGAGTACAGGAGATGCTGACTTTCTTTTGGTAGCTTAGTAACTATTTCAAAAACAAAATATGAGTCAAGGATGTATTCTCCAAAAGCACATTTGGGAAAAGGTGTTTCCTCAACTGAAAGTTAACCCTCACGTATTAAAAATGTTAATGGTATAATAATATGCTTCTCCATTCTGATTCCTAGTAACTTTTTTAATTTTAGTATTTAGTTGTGTGATTCTAATTTTTTCAGGACTAAGTGCCTAGTATCTAGTTATGTTTGGCCTGACTTTTGCTGCCAGCTGTGTCATGTCTCCAATAGCTCCTACCAAGCTCTTTAAGCTCACATGGTTTTACGTATGCTGAAAGTTAAGGCTCTTTAAATTTTAGTTCATCAAACTTTAAACACAAGTCTTAGCCTGAATCAAAATTAATACAGGAAACTATGTAACAAAATGCGTGCCTTCACTAGCTGTAGAGCAAAGTTGAAGAGTGATCTGATCAGGCTGATAAAATAGAAATATATTCCTTAGGATCCCTTTTTGTTGTTGGCAGTTTATATCTGAAATTCAAAAAATTTTGTGGGGTTTTATGGTTTTGGGTGGGTGGGTTTTTTTGGAGGGGAGAGGGGGTTGGGTAAGCTGGTTGCTGTGTTTTGATGAGGTGTGACATGTAGAAAGGATGTGATTTTGATATTGTGGAGCCCTAAAGAAGGAAGGTCTAATAGTGACTGAATCTGATTGAAGCAAATTGTCATAGACTTTATATTGGAAATTTTGTTATTGTGTTTAACCTCTGTGAAGCTACAAACCAGTTTGACAGCTTATGTTTGAATAAGCTTCAGGACTCAATTTGTTCCACAAAATTTTACACATTATTTTGTTTCCTGGAACTGGAAGAAAACCAGACAAATGAAGAATTACAGATGTTACTGAAGTTAATTCACATGGGCTTACCAGATCTGTCCTTGTTCAGATCAAAGTATGTGACTTTTTTATGCTTTTGTTAAATCTGTAGGTTTGGGGGGAGGGGTGTTTTGCTAGTGTTAGAAATTATAAAGGAAAGTTTATTGTTATTGGGTTTAACATACTCATTCTCAGTTTATCTATTCAATGTATTTTATAAAAACATCTGGAATATAATATAACAGATGAAAGAACACTCAAAATATTACTTATTTACTCACTTATGACTGGAATAGAACATTTGAATTTCCCATGGGTTAGTGGCAACTGTGAAATTAGTATTCTTGGCAGTAAAGTTTATGACTTTATATGATATGTTGTGTTTTGAGCAGCAGTAGACTGTGCTTCTAAATACTAGTCTTTTATGTATGCCTACAGCTGCCATTGCATCTGTAGGTATGCTACAGTCACTACCTGTTTTGCCAAACGGAGCCTGAGGCTCACAGAGCATCAACTGGAAATATTACATACAGGAGAATTGTCAGAGAGTTCTGGAAAATACATGCCAATTTGTCTTTTCTGTGTGCAGTTTTGTTTCTATAACAGAACAAACTGAAATAGCTATGGATTTCATTGTTAAAATTCACCTTCTTCTCAGCTGCCATCTGTAATTATTTTCTGTAAAATTACTGTACCATAAAGCAGAAGAACCAAACATTTGTCCTTTTTGGCAAGTATTTTTTCTCATGTGCTAAACACAATATTAATATTATTTGAAGAAAACAAGCAAGTAAGCTCATCATTTTGGTCATTATTACACGATCACAGAATCACAGAATATTCTGAGTTGGAAGGGACCCACAAGAATCATCGAGTCCAACTCCTAAGTGAATGTCCATACAGAGACTGAACTCACAACTCTGGAGCTAATCTCAAGGTCATGTTGTCATCCTTTTTTATTTTTTTTTTTAATTTTAATATAATGACATAACAGCCCATCCCATTATCTAGACCATGTCACTGAGTTCCTCATCCAGTCTTTTCTTAAACACCTCCAGGGATGGTGGCTTCACCACCTCCCTGGGCAGACCATTCCACTGAGGAATCAGTCTCTCCGTGAAAAATCTCTTCCTAATATCCAGTATAAACTTCCCCTAGCACAGCCTAAGACCATGTCCTCTTGTTCTGGTGCTGGCAGCCTGAGAGAAGAGATTTATGCCCACTTGACTGCAACTTCCCTTCAGGTAGTTGTAAATGGCAATGAGGTCACTCTGAGCCTCCTCTTGTCCAGGCTGAACAGACCCAGTTCCCACAAGCGTAAGGCTTGTTCTCCAGTCCTTTCACCATCCTTGTCGTCCTTCTCTGAACATATTCTAGTAATTCAGAATCTTTCTTAAACTGAGGGACCCAGAACTGGACACAGTACTCAAGGTACCGTCTAACCAGTGCCAAGTACAGTGGAAGGATAACTTCCCTAGTCCTGGTAGCCACACCATTCCTGATGTAGGTCAGGATGCTATTGGCCCTCTTGGCGACCTGCGCACATTGCTGACTCATGTTAAGTTTCCTATCCACCAGCACTCCCAAGTCTCTTTCTGTCTGCCCACTCTCCAGCCACTCCATCCTCAGCCAATAATTCTGCATGGGGTTGTTGTGACCAAAGTGTAGAACCCAGCATTTGGACTTGTTGAATCTCATCCCATTGGAATCTGCCCATCTCTCCAGTCTGTCCAGGTCCCTCTGCAGGATCCTCCTACCCTCTAACAGATTGACACCTCCTCTGAGCTTGGTATCATCTGCAGACTTGCTTATGATGGACTCAATTCCATTGTCAAGATCATCAATAAAGATATTAAACAGAACCGGGCTCAACAGAGATCCTTGGGGGACACCACTAGTGACTGGTTGCCAAGTGGATGGGACACCATTCACCACCACTCTCTGGGCTCAGCCATCAGCCAGTTCCTAACCCAGCAGAGAATGCGCCTGTCCAGGCCCTGAGCTGCCATCTTCTCCAGCAGTATGCTATGGGACACTGTGTCAAAGGCTTTACTGAAGTCAAGATACACACTTCCACAACCTTCCTCTCATCTACCAGGCAAGTAATTTGGTCATAAAGGAGATCAGGTTGGTCAGACAGGACCTACCCCTCCTAAATCCATGCTGTCTGGGCCTTATCTCCTGTTCATCCTGCAGTTATTGCATGATTGCACCTAGGATTATTTTCTCCATAACTTTACCTGGAACCACGGTCAGGCTAACATGTCTGTAATTTACCGAATTGTCCTTCCAGCCCTTCTTGTAGATGGTGGTCACACTGGGCAGCTTCCAGTCATCGAGGACTTCACCTGTGAGGCAAGACTGTTGATAAATGATGGAGAGTGGCTTAGCAAGTTTGTCTGCCAGCTCTCTCATCACCCTAGGGTGGATCCTGTGCAGTCCCATGGACTTACGAGGATCCAAGTGGGTCATCAGGTCTCTATCTTCTTCCTCCTGTATTATAGGGGGACTATACTGAATCCTGATCCCATCTACTAGTTCAGATGTCCAGTTTTCCTGTAGACAATATTCTGTACTGGTGAAAACAGAGGCAAATGAGGCATTAAGTGCCTCTGCCTTATCTTCATCTTTAGTCACTATATTTCCCTCTACATCCCATAAGGAGTGGAGATTATTGCTGCCCTTTTTTATAATTAATATATTTATAAAAACTCTTTTTACTGTCCTTCACAGAAGCGGCCAGTTTAAGTTCAGCTGGACTTTTGCCTCCCTAATTTTCCTCCTACATGACTTAACAATATCTTTAAACATAACCTGATTTTCTTCCCCCTTATTCCAAAGGCAGTACATTCTCTTTTTTTCTCTTAGTTCCTCCAGAAGCTCCTTACTCATCTTGGTTGGTCTTCTTCCCCTATGGCTTGTCTTATAGCACATCGGGACAGCCTGTGTTTCTGTGCCTTCAAGATTTCATTCTTGAAGCCTTCCTGGCCTCCCTTACTTTTAGGGGCTATTTCCCAAAGTACCCTCCTAATTAATTCCCCAAATAATCCAAAGTCTCCCTGCCAAAACTCCAGTGTGGACTTTCTGTTCATGCCCTTCCTTTATTCACTGTTTATTGAAAATTCAATTGTCTCATGATCACCGCATCCCAGGCAGCCTCTGACCACAACATCACCAACAAGCCCTTCTCTATTCATGAACAGCAGGTCGAGCACAGCCCTGTCCCTGGTAAATTCACTCATCATCTGTGATAAAAAGCAATCTTCAACACACTCTAAGAATCTTCTGGACTGCCTCCTCTCAGCGATATTAAGGTCCCAGCAGATACCTGGCAGATTAAAGTCTCCTAAAAGAACAAGGCAGCTGACCTTGAGACAACCTCGAGCTGCCTAAAGAACAACAGAGCTAATTCTTCCTCCTGGTTGGGTGGTCTATAACAGACGCCAATCAGGATGTCAGACTTGTTGAAAACCTCTCTGACTCTTAACCATAGTCACACAACTTGGTCATCATCAGACTTGACTTCTATAGCACTAAGAGTCTGCTTAATATGGAGGGCCATCCCTCCAAACCTTCTCTCACATCTATCTCTCCTAAAGAGCTTGTAGCCTTCCATGGCAGAACTCCAGTTATGAGAGTCATCCCACCATGTTTCTGTGATTGCAACAACATAATAGCTCTCTTGCTTGACCAGGACTTCAATAGAACACTGAGTGGTATTTCCATCCTGCATATTAGTTTAAAAAAATAATTTACTTCAAAACAGTCCATGTAAATATTGGTGACCTTTGATTATAATGTTACAGTCCCCCTCGTTTCCGACTGAAACTTCCTTAATTTTCTTCACACANTGAGAGAGAGAGGACTTTATGAAAGGCAGAGAGATGATTTCATACCCTAAAACTTGTCAGAAAATACCAACTTGCCTGGCTTTTCCCCTACCCCTGTTCTGCCTTTTGTCTCCTGGAGGAAAAAAAGGAATATAATACCTGTTGTAAGAAGGAGGGGTGGGGGGGAGAAGGTTGCCTTTAAAATGATGCTTCTCACATTAAGCTGTGATCTTGTTAGAAATAAATAAATCCTTCATATTCCCCACTTATAGCTTGTCTTGTTTTGCCTGTGATAAACGTTTTTCAGGTTTTTTTTTCTTTTTTTTTCTCCCTCCTTCCATTTAAAGAGGGGGAGGGGGAGAAAATGAAGTGAGGGAGAGGTTGTTGGTGAATCTCTGGCATCCAGCCAGGGTCAAACCACAACACGTCATAAGTTGTTATGTAAAAGTATAATTAAATGAAAACTCAGAATAATGTTGTAGTACTATCAGACTTTAAACTTCATGTAATTGCAAGGAAAACTACTTACATACTTCCTCGGTTTTTTCCTGAAGAAATTCTTCAATGAAAAAAGGAAAACCTCCCATGGAAAAAAAAAAAAAAATAAAGCAAGTATTTTTGAAGCAAACCACATAGCAGAGCAGTTCTAAAGTTAGTGGAAAGCAATTTCCACTTAACTAGAGAGAACTGATAGCAAATATGAAAATATATTTTCTTTCTTTCTTTAGCTTTCTGCTCCAGAACTGAACACCCTAACAAGAAATAGAAAGATTGGAAGTAATTTCTAGATTTTGGAGGTGACTCACTGGATTTTGGAGTCTTCATGCTTCAAGTCCTCAATGCATTTAGTCAAATTTTGACGGAAGAGGAATGGATGAACATTCAAAAGTGGGCTGTTTTGTATGTTGAGATGTTGTGAAATATCTTCTTGGTAACCTTTTTAGATTCCTTTGTTGGGCTGAGTTCCTCAAAAACTTAATAGATGCTACACAATATAGCATGGACCAAAGTGTTTACAATAAGAGTAACAACAGAAAAAAGCAACACTCCCTCCCAAACTAAAAATACCAAGTAAATACTATCTAAAGTTCCTTTCAGAGAGGCTTCCTGATAGTAATACATAAACTCAAATTTTCTTATGTGAAGCTATTGAAATTTGGTTCTGTTTTGAAAACGTAGTGGAAAAACCTCTCATACTTGAACAACCATTGAAATCTTTGTTCTTGTTTAGATAATGGGAAAAATGTAAAGAATTAAGTATATTCTTTACATATACGTGTATATATATATATGAGTATTTTATTATAATTTTTATAGCATATGTATTCCTTCTTTAAAGTTTATACACATATGAAGTTGAAAAAAGAGCTTTCTTTTTTATCAAGTGACTAGTATCTATTTACTTAAATAATTTTTCACTGTCTGGTATGACAGGAATTGTTAATTATACACTGTTACTCTGGTTTTTCCTGACTGAAATCCTCAGATTTAGTGTTAGGATGTTCCTAGAATTTTGAGCATTATATAACCTAACTTAATGTTTTGAGAATGGCAAAGCTGATAATTATTCAACATAAGGCTGACAGTTTCAGTTTGGGCCTTGTTGTAGCTTTTCTTACTGATGCCATGTCACTAAGTAATGAGGATAAACCTGCTACCACAAAAGCTGTCATATGCTTTAAGTGCATGTATTCTACACTTTCATAAATACGTTAGACAAATTAATATAAATTTAAGTAGAATAGAATACAAAATCTTATAAGTTTTTGCTGGTCACACAATAAATTCTTCAAGCACTATCAGCAGTTTGATCATTGAGATGGCTGGATCTGCAGAGCATTCATGATGATATGGTTCTGAATACCACTGTCTGCCCTAGATTCAGGCTTCCCACCTCAGTTTTTATTGTTACACACCAAAGTTAAGTTTAACTAACGGAGGAGATGGAGAATGTATACTTCTGATAGAACTGGAAGGCTGTTCCAGCATTTCACAGGTCTAAGGCCATGAAGAAAAAACATATCTTGGAAGAATACTTTTATTCCACCACCCCTCACCTATGCAGGGCANTGGGAAAAATGTAAAGAATTAAGTATATTCTTTACATATACGTGTATATATATATATGAGTATTTTATTATAATTTTTATAGCATATGTATTCCTTCTTTAAAGTTTATACACATATGAAGTTGAAAAAAGAGCTTTCTTTTTTATCAAGTGACTAGTATCTATTTACTTAAATAATTTTTCACTGTCTGGTATGACAGGAATTGTTAATTATACACTGTTACTCTGGTTTTTCCTGACTGAAATCCTCAGATTTAGTGTTAGGATGTTCCTAGAATTTTGAGCATTATATAACCTAACTTAATGTTTTGAGAATGGCAAAGCTGATAATTATTCAACATAAGGCTGACAGTTTCAGTTTGGGCCTTGTTGTAGCCTTTCTTACTGATGGCATGTCACTAAGTAATGAGGAAAAACCTACTGCCCCAAAAGCTGTCATATGCTTTAAGCGCATGTATTCTACACTTTGATAAATATGTTAGACAAATTAATATATATTTAAGTAGAATAGAAAATCTTACNACCCCTCACCTATGCAGGGTTTATTATGGCGTTTTGTTACTGTATTTTGCTAGTGTTTTGAAAAGTCTTTCCAATAAAAGGTTTCTATCTTACCCTGTCCTCTGCAATCTATATTGTATTTGAATGTGTGTGTGTGATGATGATCCCTTTTTCAGCTGCATTGTTAGGTTCTTCCTTTCACCCTTTTAAACAGAAAAAAATATTTTAATATCTTCATTTAGTAAAAGTTTAACCCATTCAATCTTTTCATGTTAATTCTCACTCTCTTGACTTTTTCTGAGCACTTGGAATAACCTGTAAGAGCTCTCCATTTTTTCTTCACCTTGTGCTAAGAATGACACAAACTACATGGAGTACAAACATTGCATCACATCTTCATCTTATGATAACTCTTTGCAAAATATCACAAGCTTGCATAGCTTTATACTGCCAAGCTATGTTGGCCATTGCTCATGTCATGGCAGAAATGGACATATCCACAAGGCTTTATGTGCTTTTAATGAAGAAAGTGATAAAAATGCTGTTGGACAATGTTAAATTTTATGCCAGCGTATTTTGTAATTCTTGATATGGGCCAAGCTTTATTATTCCATTATTAATCCTTTACTATTGTGGTTTTGACTTTTAGAGCAAGTAATTTCGAATCATACATGTCTACACATATTGCCTGAGGAATATTCCAGTTCTGTATTGCTTCCATGGGAATGACTTGTACTATATTTATTTATAGAATAAAAGAAAAAACAGAAATGTCAAATGCCCTTTTTTCCTTTGACCTTTTTGTGACAGCTTTGCAAAGTGAATTTATTACTTATTGGGAAGGATAAATAATCAACAGTCATTAAAACAAAGAAATATGTCTTGGTGGATGAATTATGCCCACAGCACAAGACAATAGCTTGTTTCCCACAAGAAGTTCAGAAATAAAGTTACTGTTGTGGTTCTGTCTTACTCCATGATAAATGCATCTGTGACCTACTAGCTAGTCACATAAGACCAGATTCAAGTGTGAGATTTTTCTGCACTTAGGAGTAACAGCATTGAAAATCCAGCTCAGATGCTGCCCAGTTCTGTCAGTGCCTAGATTGGAAGGCTATGAGAAGTGTACTTTTTTTATATGCCCTCCCCATTTGTTGTGGTTGGGATAACACTGGAAAGCTTGGCATACATTTCACATTCAGAATAGCAGGGGTTTCAAAAAGAGGTGTTCTGCAGAAAGGCTAGTCCTGTACTTATTTTAAGAGCATGTTTAAAATGCAAACTTGGGATCTAAAAATAATTGCATTGTTCACTACCACTGACATCTGTGAGACAGTGGTCAGAGACGTATTTGAGACAGATATAGACCTTGGTATCTATCAGCACCTAGGAGAATATATGAATCAGCAGACTATTAAGGGTATTTTCCTTTTATTGAAAATGTTTTGTTGCAGCTAGGATTGTTTCCACTGCCTAGAAACAGAAACTATCAAAGTGAACACTCTTCATTATGAACCCTACGTTAAAGAGTATATGTGCTTTAACTTTATAAAACTTTAAAAAACTTTAACTTTAAAAATCCAAAATCTGACTTAGAAAAATCATCTTTGTTCTTTCTAATTCACAGACTGTAATTGCTAACAATTCAGAAAATATCAAATGGACCTGAAACTATTAGTGTTTGTGCAAAAGGTAAATCATGATGTAGCTTCTAAGTTTTGCTATTATTAACAACAATATTTCATATATGCACCTTTCCTCACTTAAGTAGAAGGCGAGTTAGTACTGTTTTTCAAAACAGAAGTTTTTTCCATATTTATTATCTAAACATTGAAAAGACTTTTTGGGGAAAAAAATGGGTCATGTCTTTCTGTTCAGAGAAAGTTGAACTCCCTTAAGGTAGTGAGTATGAATACTGCATTGAACATAACCTGTGCCAATAGGTATTTCACTAACGCGTGCAATTTTCTGTATTACAGTGAATCCCCGCTGCATTGCGACCTCTGCATTATGACCCCGCCCATTTGTGAGGTGAATTTATCACAGTTTTGATTCAACCATTTACGAATATATGCGGCCGACACATGCTCAGTCGCTCTACTCCACCAAGGTGTGATGCCAGAGCTCCCTGTGGGGCGGAGCCGGCCCGGCCCCACAGGGAGAGCCATGAGTCACGCTGTCTCCTGTTACTCTAAGCGCAGCTGGGGAACTGTTTCCATGGCTCCTGGCAGGGAAGGGAAGTGTCCCAGGAAAGTGGGGCTGGCCGCCACGGCCAGCTGGACATGCTCACTCCACTGCCAGAGCTGAACCCCTCAGTGCCATGTGGCACTGACAGTGGTGCGCGGGGCGTGCGGCGGGCGGCGCACGGTGGCNAGCTGAACCCCTCAGTGCCATGTGGCACTGACAGTGGTGCGCGGGACTGGCGGTGTGCAGGGCGTGCGGCGGGCGGCGCACGGTGGTCATGAGCACCAGGGCTGGGGAGGGGGCAAAAGCAGCGGCGTGGGGTTTAGTTGCAGCAGCCCTGTGGATTCTCGAGGTTGGGAGGGGGCGTCTCTCAAGTCAGAAGGGGCTCAGAAATGGTTCCCTTTGCTCAGAGAGCCCAAGGGAAGAAGCAGAAAAGTTCCCACAGTGCTTTGGAGTGCTGGGGGGTGGGGCAATGGGCATGGCTTACATGCATATTAACGATCTGCACTTCTTTGTGAGTTTACCGTTTTACGAGAGCCGTAGCCTGTCCCATTCCTTGCAAAGGATGGGGTTTAACTGTAAATGCATCACCCCTGAAATTAAAGTAGAAGGAAAAATACAGTAATTTTGTTCTTCAGAGCAGTCATCATGTATTTTTTCATGGTAAAAGATGCACTGCCAGTATGATAAATCATGGATTTTTCAGTCCCTGTGTGGGAGGTGAAAAGGAATTTTCTTTCACCAAATTCTATGTTTCATTCTTGTATTTCATCATTTTTCTTTGCTAGAAATAAGTTTTTGACAGGGATAAGATGGGACTAATAGGAAGGGTTCTGTTTATTTTCTTAATAATTTTTATTAGGTTAATTACTGAAGATTTATCTAAAGGCTACGCCCTGTCAGAAGTCCTCCAGGGAAAAATGGGTTGAGATCAGAGTCAGAAAATGTCACTGACTGCTAAAGAGGAATGTGATATCATCCACTACTGAGCCAGATGAAGAGGATAAATTATGTTGTCCAGTTTTCTCTGCTATTAAAACCACACTTGGTTCTGAGTGACAAAGATACAAATCATCTGCACAAACACTGTTTTGAGGGGAGTATCTTAATCATTATGCATCCAGTGAGATGAAGGTGCTGCTTTATCACTACAGTGGTAAAAAATACTGATATCATTTTAATTAAATATCATGGCCTAGTGCGTTTTTTACTCATGATTTAAAATCTCAGCATATACTTTATTTCGTAGTTGAAATTTTAAAAAAAGAAAAATGGACAAAAAAGAAAAAAACACAAGAGGTTTTATGCTTATCATTTGAACTCTCAAAGATTATCTTAGTGAGTGTAAAAGAACTTCAGAGAACATTCTAGAGACTCAAGTGCCCGGTGTTCACAGAAGAGCACAATTTTTCACTTTATGAGCAAGTATGCATCAGAATTTTGGCTGTATTATCCGACCATCAGCCCAGTATTCTCTGAACTGAACAGTGAATTTGTCGTTCCTTGATTTGCAAGCACTCTTCCATCAGATGTGATTCAGACACAGTGCGGGAAAAGAGCAACCAACCAATGCCTCCTTTTAGGTGGGAAGACAGCTTGGTTTCTCTGGCTTGTTTATTTCTTGCTAACTGTGAAGCTGACAATATCAAGAGTAGTAAGGTTCTAATATATAGTCTCAGACACCAGAGATGTGGTGTAGACTGGGGTCACTTTTCATCCAGGTCAACAAACAGCAATTGACTAAAACTGTAGATCTTACTAAGAGAGAGACTTGAATTGGTGACTTGATATGGAGAAGTCCATATTCCTGACACCTGAAAGACAGAAGTGACTAGGAAACTGATGCTGCGGAATTTTACTGACCATCACTCAAGAACTATGATGAAGTACGAAGGAATGGCAAGATTATGACTGATTGAAATAATTACTCTTTTAGCGACTGGAGAAATTGTATTGAGATTTATTACCATCAGAGAGAGAATGAAGGAAAAACAAGAGAAATAGAACAACAAATGAAATAGGCAAGAAAAGAAAAGGAAATTACAAAAATGAGCATTTTACATGGTTGTGAGTAAGGAGAGAAAAATTAAACACTTTCCAGAGGGGAAAATAAATATTATTTATTTTTTTCTTATAATTCCAGCTGCTACCTCTCTGATTTCTGTATATTCTATGACTAGTTGTAGACAAGAACAGGTAGTGTGGGTTAGAAGAATGAAGAGTGAGCTGGATCAAAAGCTTCCTGAATGGCAGAAGTCATGACCAGCAGTGAAGAATCCAGCTGGAGACCTGTAGTCAGTGGCATTCCCCAGGGACCAGTACTGGATATAAACTTATTCAACTTGTTTATCAATGACCTGGACAAAGGGATAGAATGCATCCTCAACAAGTTTCCTGATGAAACAAAACTAGAGGAATAAAACTAAAGGCTGATCTATCGTTCAGCAGGACCTTTATAGGGTAGAGAATTGGGCAGAGAGAAACCTAATGATTTTCAACAAAAGCAAGTGTAGGGTCCTGCACCTGGGGACAAATAACCCCAAATACCAGTACAGGTTTGGGGCTGACCTAGTAGACAGAAGCTCTGCAGAGAAGAACATGGAAGTATTGGTGGATGACAAGTTGACTATGAGCAGGCAGTGTGCCCTTGCATCTAGGAGAGCCAGTGGTGTCCTGGGGTGTACTGGGAAGAGTGTGGACAGCAGGCCGAGGGAGATGATCCTTTCCCTCTACTTGGCCCTCATAAGTAGTGCTGTACCCAGTTCTGGGCTTCCCAGTACAAGAAAGGTAAGGAGCTGCTAGAGAGGGTTCAGTGCCAGGCAACAAAGATGATGAGGGATCTGGAACATGTCTCGTAGGAGACTGTGGGAGCTGGATGCCTTTAATCTGGAGAAGACTGAGAGGGGATTTTATTAATGCATATAAATATCTAATAGGTGGGTGCCAAGGGGATGGTGCCAGGCTCTTTTCAGTGGTGACCCAGTGACAGAACAATAAGCAATTGCCATAAACTAAAACACAAGGAGTTCCACTTCATAATGAGAAAGAACTTCACATTGAGGGTGACAGAGCATTGAAACAGGCTGTCCAGGGAGGTCATGGAGTCTCCCTCCCTGGACACATTGAAAATTCACCTGGACACATTCCTGTTAGTACAGTGGTAAGTGTCCCCACCTGGCATGTGGGAGACCCGGGTTCAATTCCCGCCAGGGAGACAGTGTTAAGAGTTGGACTCGATGATCCTTGTGGGTCCCTTCCAACTCTGAATATTCTGTGATTCTGTGATTCTGTAACCTGCTCTTGGTGACACTACCTTGGCAGGGGAATTGGAAAATCTTTAGAGGTCACTTCCAACCGTAATGATTCTGTGATTCCATTGCATGCTGGCTTTGCTACTACCTTTTCATTTTTGCTACTCCATTATTTGCAAATGAAAGAAGTACCCTTGAATGCATGGACCAGTTGTGCCTATAACGATACTTGGAAGAAATAGGCAATGCAGCAAAACAAAACTAAACTAACTTAAACACTGACTCTGGTCTGCTCATTTTTTGTTGATTTTGTGATTGCAAAACAATATTCATTCTGCAGATGAGAAAAAGGTTTAGAATTTTATGTTGGGTTAGGAATTCGTTGGATGGACGAGCTCAGAGAGTGTTGGTGAATGGTGCCACATCCAGCTGGCAGCCAGTCACTAGTGGAGTCCCACAGGGGTCAGCGTTAGGCCCAGCACTGTTCAACATCTTTATTGACACTATGGACGAAGGAACTGTGTCCATCATCAGCAAGTTTGCAGATGATACCAAGCTGGGGGCAAATGTCGAACTGCCGGAGGGTAGGAGGGCCCTTCAGAGGGACCTTGACAGGCTAGAGAAATGGGCACCATTCACCAACACTCTCTGAGCTCGTCCGTCCAACCAATTCCAAACCCAACATGAAATGTTTCTATCCAATCCATGCTCTAAGAGTTTCTCCTGAAGCTTATTATGGGAAACCATGTCAAAGGCTTTGCTAAGGCCCAAGTACACAACATCCACAGCCTTTTTGTCGTCAACCAGGGGAGTCACCAGATCATAAAAGGAGATCAGGTTGGTCAGGCAAGACCTGCCTCTCCGAAATCCATGCTGACTAGATCTAATGTCATGGATGTTTTGTACTTGCTGCATAATAGCACACAAGACTATCTGTTCCATGACTTTGCCCGGGACTGAGGTCAGGCTGACAGGTCTGTAATTGCTCGGATCATCTTTCCTGCCCTTCTTGTGGATGGGTGTCACATTGGCCAATTTCCAGTCTTCTGGTACATCACCTGTAAACCAGGACTGTTGGTAAATTATGCAGAGTGGCTTAGTAAGTTCATCTGCTAGTTCTTTCATCACCCTCGGATGCATCCCATCTGGTCCCAATGGACTTGTGAGGATCCTAGCTGCTCAGCAAGTCTCTGACTACCTCCTCCTGTGTTACAGGGGGGTTATATTGCACCTCGACTCCTTCTGTCAGCCCACTAGTCCAGTTGTCTTGCAGGCAATCTATCTCAGTGTTAAAAATAGAGGCAAAAAATGTATTAAATATTTCTGCCTTTTCCTCATCTCTACTTACTGTATTCCCCTCTGCATCCAATAAGGAGTGAAGGTTGTTGCAACCTCTCTTTTTACTGTTGATGTATATATAGAAACATTTCTTATTGTTCTTAACAGAAATGGCTAGTTTGAGTTCCATCTGGGCCTCTGCCTCTTTTACATGACTTGACGACTTCCTTAAACACATCCTGACTTTCCTCCCCCTTTTTCCAAAGGCTGTATATGCTCCTTTTTCCCCCTAGTTTTTTCAGGAGCTCTTTGCTCATCCAGGCAGGCCTTCTGCCCCTCCAACTCATTTTTCGGCACATTGTGACCGCCTTCTCCCGCGCCTTCATGAACTCATTCTTAAAGTGTGTCCAGCCTTCCTGGACACCCCTGCCATTAAGAGCTGTTTCCCATGGTACCCTCCCAATTAATTTCTCTAACAGTCCAAAGTCTGCCCTCCAGAAATCGAGCATGGAGGTTTGGTTCGTGCCCTTTCTCGTCACACTGCCGATTCAAAACTCTATGATCTTATGGTCACTACATACCAGGTTTCCTCCAATGTCCTTTGACTTGGCAGTATATTATTCTTAAAATTACTTATTGGAACATTTTGATTTGAAATCACTCTATTAGTCAGTAGACAAAACATTTTATTAAGAAAAATCTACAATTGTCATAAAACATGCAGATGCACCACGTTGATGTTACCTCAAATCAGTAAAATATATGTGGATGTGTGTGAATGTGTGGATGTGATTTGAGAATTAATGAGAATAACATATGCTTTTAAACAATTACCTTTATTTGACCTCTGTCTAATGAAATTGCATCACTGGTAGGAGCAATTTCTACTTGGAGACAGCCACAAACCCTGTGAGGAGAGGAGGACATGTCCAGCATAATTTTTAGAGTTTTGCACAGAATGAATTTTTATGTGAATCATATTATCTCAAGTCGGTGTAGCACTGATTTGGAGTTTGGTAAAGTGCAATTGCTATGCTAAGTGCAAAT
Organism: Pitta sordida; assembly: GCA_013390025.1. NCBI lineage: Eukaryota > Metazoa > Chordata > Aves > Passeriformes > Pittidae > Pitta > Pitta sordida. The sequence goes on along the minus strand of WEKX01000987.1, from coordinate 3,695 downwards.
AGGGACTATTGATTTTTAGTTTCAAGTCAAGACCTGGAGTTTAAAATCTGTATGTGCAGAACCAAAATTCAATGCTAGCGTAAAATTCACCAAAGAATATAACGCCAAGTGTGTAACATCTGTTTCTCAGCTCATGAAGATATTTGCGGCAAGAGGTTGTGTAAAACGTTTCCCTATCCTCCTAAGAAATTAGTAAGAAGCATTGTCTGCCACTAATTTTCAAATAAGCTACAAAATTTAAGATAATCAGTGTTTCTCAGCGATGAGTGCAATTTTGAAGGGTAATTACAATCAGCGACTATTTTCTTCAAGATACTAGTTTGCAAATAGTTGTGTTCCAGCACGCATTCAGGGTAGTGATTTCTGCCTGCGTGCTTGATGTAGTGAGCTCACCCTGTCCCCTGTGAGCTGCAGCAAAGCTCTCCCGCCACTGCTGGGTTTAGCACCATGACAGGATGTTTCCATAAAGCCCAAGCTGCACTTTTACCATCTGAGGTGTCAGTGTGGGTGCTTGTCTCTTGGTTCATTGCTTCACCAGTCACTGTGTCTAATTTGGAATTACTTTCACTTTTAAATGTTCTTTCCTTCTTGTGTTTCTATACACTCTAATCTGCAAACAGAAGTTCCCAAAATCTAATAATTAAAACCCCTATGTTTTCCTAGCTGTGCATGATCACTGCTTCTTTATTGCATCAGTCAGAATAAAGATATCCAGACATTCGTCATGTCTGGATTTCTTTGACCAGTTGTGAAAATTATGTATATTCAACATACAACACACAAAGAAAGTATTTCACTTTTTATCAGAGGACAGTTGGAGTTTTCTGGTATATGTGTTTTTAACTAGTCTCAAAATTCTGCACTGCCCTCCAAGATGTTTTTTGCAGGTCAGTCAGGGTGACCTTTGACTGCTTCAATTTCCGGCATAACCCCACTTACAGAAGCTGAATTGTGACAGAATACTGAGGTGCTGGGGAAGAAAAGAATGTGATAACGGAGATAAACCCCTAAAAAATTGATATTTTTAAATATTCCTTATATTTTAATTGTTTATGAAGCAAAAATGTAAGGAGGAAGTGACACATAAATGCATATCATCTATAGATCACACAGTACAAATAAAATTATTGTCAGTTTTTGTGAATGTGCAAAATTCCTATGGAAAAAAATCATCACTGCGTAGTAGCATTTGAAGCTGGGAACTCATGCAGCAGAAACAGACTGGAATTTCACAGCCAGCAGCACATGACCTGCATTATTTGACAACAGCAGTCTCAACAAAGTGCCAGTTGCCAGACAGAGCCTTCAAGGATCTGTGTCTGAAGGCTGTCATAGCAGTGTGTTTACACAGAAATGACTGTGAAATGTGTTACCATGTCAGTGTGACCAGCTGTCTCCCTGCAGTGACTAAGAGAGTAAATTACGTTGTGTTCCAGGGTGTTTTCATTACAAAGCTTTTCACTCTTTTCCCAGGACTGAGCGGTGATACTTGAGCAGCACTACTAGCACGTGTGTGCAGGTCTGATCCTGCAAGGCCAGTTTTGATACTTTAAGGCATATTTTTTCAGTGAGTGGGTGTCTAAAGCTGTCTGAAGTGTGAGCCTATAAATAAAGATAAAAATTGCCCAAATCTATTGTCAATTTTGGAAATTTATTGATGTGTATTTTGTCAGCCCCCTGAATCCAGAGGCAGTAATCTAAGGCCAGCTTGCAGACAGTTCAGGTCAGTCTCTGTCTGACGGATTCTACATATGCATACTTGTATGCAAGACAGACTGCTAACAAGGCCAAGACTTCTGATTGTCGGAAAAATTGCAGTTCAGATAGTCTGAAGAATGCCTTTCTTAAGATTTACAGCTGCATTTTTCAAGCATCTATCTGCAGATCATGGTAAGTCATGGAGTTGCAATGGATTTCAAGCCCAAGTGTCAGACTGGGTTTGGATCCAGACTTTGTTCACTGTGAGACAAACAAATGACAGCTGTTCTTGTGCAACGTAGAAAATTAAAAATGTGTGTTAACAAAATTCTTTCAAGGTGCGAACACGCAACCTGGGCACAAACAGCCCAGGCTGGGGGCCGGCAGCATAGGGCAGCCAGCAGCCAATCTTGCCTTGAACTCTCAGGGGCTCAGGGCACAGGGACCCAGGTGTGTCCCCCCTCCCCCTCTTCGGACACGCGGCTTTAGCACCCCAGGCAAAAACAGCCCTGGCCAGGGGCCAGCAGCACAGGGCAGCCAGCAGCCAATCTCACCTTGAACTCTCAGGGGCTCGAGGAGGAGGGCCGCACAGGGAGCCAAGACCTTCCACCTGTGGCTACTTAAACCATTACCTCTCCTGGGAGCACGGCGAACAGGGGCAAGGCAAACAGAGACATTAACTGCGGGGGGCTTGAGCAACTGCGGGGGGCTTGTAAATAAGCAATTATGAGGCAGTTATCATGGCAGTTCGCGCAGGCAGGGCAAGCGGGCAGGGTAGCAGAAGCTGTCTTGGCAGGTGCTGTCTCTCCTTCCTCCCCCTGTCAGTCATGGCCAGAAC
>WEKX01000984.1:151395-167411 GCA_013390025.1 Pitta sordida | reverse complement strand
TTTTTTCCCCAACTTCTTTCAGGAGCTTTTTTCTCATCCAGGCCAGGCTTCTGCTCCTCCGACTCATTTTTCGGCACATTGGGAGCGCCTGCTCCTGCGCCTTCATGAGCTCATTCTTAAAGTATGCCCAGCCTTCCTAGATCCCCCTGCCATTAAGGGCTGTTTCCCATGGTACCCTCCCAATTAATTTCTTAAACAGTCCAAAGTCTGCCCTCCAGAAATCCAGCATGGTGGTTTGTTTCATGCCCTTTCTTGTCACACTGCCAATTGAAAACTCTATGATCTCATGGTCACTACATCCCAGATTTCCTCCAACCACAATATCACTAACCAACCCTTCCTTATTTGTAAACAATAGGTCGAGCACAGCTTCTCCCCAGGTAGANTCTTGCCAGCTGCTGGGCCAAAACCCTCTTGCCCCTATTTGAGAGATTCAGCCCTCAAGGGTCTGTCAACCCTGGTTTGGTGAAGGACACCTCATGGTCATGGAACGCAGTGTTTTTCTGCTGACACCAGCCCTTGAGCCATTTATTAAGAGCAAGAATCCTCCTGCGGCTTTCAGAGTCTGATCCTGCCATTACAGGGACTGAGCAAAACACTACCTGCATTCCTGTCCCACTAATCGATTGACAAAGTTCTTTAAACCCCTCCCTAATCTATCTGGGTCCCCCCTTCTTGATCTTGTCACTACCAGCCTTTTGGCAGTTTAGCAACACTTGTTTTTTTGAGGATGAAGACAGTGCTTAGCAATCAATACAGAATAAATTTTCCTATCACACACACCATTTTCTCCTCCTGATTTGTAGTTATTCCATTATAGTAAAACAATAATCCTTAGCTATCCTGCATACAACTGTGAGAGAAACAGACCTCTTCTCTAAATACCTTATTACTAATAATTCTAGATTTAGTTTTAATTTGTTTCTCTGGGAGATATAGCTAAAGTTAGTTTAAAAAAGGAAATTGAAAATCAATTGTAAATAGGGAGTGACAGACCAGAAATGTAAGAAATGATAACTGAGCATGAACCTGAAAATGGCATTGGCATATGGAACCCATTTGCTGGATCTCCTCACTGAAAGAACACTTTTGTTAAAGATTATTCATGACAAATTTGTGGTATTGCTGAAACTCTCCTTTGTAACATAAATCTGGGAAGGACAACTTAGTCAGACATAGCAGTCTGTAGTACACGTAATTCTGGAATATTTTATATATTCTTAATTTACTTTGTTCTGCAATATATAAATCTTGACTCATTTAAATCAACAAACAGAAGATTTTTTTTATTTTATATGTATGATGAACAGCTGATTTCCTAAGCTAAGCATTTGGATTTATTTGGGTTTTTTAAAGAATTTTTTCTCAGGGATTATGAGTACCCAAGAAACATTTCTTGATACCTGTATCAGTCTTTTTTTCTTGTGTGGTTGGATGTAGGACAAAGTAATATTTAGCTTTTTGGACTCAACATTTTATCCCTTATTCCTAATGCTTTACATCACCATACGTTCTTCGATGCTGCTCTATCTTGCTGGCCCAAGAAGGGATTAAGCAGACTCCACCAGGGATGATAAGCAGAAGGAAGAAATCTGTCCCAGATGAAGTTAATGGCAAAATTCCTGCTATCTTCCAGTGAGAGCCAAGATTTCACTGGCAGTATTTTGCCAAGCTCTCCATGAGGTGTCCAGTGGAATTCATCTGTTTTGAGCTGGTCTAAACCAACACACAGGTTGGTCTAAGCTCTCATAGTCCTGAGGAAAATAGAGACCACCTCAAGCCATAACACTTGACCATAAAGCAGGCCCAAATTTTCCTCTGATTCCTGCAAACTTACTTCAAATATCAAGCCACAAGTGTGCTGTTTGATCCAAAATACTAACTGTGCTTGGAAGCACAGTGATACTGGCCTGCTTTACAAGTGAGCTTGTTGAACTAACATTGTATTTTGCTACATAGACAAGCATACATTCTCTAAAGAAAAGCATCCTGGCAATTCAAAACAAACCTTTAAAAAGTGCACCAGAATTTCCAGCAAGATGGATTTCTAATTCATTTTCCACTGTAAGAGGATGGAAACTGGTAGAACTTTAAAGGTAAGGAAAGATTTTAAAAAGTGGACACTTTTCCCATTCTTTTTTGAGTCTGGTAACAGCAAAAGTGCTGTTATACCTCAGAGTTATGAACACATATAAAACTGTTGGCAAGAAATTGCCTTTGTCTCCCTTTGAAAAATTGCAGGTGATATAGTGGTGTTTCCTGATTTCAAGTCACAGGAAGCATAGGGCTATTTTTTATTTTAAGTCAACACAGTTACCTAAAATCTGCCACCAGTTGTCTCAAGAACTCCATACTGCTTGCAGAAAATAGGTCAGATTATTTGTTGGCAGTAATGTTCATTAAGTTCTATCTTCCCATAATCCATCCAGCAAATGGCTTTCAACAGTTTTGATTCGTGAATATCTGATTGTTTTATGTAACATTTGACAAACTTAATTTAAAAGCACTGACTTCTTGTAAACCCTGTATTGTTCAGACATCATTGAGCAACCAAATGACCAAGTCTTGTATTTAATACTTAATCTGAAGCATAAAAGAGCATTATTTTTAAAATCAACCAAAAAACACATGTAATTTTATTTGCCTTAAAGATGAAAACATTAATGCTGCAGTGTGGCTAATATCTCTTGTAACAGTTATATCTATGAATTACACTAGTGTTTCCTTCTGTGTGGCTTCCCAGCCAACCTACACCACATATTCTTCTCATCCTGTTCAAACATTGATTTTATACTTACTGATGCATTTAAGTCTTTATAACTTCTGTACCAAGTGAATAGTTAGATAAATTAATGCCCACCTTCTTCATCTCTCAGTCTTATTATATTTTGGCCAAAACCATTTGGGTAACCAAAGTACTCATCCATGATTGAAAAACAAAACAAAAAAAAAAAAGGAAGAGATCACTTCTCTAATTAAAGTTCAGAGGGAAAAAATCCACCACAACTTTCTGAATCAAAATTACTTGCAGTGTTGTATTGTCTATGCAATCTGTAGCATCCCAAACTTCAGAATGGATGCATGCCAGGCATCTCCAGGGCAGACACAGGACCATTGCCTGGGTAGTTAGAAAACAAGCTTTCTTTCCAACTTATTCTAGCAGGTATTTTATCACTCAAATTACTTTTTTTCAAATTTTTACCAAAAATTTTATATTACTTATATCTAAACACACATTCTATATTTTATGTTAATTATGAAGTAAATAGATAGAAACGTATCTAACACAGAAAACACTAAGCTTTCATTCATATTGTTTTTCTGAAGAAAAAGGCACTGTACAGTCTTAGAATAACTGTTTACATGAATTATAATCTATCTGTCCTTTTCCCCTTCAACCTTTGCAAAACTCTAGCCTATTGGAAACGATTTTCTCTTGATAACTAGTTCTGAATTACAGTTCCTCTCAAGACTTAACAACCTATTTTCATTTTTCTTTCACACTTTCTGATTCATTAAAATGCAAATTCAACCCTCAAAATAGAAACTTCAGCTTTCAAAAAACCCCCAACCACCAAACCTGTAAAGAGGATCAAAATATAAATGTAAAAAATTTATTCATAACACCACTAGCAAGATTTGGTTTCTGTTCTCAAATGTTTCCTTTAATCCAGAACTTTTGAGCTGAGAAAGTTCTGTTAGTAAAAACCAAAATCTCTCCAGAAAAGTATTCCATGACTAAAACAATGAAATATCACATTTATTGAGATCACAGAACAAAATATGCACCTTTGCTTTTGTAGTGTTATTTCTTCAGTATTTATAAGAAAATGTGAAACAGTGATAGGCATGACCCATTCCTGTGACCTGCTAGGAGGTTTCAGACCTGACTTGGGCTGCACATCATGACAGTGTCAGTGCCTCAGGCTCACTCACAGCATCCTGAGAGGATTCCTGCTTACCAATAGAATTGCACAGACACACACATCTCCCCACAGCACAGCTGCAAACTGCTCCAACAGAAGAGAACATGAAGTGGTCTGCTTCAGGTGAAGCCTAAGGCTTTTGTCCTTGCCCTTGTCTACTTTCTTAACAACACTGAAAACAATGATATAACCCCACTCATCTTGAACAATCCAAAACTGTTCAGCAAAAAGTTATGAAGTGTGAAATCTCTTTTTTTAAAAAAAAAAAAAGCAGCTGGGTTTTCTACTTTGTTTTAGCCATCCTTGCAGGAGTCGGCATAAAAAGAAAACACACACAGAAAGCATTTAACCTCTCAGGACCCATTTAAGTGCAAGTAAATTTCCTTTGTGTTTATGTGTCTGCTAACAAACACTGAAAGTCAACTTCTTTACAAAAATTTACTCTTTACAAAAGAGTAAATTTCCAGTTTTGTCTGTAGTATTTTAAAGATGAACAAAACCCTCAAACCATATTTTATAATCTGTATTACTACTGTCAATAAAAACAGTTAAGGACAAATTCAACGTTTTACAATTCAGTGAAAAAGAAAAAAATCAGATGGACAGAAGAATAAATTCTTCTTATAACTCCTACTATCTTTCTAGAGATCCATAATATTTTCTTCATACAGTAAACATACCTTACTGTAGCAGCCACCAGTCCATTTTACCATGTAAATCTTGACTTACAACACGTGTTAAGGCTTCTTTCCAGGGAGTTGATGCATCGTTGGCTTCCAGGGCAAGTACTGCCTCAGAGCTGTTGCTGAATTAATTTGTCCTCTGGAGATGCTACTTCATGCTCCGAGCAGAAGCACAGCTTCTTGTGAGTTGACATTACCAAACCTGAAATAGTAAGTTTGTGAAGAGAGAAAGAAAGGTCTCATGAATTAGCAAAGAGCTTTGGCAGATAGGTTTTCAGCCTGACCACACGAGTGACAGCCAAAATGCTGCACCTCCCAGTCACAATGCACAAACCATGGAGCAGTTTCCTAAAGAACCACTGCTGACTGGAGGTCAACACCTGTGTGTCTGGGAAGAGCCTTGTGGTGTGTGCTGATCACTATCACACCACTTTCCGTGTGGTAGATTTATCACACAGTAGGAACCTCAGAGAGTTTAACAGAAAGTTGAAGGCAACTGTTTCTTAGGATGACATGATGACTAATGCCTGTGCTGGTCACAGTAGATTCACACTTAATTTACACCTGTGTAAACAACTAGAGACACAGGTAAAAGCATCTAATCCTACTGGAACGTAACCTTTATGGCATGTTTGTACTGATATCAGTGGGAGCATGCAGAAGTCAGGTCCTGACTGTTTTAATAATAATGTCTCTAAGCCCTTGGAAAATTTGCTGGGAAAAAAAATAAAATAAAAAAGCTGTCTATCATTTATTGACACAATGATATTCTCTTAGCCGCCCACACAGAGGCTAAAGCCGTATTTCAGAGCAAGGAGAGAAAATCATGCGATTTTCAAAAGACCTTGTAATTTTATTCAGCCTACTATGAACAGATACTCTACAGGAGTCTGTTGTAATCTCACTTTGTTTTAAAAACAAACACAAGGGCCCAAATTTTAACAGCATGTCTCTTTTTTTATACACCCTCAAAAGAATTCAATAACCTGCACATGATACCTCTCCTTCCTCAGTCTCTCTTGGAAATATTCTCTGGGATTTCAGCCTTGCCCAGTCTTCCTTGATGAATTCATCCACCTTTAACCTCTCACCACCAGTAATGGCAAAAACCAGCAAAACTGTAAAACTCTTCGTAACTGTGTCTTTCAAATATTCACCTCTGTGTACTTCTGTGAAGTTGTGGTATAGCCTTTGTGCTGCTTCTTCTTTGGCCCTCATCTACCAGATCAATGTGTTCATTAAGGAAAGCTTCACTGCCCAAACGATGAACAGGCATCATAAAATTGTTATATTTGACAATTTTGAATTACAGGTTTTATATGGTGTCTATATTTCTGCCATATGAAAGACTCAGAAGAGTTTTCCTGGTGTACAACTTTTCCACCAAGAGGAGGGATGTAATTAAAGTGTACTTTCTAGAACTGTCTGCTTTGTTCAAAGATGAATCCAGACCTCATTCCTCACATTCCCTTAGTTTTATGGCAATTGTGACTAGAGTGAAGTGGGCTGCAAATACCTTTACAATTGTTTTATATTACTTGGATAGATAATTATGTGGTTGTGCCAACGAATGCATACTTAGCCTTCAACCAGTGAAAGAAATTATATGCATTTCTAGACATAATTGTATGCAGATGAAAGATCAGGAATAAAATTTTGAGAGCCAAACTGAGATCCCTTGGAAAAATTAAGGACTTAACTCTTCTCACCCATCAAAATTAAGTTTTAGCATGAAAAGTATTGTATTTAATAAATCTTTTCATATTCTCTGTTATTCAAGAAAATTTTGAGGCTGAGAGCTCTGCAGTTAGTTGTGAGACAAAAAATGTCACCTTTCTAATGAAAAATACTCAGGACCGTGGCTTAGTCTTTTGGAAACACCACAGCTTGCCCTTGGCACAGCACAAAAAAATATTGTTCTTCTCTACTTTCAAAATGTCAGCCAAGCTCCTGGGAAGTCTGTAAAGAAAAAAAAAAGAGCCTTGAAAGACTGTTCTGCCTAAGTTGCCTCTGCAACATTTATCTTCTGAGGTCTTCCCTGGACTGTCTGCAGGTGAGATAGACAGAAATTATCTCACAGTAATCATCGCGGTATGCTGGAATGATAATTCATCACACAGTTAAATCCAAAAGTCCTTGTCCATACTTTCCAATACTTATCTCTCAGTATTACAGGGAAGGGTGAAAGAGGTAAAAAACACATAATCTCTGATGCACTAAATGCCACCATACAGTCAATGCATCTCCCCAGGTGCTCATATTTTAGAAACTTGGAAGTAACCCATATGAGCATCACAGTTGCATGTCAAGAGGAGAGTTCTCAATACTATTAATCACTATTCACCACAGATCCAGTGTATCACTGAATTATATCTCCCTACTTTATCGGTGTAAAACTGCTCCTCAATTATAACAAACTTAGGTCCACAATTCTGTCACTAAAATATATGTGATACAGATTGTCTCTATCATTGCAGCAAAATGCATTATATGTCTTCAAACACCATGGAAAAGGTAGATGCTCTTTCTCTGTTTGGATTGTAATTATCATATCCACAGGCTTATCTATGTTTTTAATTATCCATTAAAGGCATTTTTTAGGAAGTTTCTTAACAAATTTTTAAATATCTTATTTCCCCTGCACTTTCCTAACACATCTTTGTTCTGGTAAGACAAATAAGTGAAGCAACAGAAAATAAAAGTTAGCTGAGAAAAAAAAAATCAGTGATGAAATCAAGTCTTAGATGAAAAATCCTTCTACATAATGACATATGGATTTTCCCTCAAGTGGTTATGATATTTGTATGCACTAGATGATGTATGAATTAAAAAATTTACATTAAAATTTTATTTCTTGACCTGTTGTCCTGAAAAACTTGTCATGCAAAAATTTTGTTGTACTCAAAATACAGTCTCCTATGTGGAGGGAAGCATGCAAAGGTGCCAGCTCATGGCTTGTTTATGACAGTGGATAATGAATTATTCTGTGTGAATAAGCAGAGCAAGAAAGAAGCAAGGCTCACTGTGAGGCAAGGGCTGCTGAATTAACTCCTCTCACCTGTCACATTTACCACCTGGAGACTTGACATCTCCAAATTCATTTGCACACAATCATTTCATAGCTCATTGCAAGAGACGTGGAGTGAGTTTTTCCCTGCCACCTCAGGTAAAGTGCAGATTTTCTGTGCCACTTAGTCATTCCTTCCTCCCCAAGGTCTTGTTCCACATATTTTGAAAAGAAACATTTCTGCTATATACAGGCCAGATTTATGACTAAAATCATGTTGCTGTGCCCCCAAGTATGGGAAACAATCCACCATTCAAAGGCCTGAGGTCCAACACAGCAAAGACAGGTTCTAGGCAGTAGGAGAGAAAAAATATTTACATGTGGCAGCACCTTTTCCAGTTTATGAAGGGCTTGAGGTTCTCTTCTCTTTGTTTAACATGGAAGTTTTCATATACCTGCTGTTAATGGCAGTAATCTGAAACAAAACTCTTTGAAGTGTATTTTAAGAATATCTAATCCAGCCTAATAGTTGTTGGTTGGTTTTCTTTGTTTTGTGAACTTAAGGCAAGAAATAGAGTGAGGTACAGAAAGACATAGGCCACAGTACAATAAAGCTGGAAATCACATCACCTCTCTCTATATACCAGACTTGGCACAGGAACACCAGAGGCATAATTGGTGTCATTTGATTTATGTGAGTGTATATGTAAAAAATGTCGTTTTAAAGCTCTTTAAATTGCTGAAGTGTAGGATACTCACACAAAATAGCAGTATAGTCCATGCAAGACAAAAATACATATGTATATTATTCAAGATTCTGTTGTGGGGTGTTTTTTTTAAGTTAATGTAGCTTAATTAAGCTGTGGTTATGAAAGTAAAGCATGAGCATTCTTGAAATACAGTATCTTTGCATAAATCCATTAAAGCACATAACCATGATAAAATCTGAGCATCACAAAGTAATTAACAAATTCTGGTGTTGCAATCAACATCCAAATACGTAGTATAACAATCCAAACAGAAGGTTTCTTGCCCATCCCTGTCTGCAGCCAGTTTAAACAGGATGTGATTATGGAAAACCACCAGAGATTGTGCAGTCCAGATGGTCCTGCTTATTACCAAGAGTTTCATTATGTGTTATGGCATATATGTACATCTGTCACATCGAACTACTCACACCAGTGAATTTATGGCAAGGATGAGTTTAGGATATGTCTAATGCAAAAGAAAATCCAAAACATTGGAAAAAATGAAGAAAGTCCATTTTAGGAACAGTATTGTTTCACTTATTAAATTATCTTTATTACAGCATTATCACTGANCTTTCCAACCTTATCTATACTGTGAGTATTACCCTCAGCAGTCACTGTTGAGTGTATAATAGATCAATTTAATCCCCCATCGAGAATCATTACCCTTTGACTCTGAATTTACAGTACTGAATTTAAGAGTCTGTTTCCCACATGATAGAAGACTAAATATTTCCATCAAGATTGTCTCTCTGAGTGATACTTTTTGTCACTGCATTATAAAACTTAAAAAATATTGGTAACTTTTAACTTTCCACAGTGTTGAAAGCATCCCTTTGGATTTACTGAGGCATCCCAGAACCTTTCATAGTCTCCCAGTCAAACAATGCAGAATAGCTGGTCTTCCTGTGCACATCTAAAAATATTATTCACAGCTGTGTTTGGACACACATTTTAGATTTGTTGTAGACATGGCTGGATGTAGCTGTCTGTGGCTGTGATGTGGATGGGAGGTCATGCAGACATTTATCACAACAGAAAATTCTCTGTTTCTCTTTTTTATTGCATTTTTTTTTTCTAGATTTATGTAGGATGCACAAAAGCTGCTCTACTTAAAGAATCTTTAGTCCTCAAAATCCCGGTAATATCAAGGATGTCCCCATCTGACAGCCTCCAGCTCCCATGCTCAGACTCTATTGTGCAGCACAGCCTGTAAATGCAGTTTACTTATGTTTCCATGTCCCTGGTTTTGGGGCCTGAGAGGTACTCATAAATACTTAGTTAAAATCAAAATAACAACAGAACTGTAGAAGATCTAACAGTAAACTAGTTTACTACTAGATCTCTGTACTTACTAATTTTTGAAGACTGCATGTGGTCAGCACCAAAATATTGGAGGATATTCTATACACTATCTGAGACTTTCCTATGAAAAAAACTGTGTAGCATTCTGTATCTCTTTATGGAGCAATTAATTCATAACCTACATTAGGATCAATTTCAAGATATGAGCTATGACACCATATCAAGTCCTGCCCAGTTCTACTGAAGTTCAGACTACAGCGAATTACCACAATGATTATTGAGCATTTGTTCACAGTGGGCATAATTCCCAGATAGTTGTAACTTAATTGCTAGAAGCAATCGTTTGGGGGTTTTGGACATCTTTTACAAGCACACTAAAAACCTTCTTCCTCAAGAGAGATCTTAGGCCAGAGGAACACACCTGATGCCCAAATGGAAGATTCCATCTGTAACATGTAATTATTGCATCACTTGTAGCTGGCTAAAAAACACCCCAACAGACTAAGCCCCTGCAAAAGGGAGCTTTTTGCCATATACACTCGAGGCTATTTGATATCAGTTATGGCTGGCCAACCAGCTAGATTTCTACCATATCAAATTTCTTACCTGTTTTTCTTCTATGGAAGTAACTGAGAAAAAACATACTGAGGTCCTGAGGAACAGCTGGATACTCTCCAAAGAGCTCTGCTTATACACTTCAGTCTTGATCTACAGAGAAAAAGAACACCTCAAAATGAAGAGATTAACCATACAGTCACTGTATTTCTCTATTTCTTGCTTAAGTAGCTCTGGAAATCAATGCAAAGGCAGAGGAAGTGGTCCCTTTTCTCTCTTTGCCAGCCCAGCAGCATCTCCTTTGGGATTTGCACCAGAAGGAAACTCCTAGCTGCAGTGTGGTTTCTTCTGGATACTCCTGATACCCTCAGTTTCCCATAGTCTGTTTGCTCTTAAATACCTAATGAAGTAATTCATATGACTACTAAACCTGACTTTTCTATTAGCGGAAGCTGTGAAACATAAAGTGACCTAAAACTTGCCTGACAACAACGAATCAATGGATAATTATGCTTGCACTGGAAAGGAAGCAATTAATCAATCCAGTGTGCACATTTATTTGCAATAGTAGATTATGAAAGCTGTTAGGCTCTGCTTTCTGAATTTCTATTGGGATTTGCTATCAGACCAAACTGTGTGCATTTCAAAATGCTGCCAGCTGTGATAACGAAAATAGCAAGCAAACAACAATAGAAATTGGTGCCACAGGAACATTCTTTCTTAAGGAAGCACACGGATATTTAGTCCTGGCATGTAAATTCTTTTGCAAGAATTCTTCTTCTCCCATTACTTTAAGCCTTTCTCAAACTCCGCACATCTTGAGCAGCAGCACCTGAGACAAAGCAGAGGCTTGGCTCCCTGCAGTCTGTGACCCCCTGCTGCCCACCAAGTGGGATCCATGAGATTGTCAGCAGGAAGGGGTTTGAAAGCCCAGGGTAGATGTGCTTTTCCACAGCAAGGCATAACTGTGTCAAGAAAATATTTGTTGATTTTACATAAATGCAGGCTAGTGGCAACATTCGAATGAAATGAATGGTTATAAAATTTACATATTTTTTGTGAGCAACTTTTCTGAGCCATTACTATCAAGTAAGAAAGTATTCTATCAAGTAAGCTAGTATCCAGTGTCTAAACTGACTTTCAATAGATGTTGAAAATTTTTTATCGCAATTAAGTTTATCTGTGAGCTTCTTCCTTCTGAGAGAAATAAACCACAAAGAGTTCAGACTTCCCAGAATTCAAGCTCACCACAGAAGCTCCTTGCCAAATCTGCATCTGAGACAATGAAAGATGATCTGTTCCAAAACATCCAGCTAAGACTGAGGGAGAATGCAAGGTATAATACAATATGAAGACATTTTTTGATTTAAAGTCAAAAATGTGGACTATGCATAAGTGCTCTTTACATTGATACTATGCTCTTGAAACTTCCTTTTTCCAAGGGTAAATATCTTTAAAATACAAAACGCTTACTTGTAAAAGCAATGACTTTTGAAAGGATAACATGACATTAACCTAATCTTTCCTTTTTAATCAGCAGACAGAGCAAAAGGGATATAACATGACTGTCCACATCCTCTGTGGCTTGAGCTCAGAGAGAACGTTGATATGGAGCATGCTTGTGGAGGAGAAAAAAAGAGAAATGACTTTTTACGCACAAAGCACGGCTCTGTTATCAGGATGATTAAAGCCATTTGTTATAAAATAAGAGCCTTCCAGATCCTCCCAACATCCTGAATTGATTCTGCTGCTCTGCAGTAATTAGGTGGGTTTCAAATGTTGTAAAATTTAAGCCTGTTTATGGAGAAATGTTCTGTTTATCAAGATGTCTTGGTGCATTTGGTACAAGTTTTAATTTTTATTTCTTCTAACATGTGAGATAGAGAGAAGCCAATGGAGTTTTGCAAAAAATAACTAATACCCCTGCAACTCAAACTTGCTAGAGCTTAAATCAATGTATCACAGATATTACATATATATCTTTGAGAGATATATATTTTTGATATATTATATGTATATAAAAATAGAAAATTCTTTTAAAAATACATAAAAATAGGATGGCTGTGAGGGATGCAAAGAAAATGAGAATTCTGTTTGAATTCTGATTTCAGGGAGTGGGAACATGCCTCTGTGTGTGTGTGCATGTCTGGGTTCATATCCCCTGAGACTGGTTGAGGAGTGAACGAAAATCAAGGAAAAAAAAAAAAAAGAAAAGTTCTGACATTTTTAAAGAAGTTTTAAAAAGAGGAAATACCAGAGCTACCAGGAGCACTGTTTTTAGATCTCTCCATTGCTTTTGCTTTCCTTACAATTCAGGAAATTTTATGGCAGCTAAAAAATTACGTGCTTTTTATTTCGGTTTCTTTTACCAGTTGTCCTTTGAGGCACCAAACCGCTAGTCAATGGGTATTGACTACAAGTCCATTTTTGTCGATTCCATCACTCATTTGACTGCCCCAAACCTCGTTGCAAATGCAATCTGCTGCTTTCTGCAGAACAGAAAGGAGATGAGATCTCCCGTTTGCAGCCCCTGCTCGCCAGCTTCTGGTGAGCTGTGCTCTCTCACACAGCATGAGGGTTCTTTGCAGCAGGGCCATGTCATCACGCTGGTCCTGTTTCAGAGTCACTTTCACAGGTCATTGATTCCTGTTGAGGAGTTTTAGTCAGCAGCTCAAAGTTACTGTATATCTTGAGGCTCTGCAACCTCAGATTTCCTCCTTGAGTTTTGACAATGATTTTTTACAACTAACATTTTGGGACCATTTAAAAACCAATACACATATATCAGATGTTAATACCCAAACTAATGATTTATGCATGGATGTCAGTGCAGTAACACTATCCTTTCCCAGTCTCCCCCACTCTGTCTGTTGCCCAGGAACCCCATTTCAGCTCAGCTTGGGGTTATCAAACCCTGCTGTGGTGATACTTTAGCTGTGCCAATCTCCAGCCCCACTCCTGGCCTTGCCTTGACCCTATGCTATAGGTAGCTTGCCTCCAGGAGGAGCTCTTTGGATCTACTCTATAACTATGCCTCCAGCCATGTCTCCTTTTGCTGCTATTGATTTAAGGAAATCAGTCGGAGGACTCAAGGTAGTTGCTTGCAAGCAGAAATAAAGTTTATTTTGGCCCAAGAGCCAAGGAAAGAGGAACAGCAGTGTCCTCAGCTCTGTCAGGTGCCAAAAGCCCCCGCCCAGATTTGCCACTTATGTTTAAAGCCTTGTCTCATGCATATGCAAATTTTGTCATTTTGTCATATATTTCAACTTTGCCTTAAGTCCTTCAACCAATCAGCTCCAATGTTCCCCATTCCTTTCCCATTGTTTTGGCTAGCACTGTCTTTTGTTTACCTTTGAGGATGAGGAGACAAGATTTTTTACCTGTAATATTCAGCCTTAACTCTCAGGCCACTTGAATGATTTTAAAATCTACTAATCCTTTTAAAATTCACTAAAAATTCACTAAAATCCTTAAATCTTTAAGCCCCTACCTAACTCACTAATATTTATGATTTTCTGAATCCTCAAATCACTGTCAGGGTTTCTTGTGTAGACACCAAACCTAGTTCATCTTCTCACAATGCCAGGGGCTGCCAATGGACCCTGTTAGAACAGCATCCTGTGCTACCTATGTGTACCTATGTGACTGGGTGTTGTGAAACTGTACCCCACGGATGAGGGCTACAGCATAACTCCTAGCCCCTATAAGGTATCCTGGCAAAACACAAGCTGTAAGGGGAAAGCTGTTGGAGGTGTCCTAGTATATACAGATGCATAATTCATAAATTGAGAAGATTTAGGAAATATAATACAGTAATCCCTTGAATATCACAGGGAATCTATTCCAGAAAGATGTCACAATAAGCGAAATCCACAAAGTTGCAGCAAATAGAGTAAATATGGTAAAGCCGAGGGAAAATGGTCTGCCCAGGGAGGTGGTGGAGTCACCATTCCTGGAGGTGTTTAAGAGAAGACTCGATGAGGAGCTCAGTGACATGGTCTAGTAGGTGGGGAGTTGGACTGGATGGTCCTGTGGGTAGTGCCATGGTTTAGACAATGGGTTGGTGTTGGGTTACAGGTTGGATTTGATGATCTCCAAGGTCTCTTCCAACCTTGCTAATACTGTGATACTGTGAAAAAAGCTGCAGAGTATTGAAGCCATGAATGGTGACCTGCAAAGTAGTGAAGGATTATTACTACTACCTCTTCTTTTGAAGAAGGTGAGACTTGATTAGCAGTGTTTATAGGCAGAAACTTTGCTAGAGGGATTGTAATAGTGTAATACAGATGTACTTATATCTGTGTACACATGCGGAGGGTTCTGCTTCCTCCGGAGGTGAACAAAGCTTTAAGTTTCAAGGAAGTGTGAATTTCCTTAAATCCAGTTAAGGGATGAATCTTTCCTCTGGTAATTAGGTAGTATTTTCTAGAACTGAATAGCATGATAAAATCTGTCAAGTTAAGTGGCAGCCATCTGCTTCCCAACCAAGCCTCAGTGAGCTGACTGTCAGTCAAAGTGAATTACCTGCACTGCTAGAGCCTGGTGAAACTCAAACTCAGTGCCTGCAGCAAAGGTAGCTCAAGCCTGATCACCTCATCAGATTCTCTCTCCACACCTAGCCACTGATTAATAAGGGTAGCATCCCACCACAGGCAGCTCAAGGAAGACAACTGTCACACCTCCAGTGCCACTGGAAGCTTTGAGTCCTGTTAGATTGGATATTTTTTTTTAGGAGTGAAAAACTCCATGGCATTGACATGTCAGTACAAACATCCACCTGCTTAAAAAGAAGAATCATTCACTGTGACCATTTCTCCTAAGACTGAACAGATAATAGCTGCATTATAGTAATTCCTACCTTTTCAGAATGCTTATAATCAGTAAAATGACACAAGGGAGCAAATAGTTGCAGAAGCAGCAAGAGACAAATCAAACAACTCTTTTAACACCCTAAATCAAGGCATTCTTACAGAAGATATTCTACATTTAGTATATTTGGATCACAGTATCAGGTCTTCTGATTTACAAGGAATGTGTTTTCAAAGTAGATTCAGTCCATATTAATTATAAGGGCTGTTTGCAAAGGATATGTCAACAACCCTTTGCTGTTTTCTTTAACAAATGCTGGAAATGTTGTTTCTCATATAAAATTGAGCCAAATTCTGCAAACTAGCAGGTTTGGTACATCTGCTGGACACTAACATGCACATGAAATCTTTGTTTGCTACAATTTCAGGAAGTTACTAGCCAGATTTTGAAGGTTGAAGGCTTGGTATGCTTATCACTCTCTGCCTCCCTTGTTCTTATGCCTTTCCTTAAGTATTAGTCACCATTTACACCAAAGATACACTACAGATGTACAGATGGACCTTGGCATGACACATCTACTATAGTGTTTGAGTAATTGAAGGAAAGAGAATTTCTGAAACAGATTTATTATTCATTTAGAAGCATATAGTTTTAAACATAATTTCTGCTCAAGTGGAAAGCTCATTTTTTCTTATTTTTTATTCAGAAGATTCCTTACCTTGATATTTTCACTAGAACAAGTTCTTTGAACATTTCAGCATAGATTCTTGTGAAACTTTCAATTGAGCTCACTGAGTATGTAACTTAGTTTTGGCTATTTATCGGTATATTAAAGCAGTAATCTTAGTAATCATATGTCCAAAATTGAATGAAACGAGTCATAAAAGAACATCATAGAAAATGTAACAAATATACAGTGAATCCCTGCTGCATCGCAACCTCCCCATTAAGACCCTGCCCATTTGCGAAGCAAATTTTTTGC
>WEKX01000984.1:130752-145554 GCA_013390025.1 Pitta sordida | reverse complement strand
ATGCCATCCGGTCCCATAGACTTGTGAGGGTCCAAGCCACTCAGCAAGTCTCTGACTACCTCCTCTTGGATTACAAGGGGGTTATCCTGCACCCCAGCCCCCTCCATGCCACCGCTGGTCCAGTTGTCCTGCGGACAGTCCTGCGGACTCTTCCAGCCTTGAATCAGACTGCAAACCAGGATGTAAAACACACGGCCTGTGTTTTCCAGCATATGCCTGTGGGAGACCAAGAGTAGCATTTTACCCTGGATTTAATATGTGAATGTCCTTCTTCATATTTCCCTGAGTGCAATCAGAGATTTGTGCTCCCTGTCAGCGCCATACATCTCCTTACAGCATGCATTATTTCCGCCAGCTTGTTTCATGATCTGGAATGATTTCATTCTGACCATGGAAAGCAAGAGCAGGTTCTTCTCTGGCTCAGTGTAACCTGTGTGCATCTCTCACAAACCATGATTAGCTGTTTCACCTCATATAGACATTTTCTGACTTTAGGTAACCTAGTCATTCTTAGTGAATGCTACGAAATGTCTCCTGCCAAATGAATTCTGCATTTCAGTCTAATATTTACAGCACATTATGTAGGCTCCTTTAAAAAAATTAAGTCTGTTTTATGAATTTATGGAGTAATATTGTTCTTTCATTTTAATAACAATATTAATAATTGTTAAATATTTTAATGTAGAGCATAATTTTAAATGTATGATAAATACTGAATTTAAATGTTTCAAATTATTATTTATGAAATCTCACTGAGTTTGGAATTATTCAAATAATTACTGGCAGCTTATTGATACAGTACAAGGAACTACATAAGTTTACCTCTTAAATTTAGGCACTGGGATTATAAGGGGCTGGACTAAGCCCTAGCTACAATTCTGATGTGATCAAGTGAGGCATACATAATACTGCAGTTTAGTGAGCTGCCTACACTTAAATCTCATGGAAGGTTAAGTAGATCAGAAAGATGGTCAGCCTGTGACATATTCTGAAATGCCCAGACTCCAAAGGACAAAGAAAAGACATCAGATTTTAATAATTGATTTTTAAATAGCTTGGTTAGTCACTCCAAACCAAATAAAGAATATATTCTGATTAAATAATCAAAAAATGCTTTTAGATCTTTTATCTGGTAACTTGGACAAAATCACATCCTTATGTTTCTTTAGCATGGTTTAATGCCTTTAATCCTTGATTATGTAACAGTGCTTTAATCCAAGATAAATTGTAAGAGAGTAACAAAGACCTCAAGAGTTTTGATTTTCAGATTTAGTTTGGTCTAAAGGCCAAAAAGCCTGTGCTCTTAGAATACTTCAGCAGAAACCTTTCAATCTCAGTAGAAGCCATGGCTGATATGGTATTGTTTCAGGTTTGATCCAGAAAAGATACTGGGTTCTAACTTTTATGCTTTGCAGAGTTCTAAAGTTTAATCAGCCTTTAGTATGCATACCCAAAGCGGGCTGAGCACTTAAACACAGTTCAAAGTAGGTTTGGGACAATTTTTAATCCTCTTGTGTCTCTCTGATGTCTGCTAACTGTCTCTTCAGACTTGAACAGTACTTCTACTCTGTTTACACTGGCAATGAACAAAGCAGCTTTCCTCAACAAGTTGTTCTTTTTCCACACTGCAAATACCAAATATACCATTTTTAGTTACTTTAACCCCTACAGCTGATGTAAATCATGATGAACAAATACTTAAAAAAACAAAATCCATACCTCTAAGGAAAGACAGAAAACATAGCTGGGGAATATTCTAAATGTGGGGTTTTTTAAAGTTAGTTAGGTAAGGATAATTGCTGTCATGTTATAGATATGAAGGTAATGATACAGATAAGACATACTTTATTTCCTTGATAATTGTTATGACAGAGGTGAGCAATGACGTAGTCGAATTCATAAAATATCAAAATTTGCTGAGGTTAGATTTCTCCCTGTGAGTGAGTTTCAAGCTAAAGAAAATCAAAAGTCTAAAAGCCAAAGATCACAGGTACATAGCAGATGCCAGAAATACAAGGTTTGGTTGAGGGGTGTGCCAGAATTCATGTACTTCCCTCAAACTGGGCCTGAAGACAGCCTCCGAAATAAAGCAAACAATTCCTTCTAGTTCAGTTAACCTCAGTTGTGACTCTAGAAGAAAATTACACTGATGTGCCACATACGGTAGTGGTTTTTTTGTGGCCGTTCCTGTTCAGAATAAAATGGGAGTCATGACACCACTGCTTTATAATGATACCTCCAATCAATCATTTCTATGATGACAAATGTAAGGCACTATTCACCTGAGCTGAACATAAATTAGAGACTGCACGATAATAAATCCTGGCAAAAACATTAAACTCAATGAAATTACATTCATTAATTCAAAAAATAATTTATCCCTTGACATGTGAAAAGCTCTGTGCTTCTATGTGAGAGCAACTGAAGTCTTTGGGGATGGTTAATAGAGAACAATAGATTTTTTTCATGGCAAGAAGTGTGGAAAACATGCCAAGCGTTTTAGAGAACATTCTTCTATGGATACACTTGAAAATATGAATAAATACTTTTATATTTATAATTTGCCGGATGGTCTTAAATAAAAATACCTTTTGTGCAGTTCTGTCTCTTCATAAAGAGGGGAGAGGAATTTATTGAAAGAACATGTCTACTCCCAGGGGATATTAATGCTTTTGGCAATAAAGACTGCAATTCATTGTGAGCACATTGTCAGCATGGATTCTTCCACACAATCTCCTCCCCTTTGAGTCTTTCTGCTTCCTGTCAGCTTTTGACCTTGCAAGTGCTCAGGGAATGTTCACACTATATATGAAACTGGTAAGGAATTACCCTCTCCAGTCTCTCACTTGCAGCCCCAGGATTTGTGTCAACTGTGTGAACCAGCAGATTATTTCATGCGTAATCTTCCAGAGGATAAGTCCCTGTTTGCAGAAATGCATCTACCCCCTTGCCGGCTGATGAGGTTACACACGGGGCAGTGTTCAGTTTTGATTTCCACTCCTGAAACTTGTCTATGCTTTACATAAAGAGGTGCAGACATGTCATACACAGCTGGTTTTCTGCTCCTGAGTGAAAGCCACTGGTCTGCTGAGCCAGGTTCACACTTACTCTTACAGTCTTGAATTCTTCACCAGCTACTCCTATGCTTGAAAAGTAGACACAGAGGATATGTATTCTGTCTACCATAACCTGACCGGTAGGATTTTCTGAAAACTGAAGAAAAAAATCAGTTTGTGGATTCATTCCAGCTTTAACACTCGGTTTGTGAAAACACTACACATGCAGCTATTACTTGACAAACTTCTTTGGACATATTTTTCCAACTGGATTGATTACACATACAGAATTAAGAAGGCTGGAAAAGACCACAGAGATCACCAAGTCCAACATATTACCTGACTTATCCACCTACCCAACACCAACCCATAATCTAAACCATATAAACCATGTCACTAAGTATGCCGTCTAACCTTTCCTTAAACACATCCAAGGACGGTGACCACCTAGGCAACCTATGCAAAGAGAAATCACTCTCTCTCTGTGAAAAATTTTTTTCTAATATCCAGTCTAAACCTCCCCTGACGCAGCCTAAGACTGTGTCCTTTTGTTCAGTCACTGGGGGCCTAAGAGAAGAGTCCAACACCTGCTTGGCTGCTACAACCTCCCTTAAGGTAGTTGTAGAGAACAATTTGCAGACAGCAAGGAATTGTGGTAAAACACAAGAAAACAGTTGAGCTGCCTGACCAGCTGATAAAAATCAAGTCAAGGAGGCAACAATGACAGTTGCCACTTTTAGAAGACTGTTATGAAAAAGAGTGTAAATGCTTTATTCTCTGTAAAAACAAAAGGTAGTAAGTTGAATCTCAAAAAAATAATTCTAATAATAGAGGTGGACGAACCCAGGCACATATTACAAAAATGGTATTTCTAAATTCCTAGTCAGGAGGGACTTTGAAATCAGGGCATAACTCAGTCAAAAACAGGACTCAGGAAAATATATTAACTGTAAATGCAGGTGGCCTCTGAACACCAGTGGCCTGTAAACGCCAGCACAGTCCTCCACCTTACATGGCTGGCTGTTACTTGGCAGAGTATGTGAACATATTTGCCCATTTCTACTGGGACATGAAGCACAGCACAGCTGAGCACAGTGCAGAAAAAGCAAGAGAGTCTGTAAGGATCACATGCTACCACATCTTGTTTTTTCATAAACAAGTGTAGTAAGGCAGCTGAATGCACCATATGTATTAAAAGCATTAAAAGTTCAGGTTCCTGCAGACAATTTGGGGTTTTTTCACTGCTGCGTGCCTTACTGCAGAGAGTATCTTCTACACAGTATTGTGTTCCACTACAAAAACCTTCTTTTCACTGTGGTCTTGCATATCTCCAGAGCCTGGGAAAGTGTATTCACCAACAGCACTGCTCCCAGGTGCCTCACCACAGCAATCTATCAAACACAGCTCATGGAACCCATGACTTACCAGAAACCAAGACCCGTGGGTTTCTGTGGATTTTCATTTCCTATTTCATAATACTGCTAGTTATCCATGGTGAAATGGATGATGAATACATCTATACAAGCTTAATGGAAAAAACATACTGGGCATTATCCATTTTACATTTTTGAAAGCCTCAGAAAGCTGGCCAAATAAAAAACAATTTCCATTGAAACTCTCCAAAGTCCTTCCCAATGAAAGCTATAAACCTTGCCAATGTCACTTCTGAAGTGAGCGATTTAAATATTAATTTTAAAATATTTTCATGAAGGAAAAATATTTTTTTTTTATTTTCACATTTACAAACAGAACATGGGCATCTTATAAACATTTGTTTAAAATTAAAAAGGTTGCCTTTCCCAAGCAACATTTTAGCCTCAGAAGGGAAAGATTCTGCCTGAATGAAAAGAGGTAATTTTTGGCCATCTTCATCATGTGATCAGTTTTGCAAGGTCACTGCGGTAAGTTCATATCAATGATATAAACATTGATTCCTCTCCAGAATGAGGACACACTGCCATATCATACCCTGACCAGAGCATCTGCTTGGGCTGCAGAAGCAGCAGCAGCACTATCCCAAGTGCTCATCCCACAACTGCCCTACCAACTCAGCTCAGAAGGTCCTATGAATTATAGAAATAAACTGACAAGCCACATAAGAAAATCAGAGTTAAATCATTCACAAAAGAAAGAAAAACAGAAAGCACATAATGAATCACACTCATTTATGAATTTTTTCTTGCAGACTCCCAAAAGCCTACGAATAGTTTGCAGCATATAAGTTTGAGCATACCTTCCCTCAAAAGGTATGCTCAAACCTCATTATAAATAATACTTTTCACTTACAAAACTTTTACAAAGCTAGGGAAATGAGTTTTTCACTTCATCATTTCATTAAAACAGAAAAATTACAAGTACTTGGTAGATTTATGTTAACTTGGTCACAGCAAGGTACATATTCCATATTATCAGTTTTCAGTAAGATTAAAAGAAAAACTACAGCTGACTCAAACTCACTAAAACTTCATGACTTCCTCAAAAACCATTTTCTTTAATATTTTGGTTCAGCTCTAGCGTTCACCTGTTCTTTGAAGAATCTTATATCATTAGCTTGTGGGAGGAACAAGATTAACAGCTGAAATTCTGGGGGAGGAAAGGGAAAATTATCATAATTAATTTTGTGCCTTCTTTTAAAATGTCTTGGTTTTATTTGCTATTTTTATAGGCCTCCTTAGAACATATGATAGAACTTCTGTCTACTTTTGCTTGATGTTTTAGTGGTTTTATGCACAAGAGCATATCCAATAGAGGGAGAGTGACAGGTGTCCTAGCAGAGAACTTGAACTCACCTCTTCCTTAGCGACGAAGTCCTCAGCTGACCTGTTGCACTACCAGGAATAGTGGCTTCTCTGGGATATTGGTGTTTCCAGGAGCCAAAGGCACACCGCAAACCCACACCACAAACCCACACCAGCCCACTCCCAAAACTGGAATACCATTACCAGGAGGCTGAATCTTCAACCATAGAAAGCAGTCTGGAGAGGAAGAAGATACCATGCAAGAAAGTATAGCCAATTCTAATCTCAATCACTTCAGCTTTTCCTAATTTTGTCATGCTGTGAGTAAACCATATGTTCATGGTCACACTCTATTACCAACTTGAGACTGAATATGAAATGTCCTTGATAAAAGCCATTGAACCTGTATTTTACTTGGTTTCCACACTGACATGACATTTCCAATCCTGTCAGTCCTAAAAGTTAGAGAAAACTTATATTCCATCTCAATTAAGACTACAGTCAGAAAAGTCCAAAACAGCTAGCTATTAAGTTATGGGATCATGGCCAATCTTAAATGGACTGGGCTGGAAAATTATTTGAGCTGGCATCAAGCATACTTCACAGGAGAGGCTCTATAAACATGTCACTGCTATACCATTGCAGTTAGTCCATGATCTCTAGAAGAACTCACAATCTTGCTGGGAGGGAGAAGCAGTAGCTGTTGAAAGGTACTTTACAGAAGATGTATTTTATTTATTAATTCCAGTAAATTCTACTGACTGTCATCCTCTCTATTGCAAGGCAGTGCTCTCTTCTACCATTTTCCCAGCAGACTGAAATCTGAAGCTTGCAGAAAGCAGAGGCCAGAATTACCATCTTGTAATATGGTGTCCTCTTTTGAAATAAAAGGTCTCTGATGTGTATTGAGGCATCTGAAAAAATTCTGTCTTCTATCAAGTTTATTTTTAGCCACTGCATAAAGTGTCTAAATAAATCCAGAATCCATCTCAATGCTAATTTGCTGAAATGAATTGGATAGACATGCATATTAATTGTATTTTCATTTTCCTTTCAGATATATGGTCTAGCTGGGGGGTGTAGGGCTGGATGACCCTGGGCCCCTTCCGGCTTGGAGTGGCCTGCTAGACTGTGAGGGATCTAGGTTGGTGTTACGCTCTGGGATGTGCTCTCGGTCTCTGTACGGGTGTTAGACGGTGAGTTGGACTAGATGATCCTTGTGGGTCCCTTCCAACTCATAATATTCTGTGATTCTGTGATTTTTAGTGAATGGTTGAAGCACGAGGGAAAATATCTGCTTTTATGTACGTATGACATACATAAAAGCCATCAACTGTAATATGATACAAAGGGTGGTGTGACCGTTAGAGGCCAATAAATGTGGTTCTTAATTGGCAAGAGACTAGCCAGAGGTCAAAACACCAATTTTATTAATGTATATTGAAAATTGAATGCGTGGTGGTTAAGGAATGTCGAGGAAGAGAACCCAGACCCCACCAATCCGGAGGTATAACTGTAATGAGATGTGGGAATTTACAACTAAAAGCAGAATTATTGTGATTTTCTACTAATAAAATTATGACTATAATAAGGAAAAGTTTAATATGACATAAGTTGCATTTTTTGTATGTTGTATTTTTATAAGTTATATATATCCTCTTAGACATTCTTTTTGTACTTCTTCATGTGTAATTTCTTTTATCCCTATATCAAGAAGTAGTTACCTGAACAAAAGATGCCTATAGAATGAAGTGAGCATGTGCAGACATAACCAATCAAGAGCTGTGAAAGATCAACTCCTCATCCTGAAATATGACACTGACCAATTGAACTCCTCTTCCTAAGAAATTACTCCAACCAATCAAGATGGACTCCTCCCAGATATGAGATGACAAAAAGTCAAGTCAACCACAACCTGGTTGAGCCCCTGGAATTGGATCCCATGCGCCTGGCACCATTAACTTTGCTCTGCTGTCTCAATTTTTTAAAATAAAATAATTATTTACTTATTAA
This sequence comes from Pitta sordida, assembly GCA_013390025.1. Lineage (NCBI taxonomy): Eukaryota > Metazoa > Chordata > Aves > Passeriformes > Pittidae > Pitta > Pitta sordida. The sequence goes on along the minus strand of WEKX01000984.1, from coordinate 137,747 downwards.
ATAGAGTGAGATTCTCCTCATTTTAACACTAAAGTCATGCCTCGCTCCATTGCGACTTCTCCATTGAAACCTCCCTGGTTTGTGAGAAATTTTCCCCATGAATCTGCCTCAATGATTCACAAGGTTCCTGGTCAATGCATGTGCAGTGCTTCTGCTTCATCAAGGCGCAGCGCTGGTGCTCCCTGTGGGGCAGGACCGGCCCAGTGTCGCAGAGAGGGTGCACAGTTTCTCTGGCTCACCGTGGCATTTATAGCCCCATGTTTGTGTGTCTGCATGCCTGGTCTCTACCATGGAAGGCTTACCCTCCCTTAGGAATGCTGTGAAGGTTCCATTTATAGACCTGCGGGACTGGGAGGCACCACGTACCCTCCCCACAGGGCTGGGCCATGCCACCACCACAGCTGCTGCACCAGGAGGAATTTTCTGTTCCCCCATGTACGTTTTGGATGTAAAGGGAAAGAAACTCCGACAGCAATGCCACTCCCCACCATAACGGGCCCCAGGTGTTGCAGTGTTGCAAAGTTAAGGTTTCCCAGGATCCAAGAGCACTGACCAGGGTCTGGGGACACCCCTTCCCTGCCGCAGCCCCAGAGCTTCCCCCCTGCAGAGGCAGCGCAAGCATGCGCCATGGCAGCAGCATGGTGGCAGCTGCAGAAGCGGCAGTATGGCTGAAGAGAAGCCCAGGGATTCTCCGGGGAGCCCTNAGGTTCCTGGTCAATGCATGTGCAGTGCTTCTGCTTCATCAAGGCGCAGCGCTGGTGCTCCCTGTGGGGCAGGACCGGCCCAGTGTCGCAGAGAGGGTGCACAGTTTCTCTGGCTCACCGTGGCATTTATAGCCCCATGTTTGTGTGTCCGCATGCCTGGTCTCTACCATGGAAGGCTTACCCTCCCTTATGAATGCTGTGAAGGTTCCATTTATAGACCTGCGGGACTGGGAGGCACCACGTACCCTCCCCACAGGGCTGGGCCATGCCACCACCACAGCTGCTGCACCAGGAGGAATTTTCTGTTCCCCCATGTACGTTTTGGATGTAAAGGGAAAGAAACTCCGACAGCAATGCCACTCCCCACCATAACGGGCCCCAGGTGTTGCAGTGTTGCAAAGTTAAGGTTTCCCAGGATCCAAGAGCACTGACCAGGGTCTGGGGACACCCCTTCCCTGCCGCAGCCCCAGAGCTTCCCCCCTGCAGAGGCAGCACAAGCATGCGCCATGGCAGCAGCACGGTGGCAGCTGCAGAAGCGGCAGTGTGGCTGAAGAGAAGCCCAGGGATTCTCCGGGGGGCCTTCCCAGGCACAGAGGGCCCAGAAACGTTTCCCTTTGCTCCCCTGTGCTGTGAGAGCCTGAGGGGAGGAATGGAAAACGCTCCCCAGCACTCTGGAGTGGCTGGGAGGTGGAGCGATGGTGTGATCTGTATGCATATAAATGACCCACATGTTTTTGTGAATTACACGTTTTGCAGGACCCTCAGGAGACCTGTTCCTCACAAATTAGGAGGTATAACTGTACCATGTTTTTCCCCACCAGATCTAGAATTATTACAGTCCTGTCAAAAACTTGATGTAAATAGTAAATATTTTTCAGGAAGTAAAGGAATATAGTATAGAAAGCAAAAGGAAAAAGGATGTAAGTATATTACTTCAAAAGCAGTTTTGAAAAATATGCTGGTTAGTCAGGATGACAAGAGATAAATGACTTATTAAATGGAAGAAATTTTTTTACCTAAGCAATGATTCATTCAGCCTATTCACAAGCAGTACATGTTCACTGTTGTGTTTAAAAATTAAAGAATGTCCAACCATCTCTTGCACACTGTGAATAGACGTGATCATTTTGAAGGGCTGCTTTGCAGCATTTTCCTAGAAGTGAAATCTAGTTAAAAGGTGGGAGCGTGCACAGTAAACACTTAAAGACTTATCAGCAAGCAAAGAACTTTCTTTGATTTTTTTTCCCACAAAGATTTACTTTCTATTCCAGCTTCCACGGTTTCTATTAGTGAGATCTAAAGCCACATGATAGATAGAGGAATATATGTGGAGTTAATTACAGGCCCTGCAGAGCAGCCAAGAAGATACACTGCTATGAAACACTTACTCATATTCTGTAGATCATATGAGCAACATTAATGGGATTCCCAGCCTCAAGACTGCATGGAAATAAAAATGGGGGAACCTCCCATAGGAACAGAAAAATGTAAGCTAAAAATGGAAATTCAGACAATAGGGAAGGGAGCGTTAGGATATATTAATGCAAGGAAATGTGCCATGATGAAGTAAACATGCAGCCTTTTTACTGATATGAAAAGAGTAGATTTTAAGATCCAGCCTGTGAGTATGCAGCACTAAAATATAGGGATGAAGATGCTGCTAGCAGGTGAGCCCTCTCTATCCAGATTCCAGGCTTTGAAAGAAACACTTGTGCAGTAATAAGAAACATCAGGTGGATTTGTTTTGTCTTCCCTTTCTGACTTTCTTTTTGTTGATTTGATACCTAAAACCGTGCAACCAAGACCCAGATGGTGCTGGTTTCGATTCTTTGGGATGGGATACTACTTGGTGAAATCCCTCATTCCTGTACAATCAAGCTGCAGACAGCAGAGGTACTTGGTTGTACTTCCTAAAACCTCTAGCAGGACAGATTCTAGACGTCCAGGCAGGAGGTACAGTTCTCCCAAAAGGGGGAGAGAAGATAAATTGTGTGACCTGGAGTGGCTTGGTGTTTGCATGACATGTCTTTGGGATACAAACCAAAATGCAGTGAGTAGGATCAACCAGGAGATTTGCTTCAGAATTGTGCTCCTGACTGCATAATTTATTCCTTATGTGTTAGATTCAACAAGATGATATGCTCCAAGAGTGCACATAATGTGCTAATGGGCAACAAGTCCACAGGATCAGATAAGAGCTATTCAAGTATAAAATCCCCCCTAGCATACGTTGCAGACATCAGACTCCCCAGGACTGTTTTACCCTGCAAAGCATATTTTGTAATCAGCATAACATTAGAGGAATAATTAGTTCATCCAAATCAATCTGAAATGAAATCAAGTGAGACCTGAACAGATTTATTCCATCTTGTGTTGTCTATTCATAAATTCCTACTCCTAATTCACCTTCCTGATGCCCAGGATGACAGTTTACACATTCCCTTTCCCAGGTGTTTTGGCCTTAGTGTTTTCCAGGAAACTGGTATTTCTGCTTATGGTATAATTGACACTCTGCTTATTTTCCTTACGCAAAATGATTCTACACAATAACTAAAAAAACCAACCAACCAAAAAAAAAAAAAAAAAAATNACAAAAAAAAAAAAAAAAAAAAAAAAAAACACCAACAGAGATGTCCTTCCTTTGTTATCTCTTCTTGGAGTTTTACCAAGAGGCTCTGGATATTGGCGTTTTCTTTGCTGGTGTTTTCTCTCGTCTTTTTAGGAATCAGCAGCTTTTGGAAAGATCCTCTCTCTCATCTCTTAGTTATATTTTGACTTATTTTTAAAAATAATTTTCTAGTCCAGGTAGCCATAAAGGAAAGCTTTATAGTATAATCCAGGAGTGTAATTTCATTCACATAAAAATAAAAAATAAAATAATAAAATAAAAAGCACTTAATAATAAAAAATGCTTAAGAGAGTGGTTGACAACTCTTTCATCCACCCCACATTACAGTAAGTGGAAACATTTGATGCAATATGAGACCTGTACTTTGTACATGCAAGTCACAGAGCTCTCTCTAGTTCCACATAACCCTGAAGCTGACCAGGCATCTTTCCAATAACCCAAAAAACCCTGACCAGAGGTGTATGGAAACTTTGTCCCTTTTTCAACACCATAGACTGTAGAGCAAAAATGTACTTCTTATCAACTGCTGTATGAATTCTGGAAAAGCTAAATTTTCCTACCTGAAAACTAACAGCAGCTGGTAAGTGTAGTGCCTTCTTAGGAAGCTCACAGCTCCATGTACAAAATATCAAAGTGGCATAAAAGTCCGGATGTGCTTTGGTTCAAATAATTAATAATGCAGAATCCTTTCACATGCATTAAAACACAGTAACACAACTGCCTTCAGCAAAATTGCTACTGCTTTCATCTACGAAAGATCTGAATCTGGCCTAACCCCCAAAGGTCTGCATATTTCTTCTGTCATTCATTTAACAGTACTTTAAATCTGTCTTGCTGACATCCTGTAGTCACAAGGCACATCCCTGCCATATCATGCTTTCCAATCAGACTTACGCATGTGTGGGATGCGACTGTATCCCTAATGCAGGCCTTCAAGAGAAGTGCAGACTATTAAAAGTGTTCCTTCCAATTTTAAACAGGATTCTGCCAAAATACTTAAACATAGCTGGTCAGCAAACTGAACAGTGGTTTCTGTGATCAAGTGAGACACCAGTTTAAGCTCTGTCTGCACCACAAATTTAACGAAGCTGGTAGCTGGTTAGGAGTACAGTCTGTCAATCTGGGCTCACATCTCGGTAAAACACAAATTCAGTCATACTTTCTTCCATCAACAGAGCATCCAAATGTGTCTGTGGTTCTAGGAAGGCCTGTGAGTGAGTGTGTGCTCTTCAGCTCCTGGAACACAAAAGAAAAAATTGCCTAAGGCCATTTAACCTCTAATTTAAAGCCAGGTTCTTAAGGGCGAAAAAAATGAAAGGTTGGCACCCAGCACCACCTTGCAAGCTGAGACCAGTTGAGTTTTATTTCAAAGAGTTGAATGGTTTACTTTCATATCCCTGGATACTACCTTTTCTTTTTCCTTGCAATGCTGATGCAAAAAAAAAAAAAAAGTCTAAAACAGCACAAAAGACAAACAATAATTATAACTTTCCATCACATTGCAGTGACATTACCAAGCTGTGGGTGCATTCACTAACACAGTAGTGGAAGTACAAAATCAGCATAGGTTCCATTCTTTAGAGATGCAGTGCTGCTGGCACCCATACAAAAACGCCTACAAGTTTTGGGAGAATATGATAGTTGATCTAAAATATTTGTATACTCTAGGTTATTCAAACAGTTTTCAAAATATTTCTCAGAGTGAGCCTTATTTCAGTTTGATCTCTGGCTCCCTGCTCAAGAAACATCTTGCACTTAATTGAGAATTTGCTGGGAAACTAGATTATATTGCAGCATTGAATGCTTGGCCAAGGAGATCTAGGGTCTCTGCCAGCAGAAATATACACTGGAAGACAGGCTGCCTAATGTATTTTACCAGTGCTCCACCACTTATTGGACTGATTTGAAATCACCAATTGCAAATATAGTCCTCCACAAAAAAAACTGTTAAATAGGGCATGTTTTACCATGAGCCATCTCAGAAGGACTTGAATACATACAGAACTTTTTGTTACGTAGTCTTTCCAAGGAGGGAAGAAATAGGTCCCTGAAATACTAGAGAAAAATACCTTGTGTTTCCACAAGTGTGTACAGCTAGCTATTTACTCTCCTTTGGCTTTTTCTTTCTTTGCACACGACTCCAGATATAAATGCAGAAGTTTTGAGCTTTCTTATCCCTTAGAAAAAAGAAATCCATAAAATACATCCTTTTTTTTCCATTACAACAATCAAAGATCTCCTATGGAAAAACACAGTAAGTTAATTATTCACAAATATTTGAAAGGGAGCAAAATAATAAAGGCATCCCAAAATATCAGAGCTGCCTTACAGCACAAAAAAAAAAAAAAAAAAAAAAAAGGGCTGGGCTAAGATTCAGAGAGAAACAGTGCAGTAAACTGACTGTTGGAAGAAAACTGTTAAACAGATGATATGCCCTGATAGCCAAGGAAAATGGCACCAGTCACTTGCGGCAATAAGAACTGGTCCTCACAGAACACAAGAAAAGGTATTTTGGGACGGAGCCTTTAATGTTAGGGACAGAATCCAAACCACAAAGGTCATAGGCTAGTATTAAAAAGTCAGTGTTCACCAGCAAGAAACATACAGACAGACACACCATACAAAATACATGTTCTCTATTTTGACAACGTCTGGCATTTAAGAGGCACTTAAACTCCAGCCCTCCCTTGCAAGCAAATGCTCAAAGAATGGAGCTGGACCAGACTCTCTCCCTTTTCACTCCATCCTCCTGCTTCCTGAATTCATGCAGGAGGTGAAAGCGCTGCAGCTTCTCCAGTCAGTCAGGCCATGCATGTGCCCCGGAACTCTCTTGAAAAACAGTGAATCTAGACATGCACCTCCACATGCCAAAGAGGAAAGTCAACCTGGAGTTCCCAGGATACTTGGTAAATATATCTAATACCTAAATTAGTTCATAAAAACCAATGCTCTTCTCCTCCTCTGCCGGCCTCATTTTCAAGGACAACAGTGAGTTCTGCTCAGCTTTTTCAGGAAAAGATTTCAGCAGTCTCCATGCTGGAGAGTGTGTCTGGCTCCCAGGGGGAAAGATGTCTTCAGCAGTCTCAGACATGTTTTTAAGCTCTGCTTAGCGCAAGAAATTTCACAGGTTCACAGGTTATTCTGAGTTGGAAGGGACCCACAGGATCATCTAGTCCAACTCCCAAGCAAACGCCCACCCAGGGATCAGGCCCACAAGCTCCACAACCACGGGCACCATGCCCCATTACATCCAAGCCTCCCACCATTTAGACCATGTCACTGAGCACCTCATCGAGTCTTCTCTTAAACGCCTTCAGGGATGGCGACTCCACCACCTCCCTGGGCAGTCCATTCCAATGAGAGATCACTCTCTCTCTGTGAAAAACCTCTTCTTAACATTCAGTCTAAACCTCCCCTGGCACAGATTAAGGCCATGTCCTCTTGTTCTGGTTTCGTCAGCCTGAGAGAAGAGACCACACGCACCCAACTGCAACCTCCCCTCAAGTAGTTGTAAACAGCAATGAGGTCACCTCTGAGTCTCCTCTTCTCCAGGCTGAACAACTCCAGTTCCCATAGCCATTCCCCATAGGGCTTGCCCTCCAGTCCTTTCACCATCCTTGTGTCCCTTCTCTGGACCCTCTCAAGCAGCTCAACATCCTTCT
>WEKX01000984.1:60925-130414 GCA_013390025.1 Pitta sordida | reverse complement strand
CATCTGGTCCCATGGACTTATGAGGATCCAAGCCACTCAGCAAGTCTCTGACTACCTCCTCCTGGATTACAAGGGGGTTATATTGCATTTCTACTCCTTCCGTCAGCCCACAAGCCCAGTTGTCCTGCAGGTAGTCTGTCTCACTGTTAAAAACAGAGGAAAAGAAGGCATTAAGTATTTCTGCCTAATCACTACTCACTATATTCCCCTCTGCATCCAATAAGGAATGAAGGTTATTGTAGCCTCTCTTTTTACTGTTGATGTATTTATAGAAACATTTCTTGTTGTCCTTAACAGAAACGGCAGGTTTGAGTTCCATCTGGGCCTTTGCCTCTCTAGTTTTTCTTCTGTATGACTTGAGAACTTCCATAAACACACCCTGACCTACCTCCCCCTTTTTCCAAAGGCTGTACATCCCCTCCTTTTCCCCTCTGTTTCAGGAGCTCTTTTCTCATCCAGGCCAGTCTTCTGCCCCTCCGACTCATTTTTCGGCACATTGGGACCGCCTGCTCCTGTGCCTTCATGAGCTCATTCTAAAAGTATGTCCAGCCTTCCTGGACATTTCCCCACATTTCAGCTTAATCAACAACTCTTCTCTGGCCAGCAGCAGAAATGTTTAATTCTCATCATGTACCAGCTGCATAGCGTCAGGTCCCAAATGCTGGGAGTTAGAGAATGAATTAGGCTATAGCAGATGAGTCTTTGCCTGAATCCATCCTTTATGTTCACAGTCACATAAGAAGTCTGTATCATCACACTTCTATCACCAAAGCAGTCATCACAGGGCTGGGTTTGTGTCCTGAGCAAGAGCTTGCCCTTCCTTTGGAGCCACCCAGAAATAGCACGGACATAAAATCAATGGCTGACAATCATTTTCCAAGTCACATATTTTTCGTAACAGCATTAACAACTTGAGTTTTTCTAAGACTATCTATTTCTTCACAATGACCAGCACATATCCAAATTCATCCCATTCATGAATAAAAAGGGTTCAAACAGCTGCTGGGAGCACATGCAACATTTGTGCTACTCTGCCCAGGACTGATCCCTGATACTGACTGATTGAAATTGCAGCACCTGATTTAGTCCCTGAAATATTTGGTTGCAGAGGATTCTCACTCTGACATATTCCAGGAAAATGTGTTATTACCCATATTTAGCTGTGTGAGACACAATTTTAGAGTTCATGCTCAGGCTCTCCTCCTCTACTTGTCATCCTCTTGATGTCAGTAGGCAGGAACTTGAGCAGCATTCCTTGAACAGTCCTTCCTGGAGTTTGTATGAATTGCAGTGCAACTCCAAGGTTTCCAGGTAATTCTTTATCACTGGAAACTGTGTCCCAGCACTCCAATCCTATGTCCATTGCTTATCCTCCCCTTAGACTGATAGTTGGTCCTGCACCCAACCCAGGAAGTATTTGACCCAGAAACCCACCTCTATATAAAATCTTCACACATCCCATAAATTCAGCCCATTGAAATAAACAAAAAAATTTAGCAATGCAAACGCATGAAAATGATAAATAGTGCAGTTTTCCCTCTCCCATACTTCATGATACAAAATGTACTAAGAACAAATACAGCAGAACAACCACTCTTTTAGTAAGTCTCCCACAATCCCCACCCTATTCTCTACTGACATGGCCTTGAATAATATTAGATTGTATCACTTCCCAAGAGGGCACCACATTATTAACCCTACAAAACACCATATTGGTTTCTCAACAGCAAGTACAATGACTGGCACTATTAGAATAAGTACATGGATCTTATTTGCTGCCTGCCCTCTCATCCAATGGACATTAGAGAGGCTCAGACAGTTTTACAGTCTAGTTAAATTTTTCCTTGTATCACAACATGGGTGACTATTCTGGGGAATTGTTGATGAATCTAATCTATTTTTGTAGTTCCTATTGCTAAAATGTTTACCCAACTTCAAAACTAAGACAAACTAATTTAGATTATAGCAGAGTGCCACCTAGTGCTAAACAGATTTGAACTCAAAATGCATGCTCTTATCTACAAGAAAATAATGACCAAAAATTCATTCTTCAGTTGTACTGATGGTATAAGATATGTTCTCTTAGAAGGTGCAAAGCAGGTAGATGCAATAGGAGTGGTGAAAATTGTAAAATAGTCTGTACTAACCACGCTCTTTGTAAAGTTGAAAAGGCTCTGCTGCTAGCTCTGCAGTTCCAGGTGAATGCATTTACACTGTTACACATGCTCTAGATTGATTTACATTTTGTCCCACCAGGAAGAAATCTAAATCCTCTGGCAGAAGTGAGCACATGACACAGTGCCAGGAACGTCTTCTGTATTACAGACAAAAGACAACTACTGATCCCAGCAAACATCAGCCAAAAATCTTTGCATGTCCCACCACTCCCTGAAGAAACATGAGGTGAAAACTCTGCTTGTGCGCTCTGAAAATATCCAAGGACACGAACAGAGATGAGAGGGACAAAAGCATTCACTCCTTAAATGCTTTTACTGATGTTCTAAGTGAGATATTAGACTGGCAGAGAGCGGGGGTAGGAAGAAGTTCCCTGGTAGCTCCAACAGAGATTAAGCATTTTGTACTGTTAAACTAGAGAAAGCATTTCCCTGGCTAGGAAGATGGCCCTATGTTCTAGATTTTCCTCTCTGAGACCAACAAATCAAACATTGAGAGGTTTGTTGGGTTGGGGTTTTTTTCCTTTCTTATACTGCATCAGGCAGACTACTGGGTTGGGGCACAGATACAGTAAACCCTTACTACTTTGTGGTTCTATTCTCGCAGATTCACTTTGTGAGGTGTTTTCTCTGTGCAGACAGTACTCAGTTTCTTGGTGCATTCACGACTGCACATGTGCTAACTGACACTCAAGAATATGCAAACATATACAGTAATGAATATGCAAATAAGCCCCTCCCACCATCCCCCTCAGCACTGGCAGGCTCCAGTAGTGTGTTACCTCTGCTCTGCTGTGTGTTGGCGGCTCCTGGTACCTGCGGGCACCCCATACCTGGAAAAAACCCCCTCTGCCATTCAGCCGTTCATGCTGGTGCTGGAACCCACCTGCGCCACTGTCCCAGCATGTCTCTGGATCCCTTGGTGGCCGGGCCCTCTGCTCAGGCAGAAGTAAGGGCAAGTGGCCAGCCGCACCTGGCCAGGTCCTTGTAACAGCCCATAACCATGGGAACAGCGCTGGCGCAGTCAGCAGCCAAGCAGGTGCCTCAAGGGTCCCACCTAAAATTCTCAGGGAATCCCCGGGGCAGCTATGTGCAGCAAAATGGGTTTAAACCCGGCAACTAGTTCAAGCCTTGCCCCTGTATGGTGGTAGTCGTTGCTCTCAGCCCTGGTGGACAGAGCAGGGTGGGGCCGATAGCCCTGGCACCAGGGAAGTGGGGCAGGGGGCTTGGGCAGGCTCGACCCAACACCATGGTGCATGGTTGAGCAATAGAGGGGGTTTGTTTCCCAGTGCGGGGTGCCCGTGGGTGCCAGGAACCTCTGACACACACGCCGACACACAGCTAGGCAGGGCCAACACACCACTGCAGCGTGCCAGGGCTGAGGTGGGCGGTACAGTGGGTGGGGCTAATTTACATATTAATAAATTGCCTATCTTCGCGGAGCACAATAATGCAGAAACTTGAACCTTCCATCTTCAGTGCAACTACTGTATGAAACAAAGCAACCTGAATTACTTTCTTCACATGGCAATCAAAAGCCATTTGCTGTTACCTGACAGTCTCAGAAGAAAAGATTCACAGATTCACAGAATATTCTGGGTTGGAAGGGACCCACAAGGATCATGGAGCCCAACTCTCCCACTGCCTCCCTGGTGGGAATGGAACCCCCTGTCTCCCACATGAGAGATGGGGACACACACCACTGTACTAAAGTGGAGATGTGCCACCCTGCTAAGATGATGCCCATTTGTTGCCATTTTTACACTGGTGGAAGAACTTGGTGCAAGTCCAGCAGCATATTAGCAGAGCAGGGACTGGGGATGGCTTTTGGCTAGTGGTCTTGAGAAGACTTGCTCATGAACGTCTTTATGAAGCATCCAAGTGGTCCCACTACACACTTTCCCACCACACAAATCTTGGGATGGATGGCTCCAGCTAGCAAAAGTGTTGTGTACTTGCACACAGTTTGATATTGTACTCTGTGTGACAGAGCTCATACCCTACCAGTAAAAGAAAGTCCCCTTTTTTTAAGTCTGAAAAAGCAGAACTGCTCTCACTCAAAACTTAAAACAATAATTAATACAAAATTGAAGAGTGGTTCCAGTTACTTTAAAAAATGTAAGAAAAAGGGAAGGATGCACTTCCTCACCATTTCAGAATTATTCCAGCATGCCCCAGAGAATCTGTATCTTTCACTCAACCTTAGCAGCCCACTATCTCCAGCGTGCTGCAAGAAATGAAATCTCCACAGCTGGCTCAGCTCTTTAGTCCTGCAAACCTTGCTTGAGGCAGAGAGAGAATTAACTCCATCTTAGAGTAATTTTCAAAAAGCTCCTTTTCCTCTTACAGCATGCCCAGATGGAGGTAAAGTGAAGTGCTGCTGTTCCCTACATTTCCCATTTACTGAGATTGAGCCTACATCAGCCCAAGTAAAAGAGGTGAAATGTGGTCTTTCACCATGTCAGATTCTGTCCCACATGCTGGTGTGCCATGAAGAAATTTGTGTATATTTGCAAGTATCATCATCACAATATCTATTTCTGTATGTTTTAAAATGTACTATATAATATTTTTCTTTATATATATACATGTATATATATGTACACATATATCTGGCAAGGCAGCACAACTCAGCTTTACAGAAGTGGGATGCCCTCATGCTACCACAGGGAAACAGAGACACATGAGTAAAGCCCTTTGATGAAAGCTGCCCCATTGACTTGGGAGCGGCACTCTGGTGTCTCCATCCAAGCTTCCAACCAAGGTGCCTCCCTCAGACACAGTACTCTCAACTGGTGCTGCTGTGATGCCATTTGCACAAGGTCAGCTGCCTTGTTTAGGCTGTGAGTCCAGTATAACACAAGGTCAGCTGCCTAGCGAAGGCTCTGATTTAAGAGATCACCCTCCACTGAGAAGTTGCCAGCCAAAGACCTTTAAACACAAATCCAGCAACCAACAGGGAGTCCCCTATTACAAAACTGCACAGACAAAACAAAGGGACTGAGCCCAAGTTCTCTGCCTGATGCCCGCTGGTGGAATTCTCTTTGGGATATTGCATTTGAACTGCTCCAAGCACAACGCAATGCTCAGCTGTAAAATATTTTCTTTTTGGCAGCTCACAATCTTGTTCCAAAGGCACATGTGAAATACATTCCTGGGGTAATCTTGGAGTGAAGTGGGCCAGATGGTAGCAGTCAGATATGACCCAATTCTTTTTAAAATTTCATAATTTCATAAAAGTGTGCTTTAAAACCTCAGTCTTCTCTACTATAACATATACATGTATACATACATATTCTTGAGACAGTTGCAGGCACACACAAAGCTGTCACTTTCCAGCATCCTGTGTCTTAAGGATAAAGGAGGAGTGCACATTTGTAAAGGAACAAACCATCTCATCCTAGTTTTCATCCTGTTTCCCCTGGATCAAGGGGATATCAGGCAGGCTTCTGGTTTAAGCTGGGCGAGGGAGCGGAAATATTTTCTTCAGATTTTACTGAAGGGATACAGATAAAAGAGAGGAAAAAGATGGGGAAACTAGTTCCATTTGTTATATCAGCTGGAGGGGAGGGAACCTTTAAAAATGGCTGAGGGAAATGCTGTAGAGCATTTTAGCCTAAGGTTTAAAATTGTTTTTCTCAGAAAGATTTTATTATGGCTGATCCTTGTTCAGTCAAACATGCAAGCAGGCCCTCCCCTCCTTCCAGAGGGTTTACTTCTAGTGGTTTTTTTCATTTTTGCATATCTAGCACAGGCATCTGAGTCATACCACTGGTGTCTAAATGTTTCAACATTCACTGCAGTATTGTGGAGCTCAGTGTAAGTCCATGTGGATATCACTGTAAAAGCCGTCACCACAGAGGACCACCTCCAAGAGCAGGGCAAGGAAAAGCCCTGCCAGCCTGAATGGCAGCTGGAGCTGACCAGTGTCAAAGAAGGGATAGGATCGTCCTAGCCCTGCTTCACCCACCCCACAGCAGTTTTAGGATGGCAGGAATGATTTCATACGTTAATGCAGACAGACCTCTCCTTAAACAGTTTCTCCGTAAAATTACCCTTTTTCAGTGCTGTTCACTCCTACAAGAAGCTTACTAGTACCCGGTCATCACAATCGTGCATAATCATGATCCCTACAGAAAATTAAACCAAATGATTCATTAACAAATCTGTCTTCCCCAGCTAAGGAGAAGCAGAGTGAGACTTACCTATTAAAATGGCTTTTCTCCTGATCAGAAGAGTTCAGCAGAGAAATTAATACACACCTCTCTCCCAGGGTCTTGGCTAGAAATTTTAAAGCTGCAGCATATTAAGAAGAAACCAAAACTAATGTTCAGTAAGGATCTACAGCCTGCCATGGCAAACAGGTCTTCAGAAGTTCTGTGCCTGGATTTTGCATTTGATAGAAATTGGGATCTTGGCAAACAGAGCCCATACATATCCTTTCCTGTGCCCTGCAGCATTACATCAGCATAGTCCTCTCTTCTGTTTCTCCCCTGCATGACCAGCAGCACCATTGTCATGCTCCAGCATCATTGAAGCTGATGCAAACCATTACACACGGCCATGTGGACATCTCATTTAATTTAGAAGGTCTACTCTCTTTCCTTCAGTGGAAAAGCTGAATAGAAGCAACTTGTTCATTAGAAACATATTACATAAAGAAAATTTCAAACTGGTACAAACATCTGGTTCCATACTGTGGATGATCAATTTGAATTTAACTTCCAAGACAGAGGTCAGCCTCCTTAATGGTGTCTGGGTGCAGCCGCTCACCATAGAAGGGCACTCCACACTGCACACACAGAAGTCAACTTTGGCAGTGAGGAGTGTAATCTGAAGATCTCATCTGCATCTCACCAGTGTAATGAGTTTTCACTGTCTGCAAGGAAGAGGAAACTGGAGTTGTTTAGCCTGGAGAAAATAAAGTGCAACAGAGGCCTGATAACTCTCTACAATTGCTCTCTACAACTACACAAAAGGAGGTTGCACTGAGGAGGAGATTGGTCTCTTTTCCCTGGTAAAAAGTGATAGGACAAGAGGAAAAGGCCTCAAGAAGTGTCAAAAGAGATTTAGACTGGATATTAGGAAAAACTCCTTCACTGAAAGAGCTGGCAGCCATTGGAACAGGCTGCCCTGGGAATGGGTTGAGTTACCATCTTGGGAGGTATTCAGAAGATGGGTAGATGGCCTCATCTACCAACACCATGGGTTAGCTGGGTTAGTGGTTGCACTCAATGATCTTAGAAGTCTTTTCCAACCTAAATGATTCTATGGTTCTAGGATTTAATGTGTTGTTGAAGGTATTTTGTGAGATGTCTCTTGGCCTCCACAATTTCTTGGCAAAGCTGTTCGCAACACACAGATCGAACTGGAGAGAACTGTTCACTCACAAGCCAAAGTGGAAACAAAACATGCTCAGTGCTAGCAGGATACCCATGGCACTCTTTCCCAGAAAATGTGCAGCTTAAATCTGAGCCTTATAGATCAGTTGTATCAAAATGCAACTTTCTAATTTAAAAAATCCTGATGACAACACCAAACCAACAACAGGAACAAAAAAAACCAAACAAACCAACAAGAAGAATATCACCACCAAAACCCCATTTCTAAATATTCTTGAGAGGCAAAATACTATCTCCACACACTCACAGTTTACTCTGATGAAAAGTAAAAACACCTGTTTGGCCACAGCCCGAAGCAGTGACCATGATGACTGATACCATTCACCATGGGGTCAAATTTTGGGTAAAGAGATTAGATAATTAGTTTCTACCTTCAGCAAGTTAAAATCTCAGGTGTTTTGCAAGTGAAGGGGAAATAAAAAAACATTAAAATATCTGCAGAACAGGGTATTTTTTTTGAGAAAACATTAATTCCTTGAATTTTGCAGGTGGTCTGTTCTGGAAAGGTCCTGTGAAAGTTAATTTCCGTGAAGTGGAAAATATATATGTAAACAATGCCCCGCCCACTGCCCCGTCCCTTCAGCCCCAGTGAGCATCAGGAGGCATTCCCTGCCATGGGCAAACCCTGCTACTGCCACCGCTTACAGTGAGCTTAGGTGGCACTCACAGCTGCGCCCGAACCCCCACAGTGAGCTTGACACAGTGTGTATAAAGCTTCCCTATGACTTTATTAATCTTTCCAACATTCTCGTAAGGGAGGGAGTCTGGTCATCCCTGAAGCAAGTGGCATCTGCTGGCGCTGGCACCCCACCTGTGGGGCAGGACAGTACCACCCCTCAGCACAGTAGAGGCATGGACTGCCCATGCACGGCCATCTGGTGCTCATGTGTCACAAAAAACCCTCCCAAAGAACCAAGGGAAGATAAAGATGTCTTCTTGGGGAAAAAAAAACCATGAAGAATTGAAGCCGCGAAACTTGAGCTGCAAAGTACTGAGGGATTACCGTATTTCCAAAGTTTAAGTCTTAGTAGAAGTCATACAAAAGTCATCTTTAGTAATCACATCTGTAAAAAAGGTAGATCAAATCATTTCATCGAGAATGGGAGAAAATCTAATAAAAAGACTTCCTGAAACGTCTTTGTAGAAATTTCTGCAAAGCTGCAGGGTTTTCCAAGCTACACACAAGCTCTAACTTGAAGAAGAAAACTTTCTTATTCCATATCCTGATGTCTTCAGTGGGTACAGGAGTCTCATAGGCCAAAGCTGGAAGTGGAGGGCTGTATCTATCGAATAGGGGCAAAAGGGTTTTAGCCCGAGGGCTGGCAAGACTCATTGACAGGGCTTTAAACTAGGTTTGAAGGGGGAAGGNGACCATGAGATCATAGAGTTTTCAATTGGCAGTGTGACAAGAAAGGGCATGAATCAAATCTCCATGCTGGATTTCCGGAAGGCAGACTTTGGACTGTTTAAGAAATTAATTGAGAGGGTACCATGGGAAACAGCCCTTAATGGCAGAGGGGTCCAGGAAGGCTGGACATACTTTAAGAATGAGCTCATGAAGGCGCAAGAGCTGGCGGTCCCAATGTGCCGAAAAATGAGTCGGAGGGGTAGAAGGCCAGCCAGGATGAGAAAAGAGCTCCTGAAAGAACTAGGGGAGAAAAAGAGGATGTACAGCCTTTGGAAAAAGGGGCAGGAAAGTCAGGGTTTTTCACAGAGAGAGTGATCGCTCATTGGAATGGACTGCCCAGGGAGGTGGTGGAGTCGCCATCCCTGGAGGTGTTCAAGAGAAGACTCGATGAGGAGCTTAGTGACATGGTCTAGCTGTGGGGGTGTTGGGCTGGATGGTCCTGTGGGTCCCTTCCAGCTCAGAGGGGCCTGTGAGCCTGTGAGGGAACTAGGTTTATGTTTACAGCCCTGGGCTGTGGGTTCAGTCTTTGTATGGACGTTAGCTGGGGAGTTGGGCTAGATGATCCTTGTGGGTCCCTTCCAACTCATAGTATTCTGTGTGACTCTGTGTGTGTGTGAGCATCTTTTCCATGCACACAGATTTTTACCTTCTGGTAAAACAGACAGCAACACAACCAGTTATCAGTCCAGCTTGAATTTGTATCGAGTTTGTGGTCAGAGATGAATTAAGGGCACTATAGCACAGCTGGGAAAACAAGACTGGTTATTGCCCCAAAATAGAATATCCAGGATCTCATAGGGAGAGGTAACCTGTATAAGCTNGGGAAAGACAACTTCCCTAGTCCGACTGACCACACTGTTCGTGATACAGGCCAGGATGCCATTGGCCCTCTTAGCCATCTGGGCACACTGCTGGCTCATATTAAGTTTCCTGTCAATCATTACTGCAAAATTCCTCTCCATTTCACCACTCTCCAGCCACTGATTCCCCATTCTATATTGATGCATGGGGTTGTTATGTCCAAAGTGAAGAACCTGGCACTTAGTCTAGTTAGGATGTTCAGGGGAGAACTGGAGGAACAAGTTCAAAAGCATAAGCTTGAACGTGTGATTCCTCAATGGCAATATGTTTCCTTTAAGGGCAATGGCCAAATTAACCATCACTAGTTTCTGTAAGTTGAGGAAAGTGCTAATGTAGAGCCACAGAATACCTGATGGAGGGAAGATATCCAAATCCTGCCTAAATAAGGACGGAAAATAATGAAACACAAGTCTCCCATAGGGTGCAGGGAAGGGCAAGGGCATGATTTCTGAGGGACAGAGGGCTTATAACCACATATTGAACCCAGAAGCTCTTTTCTAACAGTATATCACCGGATAAATGTGAGGACAGTAATTTAGGAGTCTGCTTTGTAACAGGTTTTGACAAAACATCACACAACATACTTCCTATGGTCTTTTCTCTACTAGAATATAAAACAGTCTTTGAAAAGTACTTTTAAAGTATTCTTTAGAGTACAAATTCTTGTACTCTAAAGAATAAGAATCACAAAACCACCACCTAGCCTGCAATGCACTGCACCGGTAAGCACAATTCTTTGCTAAGAAAAGTAGGATTCCTTTTTACAGCTTTCTCTCTCTTTTCAGTTTTCAAATTACTCAAGAAATATACAATTACTTCCTAGAAGAACTAACCCAACTCCCTATGCCAGTGTTTGTAAACCATTTGTGTGTTACGATTAAGAAAATTCAGTGGTGCAATCCCTTCTTTTTCTGTGTCAGTCATATGAGACCATGTATTGCCTTCCCATAATCAACTCTCAGAATCACCTTTACAGTTCAAATTTAAGTTTGCACTTGTGACTATTTGTTATTACTAGATTAAAATTTGCCTGGTGTGAAAATTCACGGCAAGAAAGAGGATCTTTTTCAAAATAAACACCAAAAAAACCCCACAAGTTCTTATACAGCACTACNATTTGCCTGGTGTGAAAATTCACGGCAAAAAACCCACAAGTTCTTATACAGCACTAGAAGTCAGGAAGCAAGAATTGTCATTGCATTAATTTATATATATGTATATATACATGGGCAGTAGTTGGTGCACACATGTCAAAGAGAACCAAGTATAAACATTACTCAGCCAAAGCAACTACTAAAGGTAAACAACTATAATCATCATGCCTACATACCTGTAGTAGAAACAGTGTGCCTGTACTGCAAGTGGGTTTTTTTCTCATGGCCATATTCAGTAACTATGGAGACCCACTGCTGTAATATTTCATCAAACAATCAGCTGTAGCTGGATTGATATTGGATAACAGGACAAAACAATGATTTTACTGGTGTTTTAATGCAGCTCTGCCTTGAAAATGACTCTGACTGGAACTCCTGAAGAACTATGAGGAGCAAATCTCATGAAGGGCCTTTGAAAATGTGAAACACCAAGGGAAAACAAACAAATCAGGTTAAGAGTTACAAAAGAGTTGTATGTTGGGCTGATCAAAAGCTTGCTTATTCCTTTGCACACATGATACTCACTGCCTCTGTTCCATGTACATTCCAGTAAATACATATTTTACAGTGACGTGGCACATCAGACGTGCAGCAAGACCATGTGCACAGAGCACAGCACCCCCAGGCCAAGCTCTCTGTGCATACAACTTCATACAGATGAATCCAGCCTGAAACTGATGAGCCCACTCTCATGATTTTCAGTGAGACAACTTTCCAATTCAGCACAAAGTTAGACTGTCAAGTAAGCCATTTATGGCAGCTCTCCCCATCGCAGCCCTTCCCCCTTATGCACAAACCCTTTCTGCTCTTTGCTGTAGTTATGATTTGTTCCCACAGGGTGATTCTGGGAAGATAGTGCTTGCAGCAGGAGTTATTATGGTTGGCAATAATTCAGGATCCAAAAATGGGATACAGACCATAGTTTTCCTCAGTCTTTTCTTACAGCACAACTAATCCAGAATTTCTATCACACGATCAGTGACATTAAAATCTGTGATGGTCAGGCTCAAAAGAGATGGGAAGAATTTAGGAAAACTTTCCATTCAAACCTCCATCAGTCTTTGTATCAGCGTGTTCCTTTTCAGTCAAACTAATTTAAATCTGTGGAAGAATGAAGGAGAAAAAGTAAAGTCAAGGCAGTGAATGAGAACACTACATACATAATCACCTTCCCCTCTGAGAAGTTTATAGATTGTGATAACCTGCATGCTGTTGCTAAACTGCAGGTGCTCCGAGAGAAAGTAATTCAAGGAAGTGAATCTGCTGCAGGAACACCACACGGGTTGGCAATAATTAGGTGCCATTCAGCAAGGCACACCAGCACAGGGTACCCTTGATGGTGCTTCACAAGCTGTGGTGGGTGGAAGAGTCTGCGTAGCCACCTCCTGCCACTCCCTAGAGGGTCCGCATCAGCATATGGACACAGTCGGTCCCATGGAGCCTCCAACTGCAGCATTAGCACTGAGTAACATTACGTAGGCAGCTGAAGCCTTGGCCAAAAGTTTCAGAAGATACAGGTCCCAAGCAAGCTGTAGCTATTCCTGTCTTTGATGTTAGAGAGAAAGAGTGTGATTCAACTGCTGGAAGTAACCTGGAAGATCATCCTATTCTTAAGAGAGAAAAACCATTTTGAAACATTATGTATAATTAAATGAAATCTACCAGAGCAAAACGTCTACCCAGGAAAAGGTATTTCAGAGGCACAACCCTAGGAAGGCCTCTGAGCGAGCAATGTGGAGGATAATTATCCAAGGTGATTGGTTTGGTTTGGTTGGTTGGTTGGTTGGGAGCAGGGGGACTGGTTTTGGGGTTCTTTTTTCCCCCTAGAAAATCATTGAGTCTAATACAAAATACTCTCATGTAAGCAGAAATTTTTTGAACACACACACACACACACACACACACACAAAATACAATGTAAGCAGATCCATATGGTCCTGGCAAAGGGTGGAATGGACATCTGTTCTGAAAAATCCGTCCTAGGTATGCTTTTCTGAAAGTTTAAAATGCTTCACATCTGTTTCCCTCCCAGCAGGCAGAAAATCCATGGAACTGCAGATCTCCCAGTTTGTGAATCAATTTAAAAAATGCATTACAATTTTTGACATAAGACATGAATCTTCACACACTCAATTGACATTTATTTCTCTGTTTGCCAAATTTGGGGCAAATGGGATCCTTTCAAGAGCCCTGTCTATATAATAGCCATTTCACATTAAACAGTCACGAAAATTTCCATTTAGCATTAGCAATGGGGGACATCTGTGCCAAGACAAAATGTTGATGGCTCCATTTACCCTTAATTCTGTGTTGTAAAGTTCTTCAAGTAAAAATTCTAATCAACACAATGCTGCAAACAAGGCTTTCCACAGAAATTCTGTCCATCCCCAGGAAAGAGGGCCCACCTGTAGCAGTGGTGCTGCTCACAGCCACTGCTGGACCCGGACTGTAGTATGAACAAGTTTGGCTAGATTAGGCAAGTGAGCTCCTCTCTGCACACACAGAGGAATTTATGCGTTTATGTCTTTCCTTTCTATGATTTTCCTATATGCAGTTACAGGAGCATATGAAAGTATGAATGACATTAAAGAGAGTAAAAGGAAAAAATTATTTGCAGGGGAGGAGAATAAAAGGGGGACATGCACACACAGACACTAACTGGAGTGACAAGACAGGACGTTTAAACGACGCTAAGAGTAATTCTAAAGCAGCATTAAAAGCAAGCATCTGCTCTTCCTTCTAGCCTGGGAGAGCAGCAATTTATGCAGGATGAAGAGCCTGGTGCTATGCAACAAAGAAGATTCAAGGTCAACTGGCAAAACAAGCAATGCACGACAGAAACATCACAACGCTGAAACATCCTGCAGTAAGGAATAGAGTATATTAAGAGCCCTCTGGAGCACCTGACCATACAAAAGTATGTTCTAGAAATAGTAACTCAAAGGTGTTTATCAAAAAATAAAGCTGGGACAATGTAACCTATTTTAATTCAGACAGCCTTTAGGAACTTGGAGAAAGTGGTTTGGTTTGGTTTTGGTGGGTTTGTTTTTGGGTTTTGTTTGTTTATAAAGAGCCAACAAAGTGTGGTGGTTATGAGAGTAAAAATAATGGGACACACACAGAGGAACAAAGGAGAGGACCTTGTTGGTCCTGCCAAGCAACACTTGGCTGGTGAGAGTTGGGAAGTGTCTAGAGGTCCACTTCTGAAAAGTATACTGAGCTATAAAACCCACCACTTAAATCACAAGGACATACATATTCCTAAAGATGTAGGTTGTTTATAGATTTTGGTTTCTTAGTAGAACTTTCTGGAAGAAAGCTGTTTCCTACAATTGTTAAAAACAAAACCCAGACAAAATATACAAAAACTTACTTTCTCAAAACCACCTTTTAACCACCCAGTACATCCAAGGTAAGTGAAAGCTTTCATGGGCTTTATCATACAGTCAAGGAACAAACATAGGAAACACAGCCCTGGTAAAGCCACTGTTCCACCCATGCACCTCCTCTCCCAGTCCTCTTGCCTTCCCATTCTGCTGCAAGCACTTTTTATTTTGTGCTCTCAAACCCACTTAATTCACTCTGAAGTCATCCACACTGCTTTCCAAACAGACCTAGAGCAGCCATATCCATTTGATGCTTTCATACTTGTACATGTACACAAAGCCATACCACGCATGTTAAATATATTAAAATGTGTACATTGGCTGGTATTCTAAATGGTATAATCCTACTGTAAGCAGTTTTTCATTCTCAGTTGATTAAAGTATTAGTACATAAAACATCTGTCAGAAATAAAGATTAGGCAATGGGTTTGGACTTGTTCAGGAGGAAAGCAAACATGCAGCACAAATATTGCTCAAATAAAATCCACCTCACGTAATATTAACCCTTTCATTGCCAGGAACCAACGGGATGTTGGCATGAAGCTTCAGAAAGGAGAATTTTATGTTTGTTTGGTTTGACCAAGGTAAAATTTCATGAGGACATTCTATTTACTTTATCCTGATTCAACTGCAGTAACTGTACTGAACTGACTGAGGGTGTAGTACCTCTCATGGGGTGAAGCACAAAGTAGAAAACCCAACATATTGTTCTAAGTAGACTGTAATAAATATAACAATCAAAATTTATTTTTTGCCTTATTTTCAGAGAAAAAGTTGGAATCTCTGAAAAGGAAGAAGCTGGAACTTGACACGAAGTATACGCAAAAACTACTACTTGTTATTTATGAGAATTACAGCAAGATCAAATGTAAGAGATGCTCGGTTCATCATAATCCATCCACATCCTCAGCCTGTTTCTCACCTACACTGGAACTTCTAAGGGGAAGAACTCCCAAGTATGTGTTCATATCCTTAAAAGTATCCTTTATATGTAAACCCTAGTATCGTTTTGCATGATGTGCACCCTACATGGACACATACTGCAAGAATCCATAGGCATGGTTATCTCATAATCTTCCAGTATTTTACTATGTAACCATACCAACACTTTGATACAGACATTGAATTCAAGTTTTCAATTGAGTAAAATGGGATGCTGTTCCAATTCTATGCCTACACTTGAGCTTCCACCCTGAACTTCAGCTCTACATAACAAGTGTCATCACTGCAGCTTCCTGAACTGACAGCAGATGCTGCTGTTGCAGATAAGAGAGTGGGCACTTGAAAGCTCTATCCTGCTGCATCACAAATGAGGACTCACAGAAGACCTGTTTACCCACCCTGCAGAAAGACTCCGGCCTTACTGAGAATCCCAGAAGAGGTAGCAAAAGCTTTGATTTGGATTTGGAGAGAAAGAGCCTTGAAAAACACAGCATGGTACAGCTGCAGCATGACCCTAAGACATCTGCTTATTATTCATGTTGGAACTGCAGCATTCTTCAGACAATTCGGTAAAAGAATCGTTGAGGTTTACAGTCAAACTCGGGAAGTGGCAATGATGGTTTTCTTTGCTTTTCCTTTAAGTGAGAATAAACATTGAGTATTTTTCTATCTTGCAAGCTTCCTTCTTTTCTACCCCCCCTCCCCTTTTGTGAAGAACAGAAATCAGATGCAAGAAATGAATCTTTTAATACAATGTCTCACAAAAAATATATTCAGCATATTGTGACCTTCTGAATCTGCAACTGGACAGAGACTATTAGAAATGTGGAAGCATCAATATGTTATAGCCAAAATACGCTTGCACTTCTCGCATGACTTCAAGAAGAAAACTTCTGGCGGAACTCTGGAAGGTAGGCTACACTTCCCATCAGGAAAAAATGTATTTGTAGCACTCTGCCACTTATCAATTAGCTACAGAAGGTAGCTAGTAAGTTATGAACGAAATGAAAAAGGGCAATGTCATAAAACTTTTGAGAAGTAAACAAGAGCAGTATTTAGGAGTGTCAGCACAAGTCATGATGCTTATTACTTAACTTACTTTTAGGCAGTCCAGGAGGTTAAAGTACACATTAAAAAGGTTCTTCCGAAATCACAGACCCAGACATTGCAACTGTGATGACAGCATTCACCTTATAATAGCAGGGAGCAGAACAGAGAAAAACACTGCAATATTTTATTTTGATTATTTTATTTTTTTTAATCTTCAAAGTCTTCTGCCTTGAGACAGGAATGCATGATAGATAGAAATGGCTCAAACATTTTCACATGAAACACTCTTAATCATAATTCATTCACAATTATTTTTCTAACACATCTAGAGTTACATAATCCCACCCATTTCCATCCATTATCACAGATTTAATTATTGTTAAACAGTAGTTGCCAGCAATTGAAAGCTGTAAGGCTTTTTGCATATTAGTAGAGTCTTCTGAACTACAAACACAAGAATATCACAACTATAACTCTCACTTTACATGGCAACCCCAGGTGACAGACGTTCCTAAAAGAAATGTGTTGCTTATGTGGAGTTCATAAAAGTGACAGAGAGCTCTCTGAGCCTCACTAGCTCTACAATCCTTTCTCCTTTACTAAAATTATTTTCTAAGCTACAGCATATTCCTCATTTGTAACCAAGAACTTTGATGAGCTGACCTTTGTCTTCCACTGCTGCTATTTGGCAAATTTGCAAGTCAGGCATACTAGAGCTCTCCAGTAAAACTCTATGTACAGAGTACAGTTTAAACAGATGGGTTGCTTGGAATCCGTATCTCCCCTCCATCTGAAGGGAACTACTTTGAGGTTCTCTGGAACTGTTGTAAACAAGAGGATATTTTTTCAATATATATATGTGTGTATATATATATTTATATATTTTATATATAAATGTTTTAAATGTCCTTTGGGAGTCCATTTGTTTTTATCCTTCCAAATGATGACTAAATACCTGATCTGTAGCATTTCTCCTGAGAAGATACTAGTAAGGGAATGACAGTTTTGATGCACTTTGGAATGGCACAATCACGTAAACGCTTGCACAATTAAGACTTATGAACTCATCCAAAGTTTCTAAACATGATATCCTAACTAAGAACTAAAATATCAGCACAATGCAGCAAGTTAAAAAAGAAAATTCTATGTAATCAAAATATAAACAAGCACATAGGAAATGGATATCTGCCAGTAAATCTATATCTTTTTTAAAGTAGGAAATGTATGCACTTAAGAAAAAATGTAGCTATCTGACAAACTTTGTAAAAAAAAAAGTACTTTCCAAATGCATAACAAATGCCAAGATATCCCGTAACTGGCCAGGTGTAGCCACATGAGAGCTGCATGGCTTAGAGCAACCTAGGGAGGGATAGGGTAGAAATAAAAATCATAAAATAATAAATCAGCAAGTCTAGGGGGAAAAAAAAAAATCACATCATCATAATCTAAATTATTGTATGCTTATATCACAACTGCTAAAGGATCCAGGGGAAAAAAAAAAAAGTAAAGATTGCAGTTTAACAATTCTTAGAGTTACCTCTAAAAATTCAGAAGAAAAAATTATCAACTTAACATAATACTAATCCTAAGCACCAATTTAATAATTTAAATTAACTGTATTTATATTTATCCTAGTAGGGATGGAGCGAGTTCTGCTTGAAGGCTTAAAGTTTAACCCTGGAGCCCATCTGACTTTTGTGTTCTTGTTACACTTCTTTCGCTGTTCACATCAAACTCACCGTAAAGATTCCCTCAAGTTTCCAACTCTCTAGGCAAGCAATTCTTTGAAGAAACAATTACATCGTATAGTTTAAATCAACTTTCAGGTCATGAAAAGTGAAACACGTCGGTATTTGGTTAGTCTGCTATTAAATAGTCTGTGAAAATGGAACAGCCGACACTGCTCCTCAACAGGATTTGCCATAGAACTAGCAGCACCCAGGGCAGACCAACAACGAACACATCCAGACTTCACGAGGAATTAGTAGTGTTAGAAAATTGCATATGTATTAGATCAAGAAGGCATTGCCATACATGTGGCATTGTTACATTATTTTTCCTCTATTTTTCTTATTCAGAAAAAACAAAGGAAAACAGCCCCACAAAGAGCTTTTTGGTTGGTTTTTTTCATTCTTTTTGTCTTTGCACCTGGAAAAAGCAGCAGAGTACTCCCCAGCTGGAACAGCTCAGCACTTCCCATCAGCTTGGATTTTTTAGAAAGTACATTCACATAGTTAAGGTGGGCTATTCCAGCTAACTCTCAGAGCTAACTTTTTTTCCAGTATGTATTTCATGCTACTTCCTGACAGCAATTTCAGAACTGAAATGGATCTATGGTAATGTCCACTACTAACTGTGACCAGATCTTGACACAGACCATCAAGCCAGGTCCTTCGGATGGTTCCACACATTGAACTGAAGCTCAGACTAAAAATCTCCCTGAAACCCAAAATCTGGAGTGGTCATGAATCTCAGCTACTCTTCCCTATTTGAACCCTCACCCTGTAATGAAAGCACGCACACCAAGGGAAAATAACAGCTGCCTGAGCTGGGAGCATTAAGACACTGGTGAGTTATCTTGCTGCTCTTCAGTGACCGTGGATTCGCTGTGCTCCTCACTCAGCTCATTGGAGGGCTCCTCATAGCTTGGCTCAGCAGGATCCAGGCTGCTCCCCTCGCTTTGCTCCTCACTTTGATCTTCGCTGGCCTCTGCAGACTGCTCCAAGTTGCTCTCCAAAGAAGCCGGAGAGCTGCCAGTTACACTTTCAGTTTGGTTCATTTCATTAAAAGGCTGCGGGAGATGCGCAGGAGACTGCACAGTGTTTTCACTGGCAGGGATGGGCACTTTATTTGCACCGATGTCTACAACAATGTCATTTTGTGGGAGAGTTACCTTCTCCACAAGTTTCCACTGAATAATACTCATGTCTTTCCCTCCAGTTGAAATCAAGTGACCATCACTGTGAGTGAAGCTGACATTTGTCACATGACTACTGTGAGCGCTGTATTTGTGGCTTGGAGCCTATTAGAAACAAGCAGAAAGGTAAATCACATGTTGACTAGAAAAGCACATGATACGGAAGTTTAAAACTACTAATATTTTTGTTTAGCCCTTCAAGAGAGATCTTAATTCAGAAAAGAGTAAAGAATTATATTTATACAGCATATCCTCACTGCATTGCGACCCCTCCATTGCTACCTTGCTGATTTGAGAGGAAAATTTCTCGCAAATTTTGCTTCAGCCATTTGCGAGGCTCCCCGGCCGACGCATGCGCAGTGCCTTTGCTCCGAGGGGAGGCACCAGCACTCCCTGTGGGGTGGGACTGGCCCGGCCCAGCGGGGAGGGCCAGGAGTCACACTGACCCCTGTTACTCTAAGCGCAGCTGGGGCTGACCCCCTGCTTTGGGTGGACATACTCACTCCACTGCTGCAGCTGCTGCCCCCCTGCGCCGTACAGGGCCGGGCTGGCAGGGCACGAGCACCAGGGCCAGGGGTGGGGCTGGGGGGCGAGCAGCAGCGCGGGGTTTGGGCTGCGAGCACATGCGGTCGCAGCAGAACCAGAGGGTTGTGTGAGGGTGTGGGGTAAATTTGCATATTAATGAGCTGCCACTCTACGTGGATGGAGGGCTTCACGGGAGACGAACAAGACCCATGGTACCATGGTATAGGAGACCTAACTGTACATATATTTACATATATAATTAATTTATATTAAAATTTGCATATTCATGAGTGTCTACTTTAAGTATTCATGTGAGTCAGGCCACACATGCGCAATCCCGAAACGAGCCTCCTTAATTGCTAAAAAATCATGCAGCGAAGATGTGAAGCCGCTATCTGGGAAGCACGAAGTGGAAGAGAGTCGACTGTATATTGCTTTACATTTGTATTATTTTATACTTTCTAAAGATAATAGGGGTTCTTAGTGCTATTTGGCTGCCAGGTTCCAGAACAACTACACTGGAAGCAGATGTCTGGCAAGAAAAGTTTCATGCAATGCAAACAAGCAATGGACTAGACTGGTCTAGACTTACCTTTGGCTTGGAACAGGGATACTGAAAGAGATGGACCTTACAAAAATCATCAGCAACTGCTATCACTTTTCGGTTATGGGATCTGACAAGGGCGTTTATATCAGTCCCATCTGATCCTTCAGGCCAAACTCCTAGGAAAGAGTACAGCAGACATTCAGTGATGGCAGGTTTAGGAACAAATTAACAGACAATAAACAAAACTTCATAAACAAAAATAAAATTTATCAAGCTGTGAGAAAAGACCAGCTTAACCAAAGGTAAAATAGAAATTCAACTGGAACATTTAATGTGCATTGCACTAAATGTCATAAATATTTGGCTAGTCTAATACCTTTCCACCACCCACCATTCCCCCAAACTCTCAATCTCAGCCAAGATAACATTGCAGTTTCCTGTTCAAAATTCAGTATTGTTTAAAGCTTATCTTAAGTTTGCTGCTAAAACTGGTGAATCCTAATACTCTCATTCATGCACAGACATTTTAAAAGCAACAGTGATGCTGAATCATGGGATATACCTAGGTTTCATATATTATGGTTTTAGTGGTTTCTTCTATGTTTTAATTGGTTTCTTTAATTTTAAATCTCGGTATTTGTGTGATTCAAAGGAGACAACTGACTGATGATACTCGGCACAGAAGCCCAGCCTGCATGAGTTTCATAGATGTAAGTGCTGTCAAGTGCTTAAGTAAAATTCAATATGCTTTTAAGCAAAAAGAATGACACAGATATGTCTAGACAAAAGAATAACAATGTTTCCTGGATGAAAAGCACTGAGCAAATTGGGGATGGGGGAGGCTCTAGTTTTAATAAAAAATAAAGACCTTAGAGATTCCAGTAACAAAACAGTTGATTCACATCTGCAAAGACAGCTAAACAAAAGGTAAGCTAGGAGTTGTAAGATATTAAGGCATCATATTTTTAAGCTCCGATCTTAGTTTCTAATTATGTTCAAGAGTTTGGAGGAATTTTCCCCCTCAAATTTCATCCCCATCCCAAAAATCTGTATGTCTGATTGACTGAGAGGGATGTTCATCATCAGATATTGTTTCTTCATTACAGTCAGTGACTTTAGTAAAATAAAAAATACGTGCTGTCTACTGTTTTATGCAGCACAAAAAGCCAATTTAGAACTGCCTTATCCTTTTTGAACTCCCACACTGTATCTTCTTGTTTTCAAGCAAAATGGCAAATAGCATTTATCCTTAAAGTTGTTTTTTTTTCCATTCTTCAGTGGTGGGAGTAAGAACTTTTATTTTCTCTGAAGAATACAAAGACAGCTTGTTAAACTTGTTCCAATGCCAAATAAGACACACTGTAGATAGTGTACTAAATAAAGACACGAAGTGCTAAGGAAAGTATTCAGAAACATTTTAGTGTTCTCACAGAACAGAAAAATACACACTTTTCAAGTATATAATTTTCAAGCAGCTCAACATGAATGAATTTTACCTTTCCTCCTGAATTCTCTATATAAAATACTGTCAACAGGTAGGAGTAATAAATGAACTTCAAATCAGTTTCCCGAAGTTT
This sequence comes from Pitta sordida, assembly GCA_013390025.1. Classification (NCBI taxonomy): domain Eukaryota; kingdom Metazoa; phylum Chordata; class Aves; order Passeriformes; family Pittidae; genus Pitta; species Pitta sordida. Next base: position 108,471 of record WEKX01000984.1, on the reverse strand, counting down.
CAGCTACCACCTTAAATGGACTTTGACAGACAGCTATGCTACTTCCTCCTCTTTTTAATTTACTTTTCAATTTAAGATTAAAAAGACAATTATTAAAGATTGCATCTCTTATTAAATATCTTGTGTTTGCAAAATCCTTTAGCAGCTCTAAAGGTAAGGCAACCCTTTGTTCTAAGACAGCAGGATTTGCTTTCAGGCAAACATGGAAAAAACCCAAGACATTAATATGACCAAGTTTTTGGTTCTTAATATAACTGTAAAAATAATAATAATTAAAAAAGGACTTTATTATGAGGCATGGCAGCAGCCCTTCAGTTTTAATACATTCTGCTAAACAGCAGTAAGCCTCTCAAAAGAATCCGCTCAGACAAAAGTGTGGGAAATGTGCAGTAAACCAGAGAGTGACTTCAAGTGCTTGGGGTGCAGAGTGATAGTACTGCTGAGCCAATAGTAATATCAACTGCCAAAAAGCAGCAATCCTACTCTCCTCCAAATCACGCATTTCCATTCTTTTCCTTCTGCCAACAACAGTGCACTGCAGGAGCACACTACTCACAGAGCTAAACTGTAAAAGAATTACTCCAGAAGCCCAAATTCCATAAACTTAACCCTCTCTCCTGAACATCAGTGAGCAGCCCTTAACTTGCTTGAACCCGTGAGCCAGCTGACCTTCAGGTCAAAGTCAGACTAACAAATATCTGTTAGGTTGCCTCAGTTGCACTGTCTGATTTAAAGAGGAAATAATTGCCTTTGTCTGAGATTCAGCTGTAATTTTAAGATTCTGCAAAGGACATCAGACTAATAGACAGTATAAAATTAGGGCATGATCAATTTGGCTAGTAAGTTTAAATATATTCTGTTCTGCCCCAGAATAACATTATCTGCTTTATCTACTTCATTTCCAGTTCCTCTGGCACACTGAAGATTTTTACAGCAGTTGAGACTAATTAAACCTAATCCAGAGTAGTTAAACTTTGTATTACACTCATAACTCTGTATTCGTGGATCATGGGCTCCTGGGGGGTCCCACAAATTGCTCAATCTGTGAGCACATGAATCATGAATATGCAAATAAGCCACACCCATATCACTGCCCCCCGCTGCTCCAGTGCGCTGGGGAGCATTTTCAGTATCTCCCCCACGGCTTGGTGGCTGCTTGGCCCATGGCCCCAGAGGAGGCTGGGATCCTCCTGAGAGGAGAACTCCTGCGTCCCTGGGCTTGGGTCAGCGCGAGTTGGTGCCGCCAGCGCTCCTGGAGCTCGGGAGCCCTCAACTTTGCAACACTGTGCATTCCCCACTTCTGGCATACACGGGCGGGTGGCCCAGGCCGCCTGCTGCAGCACTATGTGTTAAGACTATAAGCCTTCTCCACTATGGACTGGGCACGGAGTCATGTGCCCCAGGACTATAACTTGTGTGTTATAAACCTTCCCTGTCATGTAACCTCTGCAACACTCACAAGGGATCGAACTGTGGCAGTTCCCAGTGAGTGAAGGGTGCTGCCCTCCCACCCTGCAGATGTGTCTAGTCCTGCTCCATGGGGAGTGCCAGCGCTGCCCGTCAGCGAAGCTGAGGTAGTGTGCATGCGTCAACTGGGAAGCTCCATGAATAGCTGAATATTATTCACTGAGAAACAATCAGCGAATATGCAAATCAGCAAATCCGGGAGCGTGAATACGCAAGGTATGACTTTAATCCAAAAAGGCATGCAGACAGAATCTAAAGATTTACCTACTTTTTAAAGACAAAAAGTAAAATGGTTTCTCAAAACAGTGGTTATGGGAGCTGCTGATCTCAAGCCTGGCTTCAGTCACTACTAGTTTCTATCTAACAGCTATTAAAGAGTGAAGCCAAAACATTTCACATGTACATGTGAAACCAAACTCCTACACCTCACCTCCTCAGGTTAGGAGTAAAGGACACTTCTGGGAAAACCCTGGGATTCAGAGAGCTGCTCCCCTTATTCTGTCTGCTCTACCACCAAACGTAGTGGTAAAAGTTCAATAGCAACAGAGTCTGCTACCTCCATGTTTCTGGTGCATTTAAGGACTCTGCATAAAATGTAAAATGCTTCAGCTTCAAGTCTATTCCAGGAGGAGTATAAAGTCCTTACAAAGTGTTTTCCTTGCTCGTGGAGAAAGATATCATATTAGCATCAGTTTTGCTTTTCCATTCCTGTAGCATCTCCTGAATCTTCTGATACTCCATATTAAAAACGGCTTTTATATTGCACATTTCAGTTACAGTAGCAAAGACAGTGAGGAAATGACTGCTGTGGTCCAATTCCTTGCTGGCCCAGGCTTAGATGCATAGCTCATGAGGAGGATACAGCCATCCACTTTATACTTCACCCAGAGAGACTGAATTAAACCAACCACCTGGTTCACAGTTCTTAGGCGAATAGAAACCAGTATTTTCATCAAACTAGCACCACACAACAGTATTCAGCTCCAGAAAGAGCATGCTCCTTTTTGTTTCTGCTACCTACCTCAAGCTCCAAAGAACTCAGAAACATTTGTGCACTCTATCCTTCTCCAATCTCTTTTATTTCCCCTGTCCTGTCTCAGATCTTTGGTACCCAAAAAGGGAATTACGCCTGGCTATTAAGCACCAAATGCTCTCCATCCAACCAATATGCCACACAAGAGTGTCAGTGTTAGCCCATACACCAACTTCAATCCTTTAAGTTCGCTCATTAAGCACATGACAACCCTTAAAAATGCTCAATAGGTGTCAGAAGCTATAGAAAGCACTCAGACTTAACTGATCTTTTTCTATCCTGCATATAAACTGGTATTCAAAGTTGAACTCCTAGTAGCTGTGAAAAGATTTGTAGACCTAATCCTCACCTCTAAAGAATTTTCGAATTTACCTGCTATTTCCACCAGCACAAAGAACAAAGGCAGGTATCTGATCTCAGTAGTGGAAGAGGGACATTCTGCACCTTGCTCACACAACTTCATTGAGAGGCTCAACTACACTTTTAAACCTCTCACAGAGGTGTAAGAGTCAGTCAGAAGAGGAATATTGTCTCAACGTTGTCATCAGGGACTTGGACAATATAGGTACCCCCCAAAAAAACTGAGGCTAAAGTCTTGACAAGAATTTGGCTAGCCAAGTGATGTTCCTTGGACTAAGACCGGAGTGTGGTTCCTACGGAAACCAGGGTGTGGATACTCCAGAGCAATGATAGTGTGGTACAAGATATGTCTACTCTCCTTCGTTATCTGGGGGATGGAACGAGATACGCTGTAACCTTCTCCTGGCATCCAGAATAGAATGAAACATGCTGTGCATCATACAGCCTTGTCATTGCAACACGAAAACACACTTCCTGGTAAAAGGCCACTCCAGATTGACCTTGCCTCGGACACTCTTCCTTGGATATACATGGCAGAGAAAGACAAGATTGGGACAGAAGAGGGGGCAAGGGGTAACATCTAGTATAAAAGACAGCATCTTAGCAACTGGACTTGGGGAGCTTCTCCCACTCTGCATCACGACGATCTGTAGGGATGCCTTGAGGACTCGTCATTCTGGTGGTACCTATAAACCCCTTCTCTCTCTGCCTTTCTCTCTACCTTTCCTATTTCACTTTCACCTATCATGTTTCCACTTTACGGGCACATAATAAAGCTTAACTATTTGACCAAAGCTAAACCCTTTTTTGGAATTTTCTTTTGCACTTGGAGATTCAGAAAACAAACCATCACACATCCAGCCCAGCCGCGTGGACTCTGACAAGAGAGGCTTGATAGAGCATCATGAGAAAAAGCATTTTGAACTGTTTCACCACAGTCTGAAAGTACTGTAAAAGCAGATCTGTCAGCATTGTATATTGTTTTTGTACATCTAAAATATAAACTACTAGGTAAAGAATTTGTTTGATCTTTAAAGCATTGTCACTCTTTAAAAACAGTGTATATTATTCACCTTTGACAACAGGTATCGAAGTGCTGCCATGGTTTTAAGTTCTAAACTGTAAACCACACTCATATCTCCTTGTTCCTATCCCCAAACAAGGTAAGCAAAGGAGAACGCAAAAATGCCACATGAACACTTTAAAATATAAGCTTTTTGCTCCAGTGCCTCCAAAACTGGTAGCCTAAATTGACAGCAGAAAAATTAAATCTCAAACCTAAAGAACTACAGTCGGCCCTCTTGCACTTTGCGCCCCCCATGTTGCGGCTTCACATCTTAGCAGCATGATTTTTTAGCAATGAAGGAGGCCCCTTTCTGCAACTGTGCATGCGTGACCTGACACGCATGAATATTCAATTAGGCAGCATGAATATGCAAACCAACCTGCTCGCCGCCACGGCGGGGCTGCTCCTCCCCCGCTTCCCCCCCCAGCCACCATGGGGCCGCTGCTGTGCAGTTATGAAAGACTTACACACTCTCAGGTGTCTGAGACTTTCTTGAGTGACTCTCTAGGAGATACTCGTCTACCCTGAGTATGGAGAGACTATGTCTACCCACCCCAAGAGACACCGGGACAGTGGCATGGGCAGCTCCTTGCACCCGTGTCCCTGGCCGAGTGGTAAAGGTGTTTTTCCCAGTGTGGGGTGGCTGCGGGCACCGGGAAGGGCCGACACAAACACTGATACACAGCAACACAGTGCCGAAACAGTGTCGGGGGGCTGTGTGAGGGTGTGGGGCAAATTTGCATATTAATGAGCTGCCATTCAACGCGGAAGTAGAGTTTCGTGGAACCCAATTAAGACCGCGGGTCCATGATATAGGAGACCCGACTGTACATAGAAATCAATTGTACACTGTCTACAGAACATCTGCTACTCTTTATCACAGATAAATACGGTGGACAGTCTCCTTGGTGTGATCTCAGCACTATCCATAATAATCATTAACAGTGTACTTCTAATGACAAATTGAAGCAAACAAAAACACAAGCACAGAGTAAATAGCTTAAAAGCCAGTTAAACAGTGCTTACCAAACACCTGGAAGCCTAACACACAAGTGTATGTTGTCCAATCTATATCCTTACAGTCAGAACGATTCCTGATTAGCTTACAGCCACTTGGAATGTCCCCTGCAAAAAAAAGTGGATGACGTGTTGTACAATGCAATATTGTATTTACATATGTGCTCTTTGAAGATGCTAATGCAGTAAATAAATGCATCTTAAAACCGATCTGGAATTACAGAGGCAAAGACAGATCAGTACCTTTATGAAATTTCAGACACTTGAAGCTTTACTTGGTTTTTATGAGTCATATTTACTTCTCCCTGCAGCTTGAGACCCCTGCTACCAACTCTACAAAATGCTTTAATAGAGTCTGTAATATAATAATTTCTTCTTCCTACCAGCTCCACTGATGTGTTAAAATCCAATAATTCAGAAAGCTCTCCTTTTAAAACAGCGAGTAACTAATGCCAGAGAAACCTAAGACTGCTTTTAAACGTTTTAAAGGAAAGATTGTCCATCTGGCAATACACTAGGCCAGTACTAATGGGTCACAGCTCTTCTCTTCCCTATACATGAAATTATAAGCACCAACTCTTCCTTTTGACAGACTGCTCTATCTAGATTTGAAACCTAAGTTATGACAGGCAGAAAAAACATATTAAGGTGACAGATATTTAAATTGCTGGCTATTCTTGCCTGTACAGGGAAAAAGCAACAATCCTCTTGGCTCTCATTGAAGTTGTAAGAAGAAAAGAATACAAAAATCAATTAAAAAAGATATTGATATGCACTACTCAAGTTGAACTTTTGATATAATCACTATGTATTACATTCGTATTTTCACATATTAAAAAGAAAAACACAAAAATACTACCACTAACTCATTAAAATAGCATTATTGATTTGTTTAGTTTTCAACACGACCAGCCAAGATAAAGTTTCAAACAAGAAACCCCAGAACAGAACTGCGGCACAGACCTAATAACTTTATTCCCCCAAAATAACTGGTATTGTTAACACTAATTAGACAACTGTATATATTATTTTCAATCTACAGAACTTTGGGCCAACATCAAAACATGGTGCCACTTGTTCTGTAAATTCTACTGTTAAACTGATGTATGGCCTTGTAAAGAAAGCTATATTTGGCATTGTCATTAGGTAGCACGCAGCTCTGAATAACATCAAGATATCAGGTTACACAAGTTCAGACTGGTCTCTTCGTAAGCATTTGTACAGTCCTGATAAAACCCACTTTTCTAAATATTCTGACAGCTAATACATATTTCTGTTTCCAGCGTATTTAATTTCATACTTACAGTATAGTATTTCATAGTCTCCTGAGTTTGACATTATATACTTGTTGTCTGGGGACCAGTCAAGGTGTGTAATATAGCTGGAATGTCCCTGGAGAAGAATGCAGTAACATCAGTGTGAAACAGTCAGTTTAAAGTGAGGCAGAAATTGCACCCACAGATGGGATGACTAACAGCAAAAAAAATCACTTCCCCACCTACCTCAGGTCTGCTGTAATACACTTGTGTTGTTTTAAAGGCTCTTTACTAAATGGCACACTCACTAACAGCTAAACAAACACAGGCTGGGCACTGTGCCTCTCCCACTCTTCCCTTGTAAATCACATACCTCTTGGACCCCAGAATGATTTACTTCTAGAAGGCATGCTGCCAAAATATGGATGAATTCAAATTTCTATGTGAATTAGGAACATACACCTTGCTACTAACTGAGAAAAGCGAGTATGCATGGGATCATTTTTAGATTCCAACAAAATTGACAGGACTTTTTTAGTTCTCTATCCATTTAAAATAACTTCCATTAAATGTGTGCACATGCAAATAACCTTAGTTCATCCTAAAAGCTTAGGGTACCTCAGTTAGCAATCACAATGTGAAAGTACCCGGTGTCACAAGAACACGCTCCTAAGCTTTCTGAAAGTTTATGCTGTGCTTCTTACCCTGCATGCGAGTGCCAACTTTGAAAGGTGTCTTCCCTACAGGCATAAGGTCATCTATATTAAGAATCAAAACTCTTTGTCTAGCTGCTTAGTTATCACCATCGAGAGCACACTGAGGGCTAAACACCGATCTTTGGTTTTGAGGGAGAGGATAAATACAGCTACTCAGAATATTTTTCCTATGAACAAACATTTTTGATAGTGGTAATAATTATAATAATGTTATGAAAGGCTCCAGAGAAGCCAAAAATTTGTATAAGGTAGGAATAATTTATTTCTCTGTAGTGGAAAGGGTAGGAAATCGTTACCGTCACATTTTCCTTCTTCCACTCTTCCATTTCTTCTCATTGCTTCTCTTCCCCTTGTAAGACCATCTATTTTCTCCCCTTTCTAGTCAGGCAACAGAACACCACTTTCTTGACTAAGAGATGTCAATTTATCTCCCTCTCAGTGGGCACTATGAAGCAAAAGCACTGCTCTGGCTGTTGCACCACCCACCACACCAACTTCCTCCATAGAGAACTGACTGCTTCCAGAATTACATGTAGAAATACACGTGTGTCCTGTCTCCCTGTCCCCAGATCCTCTGCAGAGAGGCTGTTGATGGACTGTAAGAACACATGGAAGAAAAGCTAGCCTTTACTATTTATTTACTTATGAACTACTCTCTGCCTGAAGCAGAGGAACTGTGTATTGACATAACTGCTTTGCAGTCATAAGTGAGATATATGATATTGACATGCAAACTTGACATTTTTTTTAAGTGCACAATTGGCTAGGATCTTTTCTTCCCCCCTTATTTTCCAAGTCTTCAAATTTGCAATCAAACTCCAACATGGAAAAGAATTGGTCAGTCGTTTACTAAATCCTGCCAGACATTTGGCAGCTGTTAAAATTCCTGGGGGTGGTGGGGGATACAACAAAGCAATTGGCCAGGGGCCTCCAGGCTGTAAAATCCCTTCAGGCAAGAGATCACCAAATGATGAACTGGATAACATAGTTATCATATTTTCAATAGGAGTATCCCATTTTCTATTAAAATCTTTCTTTGGTAGCTGCCCACTGATAAAGCAACATTTTACTCTCTCCTTTTCTGTCTCATTATATATACAATGAATGCAATTATTCATATTATCACTGGTTAATAAAACTATCTGACTAAATGGAAACCCATTCCTTCTCTGGCAATGTTTACCTGTTTCAGACTCGAGTAGTGTAAGGTTAAAAATGCTCACAGCCTACAGGAGAGGCACACTAATCATTTCAGGTTAAGTCCAGCGTATCAAATACTTCAGTATGGCTGCCCATGAGGCTTTCACGCCACAGCTCTTTCAGTAAATGTAGCACTTGCTCCTCTTTTGCTAAATTATCTCTGATGTAAGGAAGGCAAACAGCGACAGCACCAGGCACCCAAGAACTGGTGACATGCTGGAAGTTCATAACCCAGCCCATACCTTCACATTGCTGACTGCATAGCTGGAGCCCTCAAAAACCAGCCGCACTAGTCAAAATAGTTGTTTTGGCTCATCTGGAATTCTGATCACAGCCAACACTATCCCTCGCTGTGGAAACAGGCTCACAGGTCAGACTTGTCTCTCTAGCAGCAGCAGAATGCCTGGTTGTGACTGAGAGGGGATTTAAACGTAACAGGGAATACAGCCCTCATGAACAAGCTAATGCTGGTTCAGTAGATTAAATCTGTCTGAAAGTATTCAAATAATGTATTCAAGTTGGAAGGAACAACCAGAAGCTGACTATCAGGAGGACTGAGTCATACTACTTGGAGGTCACTCACAAGGCTACTGAATGACAGAGAGCCAGCAGGATAGAGTGCCAGGAGTGCTCCGGGTCCTAAGCATGCCTGGGTGTCCCTGCTCAGCATCGAACTGGTATTGACCCTCCAGTGTGCTGGCACAAACCAGAGCGGAGGCACAGGTCACATGAAATCAGATCAGCAGCCTCACAGTGAGCTACACGTCACTGCCTTCTGTACAGGCTGGAAGGGTCAGAGGAGCACAGCCCTGACAGAAACCAGTTTGTCAATTTTGTCTTCTACATGCAGTGACTCAGACTGAAAACATGGGTTAACAGAAGCGTGCTTTGAAGCCTTAACACTTCTGTCTGAGTATATCAATACACAATTCTCCCCACGCCAGTTTTTACAAACCCCTTTTCTGTCAAGATAGACGAGACAGAGGGACATACAGATGCCAGCTTAAATTACAATATGCTCTCTTTCAATGTATAATACACGGGATATACAGAAATGCAAGCTCATACATCTTAAAAGAGCTCACAGAGTCCTTGAAGTATATAGCAAGCTAAATACTATGCATCTCAATATTAGCCACTGCTGAGTGATTTTATATTCTATGGTTAAAAAAATAAGTGATGGGTTGAAATGCTGTACTGAGGTGCAGTCATCCACTGCTGTTCCCAGCAGTCCCATGGAGGCCCTGGTCTGAGCGACCTGTCAACTCAGCCCTTTCCCCACTGCCTGAGCTGCTGGGGATGGCTGCAGATCCAATTTCTCATCTCCTGACTGCTGTGCTATTGGCTAACCCCATCATCACCCTTCTCAGGGGCCGCAGCATGCCCTCGCTCCCCAGACACCACAATCCTACCATTGACAAGTCCCCAGCACACCCAGCAGCCTTCCCTCCCAGCTGCATCCCCATGATAGGGCTGAGCCCATCCTGCCTGCCAGCACACCACAGGGACAGGCAAACCCATTGCTGCTGGCTGCCCTGGCAGCCCTGTGCCCCCAACAGCAGCTGCACACAGGTTGCTTGGGGACCCACATGCTCTAGCAGCATGTGTCACATTTCAAAGGTGAACCTATTCTTGTAATTTGCAAATTCCAGTGTTTCAGGTATTCTTTAAGTAAATATTTCCACTAACCTTAAGAGATAGGTGAACTTATGGCCAGAATGTTAGATGACTGAACACTTTAAGAAAAATAGCAAGTCTTTGTAGCACTGGGACAACCTCATCTAAGTGTAACAACTAATACGAACTCCATTACACCTGCTACACTTAAATCTATTTATCCTGGACCATATCCCTGAATTTCAAATTTTGTAGTAAGAATTACAGAGGTTGTGTATATTTGCCACCTCCAAAAGTACATGCTTTAAGAGAATTCTACCACTTAATGTTATGTTGGTCCAAGGAGTACCTTACTAATAGGGAGAAAATACCTCCAAACAAATGTAATATTTTCCTTGAAACAGTTTTAGCATATAGGCACAAGGCATTTCTCCATGTTATTGCCAATTTCCCATTTCAGAGAAACAGGCAATAGTTTGATTGAAGTTTAAAATCAATCAAATGCTGAAACAATCTATGTAAAACACATAACCGAAAATTAAAAGCATCAGTCTGGACAGAGTTTCACTGCTTAACATCTTAGTGTATTGTGTAACATTAAAATACAAGAACTCATGATTACATAAGCTCCAAAACTTACAGTGCATCTTCCATATCTGCTATACTTTCTTCCATTTTCTGTTACTACGTAGAGGTAAATAAAGTTGTCATGGGATCCAACTGCAAGTAAGGTGCCATCTACAACACAGAATATTTGATACAAATTACATAACAGAACATGTGTTTTCTGAATTTTATTTATTTCAGACTTAGCACTAAGACAACAGTCTCAGTTAAACTACTGCTTATGAATTGTATTGAAGGATTCATTATCCTGTTTTTCAGTCAGTATCTGTTTACTTTTTGGGTATCTTTTTTGGGCAAGTTAATTAATTTCTGCTTCTTTATGATAGAGTAAGTGTCCAGTGGACAGAATATAAATCCTCAGATTGCACTGGATTTCTGAAAGCTGTTGACAACAGGCAGACGTGAGTTTTCTGTATCACAAAAACTGCAGAACAGTATTTACTCTATGGATACCTCAACTTTGGAGGTGTGGACTGCATATAAATCCACACTAAATAACGTCTTAAGATGTGGAACATCCAGAAATTATAAGCGGCTTTCTAATCAACACTGTCTCCATGTAAAAAAAGTATGTGTAAAAAAAGCCATGAATCACAATCAAACACCTCTAGTGCCAATGAACATTAGTGATTTAAAATACATTGCTGTACTAGGCACATGAGGCAGTAGCAGAGGAACATTTCGCTCACTGACATCTCATGTTAGCCAAAAGTAAACACGAGAAAGATTTACAAGGGTGCTCTTCCATCCTGTTTTAACAGAAAGGAGTCAGCCTCTGATGATTTGTCATGTCACATCTCAAGAGGAGACTCAATACTGGCTTGGACTCCATGCAATTCCCTAGCAAATATTTGACAAGCAACTCTGACTTTCAGACACAAGTTTACTTTTATGGGTTTACATTAATAAACTTTAAAACTAAGAAATATATTAAAATATCATTGAAATATTAAACTTTTTAGAATCTTTTCTCTTAACCTGTCAAGTATTTAGTTCACAGGCTCACAGGTTATTCTGAGTTGGAAGGGACCCCAAGGATCATCTAGTACAACTCCCAAGCGAACGCCCACCCAGGGATCGAACCCACAAGGATCGAACCCACAATCGTGGAACCATGGGCACCACGCTCCATCCATCCAAGCCTCCCATCGTCTAGACCATGTCACTGAGTTCCTCATCCAGTCTTTTCTTAAACACCTCCAGGGATGGCGACTCCACCACCTCCCTGGGCAGACCATTCCAATGAGAGATCACTCTCTCTGCAAAAAACCTCTTCCTAACATCCAGCCTACATCCCCTGGCGTACTTTAAGGCCATGTCCTCTTGTTCGGGTGCTGGCAGCCTGAGAGAAGAGATTCACACCCATCTGACTGCAACCTCCCTTCAAGTAGCTGTAGTTGAGAACTTCTATTTTTTCCGGGACCAAAGCTAATATTTATTTTAACAGCACAGTTTAACATGAAGGCTGAGAAAGGCAATGGTAATGTTTGCAGTTACTAAAATCCAAGATTTAGCACATACAAACAAATCTGTAAGTAAAATACTCAGTTACATATTAAATTAAGCATCTGAAACAATCTTTTCAAAGCTGTGCCTTTCCTAATGACTGGGGACTAGTTTAATACCAGTTAAATACTAGTTAAATACAGATTTATCAGAATTATTCTGAATGTACAAGTCTGCCTACCTACTGAGTAGCGCATCACTGAAAGCTGTTCATTGCCATCAGTGTGTATTGAAACCAGATCCCTGGTCTCCGCGTCCAAAACGAACCACCTAGAGAGAGAAGAATTCCAATGAGTATCACTTCCACTAAACAAACAAGCAAGGAAAAGAGCAATAATCACTGCCTGCCTTCATCACCTCAAGCTAACCCCTTAAGGGCGGTGTAATGAACATCTGATTTTAATGGAACACTTTTCCGGAACACAAAACAATGGAAGTTTCAGTGGAGAATATACAGAAGATCCTAAATATAATTTATTTCCTCTCCCTTGAACACTGTAGTAACCACCAAAATTTCTACTGGATGATGAATGTGCCACAAGACAGATGTGACTGCATCTTATCACTGTGAAACCTTAAGGCTACAGCTGAATTTTAATCTACATCTTCCCGACTTTGAGGAACAGCTTTGATACAAAAACTCACCTCTCAATTTTTATGAGGCAAAGTTAAAAAATTTAAAATAGCAGTAGTAACTCACTTTAAATACAAATTATATTCTAATTTGGTATTTTCCTCTCATTCCTTTCCATTTCTATAAATAATTCTATCAAGAAGGAATTGAAGGAATTCTTTATCAAGAAGGAATTCACTAAGATATGATGGTTCATAACCTATACCTTTTTTTTAAATTTCCTGGTTGGATGATTTATAACTAAGGTAATTAATTGCATTTTTTTATTATTTAACAGTAACCTTTAACCTGCAGTATTATTTAAGAGGCACATGCAAAAAGCACAGAGACACAAAAATTCACTGGTACATACACTGAAATGGCTACTGACAGCAAGATGCACAAGATCAACAGAACTTTGGTTCTGACCCCCACCTAAGTCCTAAATAGAGTGAACATTAGCAACAGAGAGACAATGATAATTTAATAAAAATATATATTCATACACAGAGATCACGAAAACAGAAGGTATCAGTACGGTGAAATACTACATTGAAGCTGCACTGAGAATTAAAGTTCTTTGCTCCAAACTTCTGATTTTCACAGTCATGTGCACATGCTACAGCCATATTTCTCTCTCTAACAGTAAATGGTGAGTTCATACACTGTGGAAATGAGCAAGGCAGTACCACCCTCTGTCTCCTAGTGAACTCATTGGACCATTGCTAAACCTAGGACTATAGAAAAAGCTGTAAAATAAACTCCAGGAACAACACCACACATTGCTGCTTTCTATGGATGGAGATGACATTCCAGCTCATGCTCATCCAATGTCCAACAGCTAGGCATCTGGAAATCAGCCTAGTCCCAATAGCTTAAAACCAGCTTGTGGTTAGAAAAACACATGGAAGAAATTAAACAACATACACATTAAAAAAACCCCAATCCCACACGGCATGGACTGCTGAATAATCTGTGTGCAAGACAGATGGAACCAGTGGAAAACAGCTAACATGTTTGCAGCATGCTGAGAGTCTCTCTCATGTAATCCTCTCCTGGACTTCTGATTTCCAATCTACACATTGAAGCTTTACAGGCTCTCTGAACTCATTAGGAGTTACAAATTGTTCTGCTATTTAGTTTTCAAACTATGCCACCCTTTGGCACTGCCAAATGCTTCATTAAAATGTTACTTGGCTGATAACCCTGATAGGGGTGCGGATACCAGAGAACAATCTACAACAAATTAAAAAAACACCAACAAAAAACCAAAACAAACCCCAGAAAAGTAGCAAAACCTATTTATTTAGCAAGATGATGCAGAATGATGCCTGTTTGCTTATTCTGAGCAGCATCTTTAGGGTGCCTGTACACAAAAAATGATGTTTAGCAAGTTGATGGATACCCCCTGTCCACACCCTCCCACAGGTGACCATGTTGCACAGTGGTTTTGCCAGACAGCTGACAGAAGGGCTCAGCCATCTTTGTCCCCAAATGAATAACCAGGGCAAAGCAGGGACGCTGCTGCAGCAGGGACATGTCTCTTGATGCTGGCCCTGAAACTGGCTCTTTAAGGTTTTATTTTGAGGCTATCACCTGAATCAGGTAATCCTCCAGTTAACACAAAGTAAAATGAAAAATACCCAAATGCAACCATTTGGGTAAACATGCAAACCACCTCTATTTTACTGAGAGGTGAAATTGTGCGGTATCAAACACAATGCAAAACTTCTGCTGCTCTGAAGAGCGCACACTAAACTGCATTTGGCATCAGGAGATAGCATTTTGCGACACCAGTGCCTCTTCAAAAATTCTTCTGAACAGGAGATACTAGCAGCAATCCTAGCTGCCCGAGGAAAGAGTCAGTACACTGCGGCAATTTTGATAATAATTTAAGAAAGGACGCACTGGTCACATATAGTACAGCTGTCTCTTGATGTGGCTACAGCTGTAATCTATAACCAAAAATGCTCTCTTTAATCTGCCAAGCCCTTCTAATGTCATGGCAAACACTGCAACTGCCAGCATGAAAGCCCATCTCCATGAAATGTGTCTGCAGCAGTTCACTGACATACCCTGCATAGGCCCCTCTCACAAACAGCTGGGTTCCACCTTGAGACTGTTTTGGGAAAGGATCTTCCTTCCCATGTGAAAGTATGCAACACATAACTGCAACTGACCCAGAAAAAGTCTTAAGGGCTGTGAAATGCAAAGCTTGGCTTCCAAGTGAACTTCTGAGCCATAGATTGGATGAAATAAATGGATGAATGGTTTATTGATATGTCTCATGATTGTTCTGAAAATAACATCCTTAACTTGTTTGTGAGTTTACACAGAAAAGAAAAAACTTGTGCCATTTTCATCTGTTTTCTGTCTTCCCATTCCTTTGCCTTTAAAAAAATCACCAATAAACTATCTAAAAAAAAAATCTATGCTTTTAGGAACTGAACTCCTTAAACTACTTTCTTTTGGAAAACAAATTTTACCCATGAGAGTGATGTATTAATGATAATTCACATCTGCAAATGTAGAATTTTTTCTGTAAGTCACCAGGGAAACACTATTCCAAAGTAGTAATACATTTTCGCATTTACACTTGCAATTCCCATGTCCAGTTAATACTGAATGCTGAACCTGACAGGCATTAATCAGAAAGAAAACCAACCCATCCTTACATGGTTCCCTAGGATATTCAGGCTTCTTCACCTTACCACAACAAGAGATGCTGAACTATATAAATGTCAGTAGCTCCATTGCCTGATTTACGTCCACGTGGCTCTGGCTTACACTGACCTTGCCCTTCAGCCTTCAGTTTTCTTAAAGCTGTTAGTACTTTTTAAAGAATTTTGTTAGTCTTTTTTTCTGCAGTCCCTTTGAACACTCGTATCCTTAGCACTCAAGATATTCTATGTGATCAGTCACAGAAAGGTCTACTTCCTTGCAAAAAAAATACCACTGGCAGCATGGCAAAAGGATCTCTATAGTGCCTTGAAAAAACACTTTTGTGGTATTTCTACCACAAAAGCCAGCCCATTTCAGTTTTTCCAGCTGTGCATTTTCAGCAAACAGCAGGATCCACAAAAAATATTAGTTCTCTCCAAACCAGAGTAACTCCCAAACAACTGATGATCAGGCACATAGCAATTATGTATTTAAGTAAGTGGTAAAACCTGCAGTAGACCATTTGTAGAGAGCCCAAAGAGGGAAATGATGCCGAAATACTCACTATGGGAAGTGGTATGTGAAAACACATCAAAAGCATGACTCTTGGCCTAATAAAAAACATAGAACTCTGAAACAACAGACAAGAATGGGAAGAGAGGTAGAAAATTCAGTTTTCTTTAAATGTCACAATTTTAACCACCAAACCCAACTTTCTTGGGGCTCCATTCCCTGGCCCTGTCTGTACTGGAAGCTGAGTAACACTAGCATGGTAACAGATAGACACACCTAAGATTTAGGTTTATTGAGTTGTAAACAGATTAGACTGATTTAATATTTAAGATTTTTGAGCTATGAATCAAATTAATAAATTACTTGTTATGGATTTGAGATTATTTTCTCCTATGTGAATAGAGATATATCACACAGACCTCATTCCCTGGGAAATAACACCCTTGGACCAGATCATCTGGCACAGAAAGCACCACATGATGATTCTGGTTAGGCAGTAATTTTAAACTATTGTTTATCATGAGTCACAACTCCATTTATTTCTCATCCACTTATACGTTTTACCAGCTCTCATTTCAATTCAATTTCGTTTGTGTATCCCAAACCTATCAATGAATCCTGCAATTTCAGAACACACTAAAACAGAGTGGTGAAAATACAATTGCTCAGTTCCAAGAAGAATATGGTAAAAAGTGTCAACCCCCCCCAACCCGGCCATCATCAGAAACTTCTTGAACATATTATAAACTAGTTGTCTCAAGTAAAAGTAAGAATTTTAAACTGAAAAGTGCTGAACTTAAAAAGTAACATTAAATGCATTGAGATAAAGGAAAAAAGCCAAGCAAAAGCAAACAACAGACCGAGTGCTTTGGCCATGCAATGCCTTGATTGTGCTTTAATGTAAATTCAAAAATGTCTAATAACTCTGAAAAAACATAAATTGACACTGTTCTCCCTTTTCCCCACTTCAAGTACTATTAGGCCCATATCTCCTACTTTGTTTAATGAAGATAAAAACGCCTTTTCTATTTAATGTTTGTAAGAGATGAATAATCGGAAAGGTACAATATGGTAATCAAATATACAAGAGCTCAGCAAGGTCCTTCTTAGGAAGGTGAACTTTTGTTTTCTAGCCTGATGTTTTACCAAATGAATGTTGTGCAGATTTAATCTTAGAGAATATGATTCCTTAAAAATATTTAACATTTCATTTTTTCCAGAAAAGTTTAAGGGTGTTGAATGTGCTCATCTGTTTTGAAAAGCAAACTTTGAATGGATTTTAGGCATGAAGTTAGGTATAAAAAATTTCTAGTGGGAAAATTGAGCATTAAAAAAAAAATCCAATTTTCTTACATGCACTAGGCATAATCTTATCACTAAGTGATCAACCATGAGATATAACATAAAAATGCTAGTAGATTTATTATCTGCTCCCTTCACCTTTTTAATGCTACAAAAATCCTGTTTTTCTTTTGATTGGTACATTGATACTCCCTTCTTGGGGGATGATGCCAAGACAAGAGATTGACTATGAAATGAAATAAACTTTTTCCACCACTGACAGAAGCCTGAGTTAAAAAGATGCAGCTCGTGCTTCGATAGCTTTCAAATACACGATGACATCAGGCAGAGCGTCAACAGTCCAGTATTACTTCACTGCAGCAATATGCCATGTTGAACTCTGTCTTGCACAAAAATCAAAATACTAGCTTGTTCACTTGCCTCACCACCTCAATTTAAAAGGTGGAAAGTGTATTTGATTTGGGAATGGGAAGGATCTTTAGTGTACTTACAAACTAATGCAACACACACATTATATGATACATGGTAAGGACAATAAGGAGTGCCATGGAATCCCTTGTGAGATAAAAAAGCTAAAAAAAAAAAAAATCAAGATTTGGGCTTTTGTGAAAGAGTTGTTAAAAAACCCAAACAGCCTAACAACAGTCAAATAATTCCTCTGTCTTCATCTGACATATATAAGATAATCCCCAACCTTCCACCAAGCTTTTTAGGCTCCATAAACTCAAGCAAAAAGAATAAAAAGCAAATCAATTCTAGTTATAAGATGCGTCATATGAAACCCTCTTCCTTTAAACTTTCAATCATCACAACTCAGTTGAAAGGTGTTTACCTGCCTGAGTGCGTTCCTATCGCAACCACGGCTCCACTGGGATGGAAATCAGCACAGTGCCCCGGTTCCTGAATGGAGAGGCACAGACACATTATTCATCCATCTGCTTCCCAAGGGTGGAACACCTCTCCTTATATCAAAGCTATCCTAGAAGTTTGAGGTGAACTAACACAGGAAAAACCAATTAGTTAGCATCATGCTAATTCTCAGACACGTTTTTGTTTAATATATCAGTGACATGCACTACAGGACCACCTTGAAAGTAAAAAGCCTAAATTTCTGTGGAAAAAAATAAATTTGCTTGGATATTAGGATAGAACTAGCTAAAAGACAAAATGAACAATGCCAGTAAGGAAAGGACACATAAAATCAAACATTCACAATTCTATAATATCCTCTTCAGATAGTTTGAATAATAGGGGGAAAAAATTAAACTGTAACAATAACATAGATTTCATTGAACTTGGCCTGTTAAAATGGCATCAGGCAGTGCTAACCAAATTACAACCTATACAATGTCTGATGAGCCTTGTTAAGTTTACCAAAGCCTCCAGATAGCTTTTTTCAAAATCATAACTACAGGATCTTTGCTACTTTTGCAATCACATGGGACAAGGGTGTTGAAGAAAGCAAATGCTTTTCCTGCTTTTCCAGCTTTGTATTTAACATTAAAGGGTTGACATACATCTAGCAGCCTGGTCCATTCCAGTGTGTGGTCCACAGAGTTCCACATACAAACTTGCCTATCTTGGGCACACGTTAAAAATAAGTCTTTGAAAGGATGAGATGCCAGTCCCCAGAGTTCATCTGTATGTCCCTAGAAAGAAATCACATACATTTTAACAGTGAATAAAAGACAACACACCAGGAGGGAAAACTCTTATATTTTTGGGTTAGTTTAAAAAAAATCAGTTGTGCTCACCTGTACCTCTACCACAAAACCATCATTAAATGTCCCCCGCAAAACAAAGTTTCGTGAAGTACCCACTAAAAATTGATCTCCTTTTCCTTCTGCTACTGCTCTGATTGTTCCATACTGGTCAGGAACCTAGGAAGAGAAACATCTGTAAAACCACATCACGCATTTTCATAGGCACTTATTTCTGAAGGTCACACACAGTGCAGAACGACAGTACCAAAACTAGAATTCTCCCAGCCAAAAGGAACAATCTAATCATGTATAAAGTAGATCAGGACTTGACTTGAAACCTACCTCATCTCTTTGTTCAGTAGAGGCATACAAGATGAGCAGGGCCCAAGACAATCACAGTTATGCCATTTTAATAAGTCTCAGTAGAAAAAATCACAAATTAAATTACATGGCTTTTAAGTGTCAAATACACTAAACAAATGCACTCCACAACCTCACAACTCATCTTATAAGGAAACGAATAATACACAGTTACTATTTACTTTCCAAAACACATTTTGAAAACCAAGAAAAATCTTGCAGCACACAGCAAATGCTTCCTGATTTTCTTAATGTTTCCTGATTAGCCTTAAGTAAATGTTAATATGCTTTATGTCAGCAGTGACTCTGAATCTTAATGACTTTGCTTATTGCAGGCTTGAATTCTAATACACTGATTTATTTTATAGTGTGCAATTGTTTGGTTGTCTAAATGATTTATCTTAGCAAATACCTTAATATTAGCTACACAAGAGAGACAAATCAATGTCAGGGTTCTGGTAACATAAAATTTAGCTTAAACGTTAACATCATTAACAAAAAGAAAACAAGAGACTGGTATGAATAGAGTGAGTTACTGAAGTCTAAGAATGGTGTACGGTAAGTCAATGCTTATTTTCTCTCATCCATGTTTTCTATATGTCAATATTAGACTCAAGACAGTAAGAAACTCTAGATCCAACTTAGGTAAGTTTTGAGAAGAAAACGCTGCTATAAATAGACACTAGCTAAGTAGAGTGAACCATTGTTTGAAAAACTGTTTAAGAACACAGGGAAAAACAAAAGATATTTTAAAAACCCAATTTTAAAATCCAAAATAGACAATTTTTTCCAGTTCATTCCCAATGACCTAGCATTGCCATGTAGGCAAAATCACAAAGAACATATGAATTCACTAAATATCTCTTCTAGGATAAATTTAAAAGAAGTTCCTCATCATAGCTTATTAATAATTAATTATTACAGAATATCAATATGAATTGTACCATTTGTTTACCTTATATGAAACATTCTATTAAAACTCTAAAATGATGGTAAACATTGTCTTTGTCCAGACAGGTTAACTTAAAAAAACCCAGAGATGACTCTCCCCTCAAACAGGATGAATAAAAAAAGTAAGAAATGGTTTGGAGGAAAGAACATCCTTAAAATTTCTGCTCAATTTAAACACAGGAGAACTGAATTCCCACATAGTGCTCATTTATAGGCTAAAATTTAAACGCTCTTATAATAAAACATTGTCCTCAACTTAAAAAACAGCACTCAGAAAGCATTCTGTCGTCCTCCAAAGGGTGGGGAAGGCTCTGTCTTGCTAGCCAATACCTTGTTCAAGGCAAATTTCTTGTCTCTTGCTTTCTTACCTCGATTTCCCTTTCAGGATTCATATCATGATCCCACAGGATGATCTTTCGGTCTTTCCCACCTCCAGTTAGCAGCATCCCGTTCCTCATTTGACAGAGCGTGAACACACTGCCATCATGCGCTTTGATTTGTCTGCTTATCTGATATACTCCTTTGAGCACAAAGACAATAATAAAGAACACTTCACTTTTTCACCTGGGGTTTCACCTTCTTTTGGCAGAAGAATACACTAAGTATAGATTAAGTAATTACATTTGGACTGTCAGCCTCTTAGTATTGCATTAGTATTGCAAACACAAGGTGGTAGTGTTTTCTTACAAGATAAAAAGATAAAACAAATGGCCTGCCTTTCTGAAGAGGAACTTTTTTGAGATTGATTCTCCTACAACCAGTGAAAGGCAAGGACAACGATCTGCAAAATGCTTTCATTTCTCTGCTATCCAGGGGAACAGTTTTTTCAGATGGATGTGAAAGAGACTGTCCTTTAGGGTCAAAAAATATTTAGCAAGTCAAGAGAAGAAACATAGAATACTCTGAGTTGGAAGGGACCCCCAAGGATCATCGAGTCCAACTCTTAAATGGCACCACTGCCTCCCTGGCGGGAATTGAACCCCCAGTCTCCTGTGTGAGAGGCGGGGACACTCACCACTGTACTAAAGTGGATTTTCAAGCAAAGTTACTTCATTAAAAGAAACTCAAAGAGTTATTGTCTACAGTCTTTTGGAAATAAAAAGTTGCCACATTTAAAAACAGTACAACCAGCATTTGGCATCTATCAAGACAGCAATCTACTCAAAGGAAAACACTTGGAAGAATGAAAGAGAGATGAGAAAATTAAACAAGGGTAGCAAACGAAGCCTTTTGCATTGTAAACCAAACCAAACAATATTCTGGTTCTCCGTATTTTCAACTAGCAACCACAGACAAAGTCTAAACACCACCCAACTAAATATGAGCTTAACTTTGCTAACTCTGCCCACGGCTCAAATCAGTGTGCTTTCACACTGTGAAAAAGAGTATGAGATCAAGTCCTGTGACCAACCTAATGTGATAAAATATCTAAAAGATTCAACATTTAGTTAAGCCTATATAAATGTTCGTTTGATAACTTTTAACATCATACTGGAAAAAAGATTATTTTTTTAGAAAAAAATTAAAAATTAAACACGATATAATTTCTTAAATTACTTTTCCATTGCAGTGAGCTCAAAATGCAAGAAGATTTACCCACAAAAACAGATTTACCGTAAAAAAATTTACTTATTACATGAATGTTTCCCTGGCACACCAATTTAAACCAGAGTGTTTGAAATAGCTGCCAAGTAAAATAAATTATCATTGAATTTATGAGTTACCTTAGGGCTCAACTGTGCAAGGTCCGCATGTGTTTGCTAACAAATCATTTTCCTTTCTTTTTTACAAAAGCTTTGCCCTAAAGAGTTAGTTTAATCCAAATTTCAATTTCTTTTTTAAAGCATACTTTACAGGCAAGAATCAAGTGTATATTAAACCAAAAACTGTTATTCATGTAACTGGTACAACTAAGCATTGTAATTTTCTTCACATACACGTCCTACTAATGTCAGATTCACCACTTAATGGTGTTCCTCTGCAATAAAGCACGGTACAACATAAGCCTTTAGAGGCAAAGGTAGCCTGCAGAATCCTCAAACTGATCCTATAGCCTCTTTCAAATCACTGGATGAAAGGGAAGCTGATTAACCACACTTTAAAAATGAAAAACATTTAGATAAAGTACAGTCAGGTCTCCTATACCACGGTACCACGGTCTTATTTGGGTCCCGCGAAGCCCAACTTGTGCGTTGAATGGCAGCTCATTAATATGCAAATTTGCCCTGCACCCTCACGCGGCCCCCCAGCGCTGTTTTGGCACTGTGTTGCTGTGTACCAGTTGCCGCTGCCATCCTGGGGCCAGGGTGAAGCGGCGGGGCCACCACCAGCACCGCCATGGCTGTACAGGTTGATTTGCATATTCATGACTGCCCAATTGAATATTCATGTGTGCCAGGTCACGCATGTGCAGTTGCAAAAAAGGGCCTCCTTAATCGCTAACTATCATGCCGCTAAGATGTGAACCCAGAATATGGGGCAGCATGAAGTGCAAGAGGGCCGACTGTAGTTTTCATTCAATTCAGGCAGAGTCTCATTAACTATTGAAAAAACCCAGCAAGTTTGTAAGACTTACAGGAGTTTAATACCAGCTGGTACTTATAGGAAGTGTATGCTCTTAGTCAGGCCTGTTTCCCTATTCCTTTTCTAGCAACCCTTTATGTTTGTCTTCTACAGGCTACTGAAAATCTGTGATTAACAAATGTATCCTACCTTTAGGTCCTTTTCCTGGAGTAGCTTCTACAGTAGTTTTGCTCCATATAAGTATTATCCCACCTGAGTCTCCAGTGAGCACATCACCATTTCCCAAAAAAGCCAAACACTGAACAAATTTGGGTTTTTCATATTTCTGAAACAAAATAAGCAAGAGAAAGGGCTAATTTTTTGACTTGTTACGCATGAAATATAATGTATCTACACCCTTACACCCTGCATATATGTAAGCAGAATTTAGTCTTTTTTGTTTACCTCTCTGCTCAAACAGCACATGGCAACAATGAAGCAAATATATAGAAAATGTGATTTCCACTGATTTAAAACTGTCCTGGTATCAAGACATTATTACCCCAAATATCCCTTGCTTCCTTGATAATGAATTGCCACTCCAAGTCCAGAAAAATATATGAGATTTTCCACATGTTATTATGGTATTTGCATCAGTTGGATGAAATTCTACAGCAAGAACAACTTCATTTGTAGTCTGAAATAATAACAGAAAAAAACATTTATTCAGAATGGACATTAACTAGAAACACACGTAAACCCCTAAGTTTCAGAACAGAGATACCAGAAACTACAAAGCTCATCATATACTTGAAAGTATTTCTAAGTGTTCTGTGCTAAATCAACTGTTAGAATGACAGCACATATTTTATATATATTGACTTTTATACATTCATAAGAGAACTTTATTAAACTTCAGCACACAAATCAGGGTTTTACATTCCCTTTTAAATCACAGAAGCTTCTGCTCTCTGGAATAGCTAAGACTTCTGCCAAGCAAAGTGAATAATATATAAAAGACATTTTTATATTGAAAACCCTACTTAATTTTGACACAGCCTGGTTTGCTATTCTGGATAACAAAGTTGTGACAGATGCAAGGAATACCACAGTAACAAAGCAGGATTATATCCATCATTCTCTTTCTGTAATTCTATAGAAATTCCTTTGGATTTTTTTTTTTCTCCTTTCCTCCTCACAAAAGAAGAAACACAGAAACCTACATAACTTAAAACTCTGAAAAATAGGGTCCCACTTTTGTATTTTTACTGGCTGCATATACTGTTACTGAATTACTAACAAGTATTTCATCCTTTCCCAATGAATTTTACAAACATAACATACTGACTGGCCATTTTCTTAACTTCTAATGTATATTCAACAAAACCGTCATTGAAGACAATTTTTCTGGAGGCAATGACTACAAAACACAAAACTAAATGCAGCAATGCATTTTTTTCTACTGGATTTTGAAACAGGCTGCCCTGAGCAGTCTCCTTCTCTGGACATGGCGAAAACCTGCCTGGACACAATCCTGTGCAACCTACTCTAGGTGAGCATGTTTTAACCAATTTTGGAACACCAAGGAACTCCCTGGAGAGTAAAAATAGTCGAAACATAATGTCAGTAAATGGGAAAGAAAAGGCACATGCCAGATAGCTTTACATAAAATAGCAGCAAGGAAATGAAAACACTGACATAGAATTAAATTAAAATACTCAGAATAGAATACAGTTACTATTGGTTAATATAATCTAAAGAACACAGAACAAAGAAACCTGATTTTGTTATCTGGTATGGCAAGCTTGTAATGATATAGACATATATACTTGTAGAAAATGATTTAAAAAGAAATTTAAAATAACATGGTCTACATGCATGTAATATTTGCCTGCTTGATATTGTATAACACAAAGGATTGAGTGTTCCCAGTGAAATCAACTTTACACAAACACTGAGCACACGTGATTGGTCTGAAATTTAGAAAGGTTAGAAAAGAAACAGGAAAGCAGACAAGATTCCAACCTACAAAAGTACTTAGGACTTCACCTGAGAAGACACACATGCGCCAAGAAGCAATCACTAGATTTTGATTCAGACAAAAATGAAATAAGAAAAGTCTAAAAGTAATTTATTTTTTAAAGCCCTACAGACTGACTCATCACTTTAGTTTCCTAAAGTTCCCAGGATGTATTTTTTTAAAATTAACAAAATATCAGATAATTGCTTTATTTGAATTGGCTCTTAAATATGAGTGAAAAAAACCAACAACCCTTCAATATTCAAACCACTTCCATTATGCAAGTTAAGAGTACACTTCTTTGGTAATCTTACACAAGCCAGCATCATTATACAGTTACAGTTTCCAAGTAACATCAAAACGGTTTTCCACACACTGCTGCATTTATGGCAATAACCCCAAATCTATTTCAGAATAGTAATTTGTTAAAAAGCTACCTTTATTTCTGCTATTTTTGATTTCCTCGGCCAATCCCACACAGTAAGCATATGCTCGTTTGAGTCATCAATTACACACAAATGAGTACCAGAATCCTAAAGGGAAAAAAAATAAAAGACATGCTGACAAAGTACTATCATATCATACTGCATTTAGAAACAGGGCAGGGCAGAATTATTTTCAAAAAACACAAAGGTGCAAACATAAATTAGCCAAGTCCTTTTAAAGTAATTACAAGCTCAAATAATATTCTACGAAAGCTTTAAAAGTATCTTACCAAGTCTTTCCTTTTTCTAATCTGTAAATATTTTGGTTTTCCTCAGTTCTCAGAGGACAGACACAGCTCCACTTGTGTTTTTCTCTTAAATGCCACCATCATATACACACAACTTTACATTATCAAATTTTGTAAGCACATCTCCTTTTTTCCTCATGAGGTATAAAGTACCAGCAGTTTCATCATGTAGTTGGTAAAACTGCAGCAAAGGTAACACTTTCTGAATAAGACAATGCTCAGAGAACACAGGAAGATCAGTACCTACAGCATGAAACAACTGTGACCACCTATTTTGAACAATTTTACAATAAAATGGTAAATACGGCTACATTTAATTAAAAGGACAGAACATATAAGAAAAAAAGAGTATTCATTGCCAGCAACACATACTTGCACAGACCAGTTGTTTCAAGGACATTTGTAGAAAGATTTTGAGACTTAATTTTTTTAAGTTGATCCTTGCAATTCACCCACATTCTCTAACAAGTTATGAAAATAGATGTGGCTGAAATTATTATTCCCAAACGCTCCTATAAGCACTAATATCCAAACATATATGCGAATTATTAAGGGGAAAGAAATGCTAAAGACAGTATTAGCTATATACATAACTCTTGGGGGGGTTAATGAATTATGGGGTAAAACCCCAGTTCTAGATACTGCATGTGAACTGTTTCAGTCTAGTGAGGAATCATGTGAGACCGTAATTAAGGTATCAAAAGCAGTTTCAGCTGCAAAACAGAACTAATCAAAGCTATAATCTAGTCCTCAAAAACTCCCTGTGTTTTTTTTTGTCTGTTTTGTTGTTAAAATAATGGAATGCATTTTTAGTCACTTTGAAACAAAAACGTATCCAGGCTCATAAGTTTTACTGGTTTGTTAGACTGACAGAAATGACAATACTCCTTTCTCATTCCATTTTATTTATGCTACCACCTATTTAAAAAAATAAAAGTCTTATTTACTGAAACAAAATACTTACTATAGCTAACTTAGCAACACATCTATGTTAAGTGAAACTGCAGCAAGTGAGCATAAGAATTTCTTTTCAACAGGTCACTCAGAGACACTGTTGAGTGTCCATCCTTGAAGACACCCAGAACCCAGCTGGACCCACAGCCTTGACCTGTCTGCTCTGGCAGAACCTGCTGTGGGCATGAAAGGGGATCAGGTGATACCCAGACATTCCTTCCCCCCATAGCCATCCTGTAAATCTCTTCCTCTTTTAGCAAAATACTGCATTGTTTTTCTGCATTTTTTATCTTTTACATGTATGTATTAATTCTTCTTGCTGGAATGCAAGAATCCAGCCTAAATTTTCAGGAGGTCTGATATGTCTCAGGGTTTTGGCAAAAATACAACAGCAGTTTAAGGACTAAAATACACACATATTTTACAAAAACATAAACTCATTGCCAGTTTTGAAATGAGAACTTTCTTAATGCCAAGCAGTGTCTCTCCATGTGCTACTAATTTTTTTCATAAATTCTGTGGTCCAAATAAGAAAGACCCTCTGGGTTTTTTTCTCTATGTAGAAGTAGAGGTAAAAAGTGAAAAATTTATTCCTTGGGATAAAATAGCATGAGATAATGTGAGAGGGGTTTTTTTGCATTTCCTGTTGGTGGACAAAAACTACTCCATCTGTGCAAGCAGAAGAGTTAGCCCGCCTATCAGAACTCACTAAAATGTCTTCACAAAGTCTACTAACAAACTTGCTTTTAACATCAAAGCAAAAAAGAACCAAGCCCCTCACAAACAAAATCAAACAACCAAACCCGGTATAGACCTTAATTTCTAGTTAAGGTTTTTCTTGCCTGCTATTTATTTACTGCGACAGTTTGTTATCACAATTTTACGTAAGTAATGTCTTGTTTCTCCAGCTAGTTTGCTGTCAGCTCATTTAATGAAGTACGTATATACAAACTTTACTGACACACTTAAATACCAAAAGAGATCAGCCAGGAAAGCAGACGCAGAATCTCCAGAGATTTCTACTATGTTTACAAAGGACCGGACAAATTATTTAGCACATCAAGTAACCACACACCCATCTTACCGCTTTGGAAAAATCCAAACACCCCACTCCACGCTCAAAAGTCCCGAGGCCGATAACCTGCAGTGTCGCAAGGCTCACCGAGTCCCATACTCTAACATGGGGCTGCAGAGGCTGCGTGAAAAAGCAATGGGACAAACAGCGTCAAATGGACAAACGGGGACAAACAGTGAAAGCATCATCTGCCGGTCTCGAGTTCTGCTAAGCGGGATGACCTACGCTAATGATGCTGCGGGATACTAACTTTCAGTCAAAAGGTGAGATGGAGACAGTGTTGCTCCCTGTGTCTGGGCTACAAACATGGAGGTGCTGCCCTCAAGGCATTAGGTAGTTGTGGAACTATGTACTTAGATCAATTTAAGTAACTGAACAAACAATGGAAGTGTCATCTTGCATTTCAGACCCCACACCTAGCAATACTATGCAACAACTGAAAATAATGATCAAACTTTTGCTTTTATTTAAAAAGTTTAAAAAAAAAAAAAAGAGAAGAAAATAAAAGAAACAAACCCTACTGTGCCGATTCCCCTAACCATAACCAACCATTCAATGAAAATGTCCATGGTTATATTTTGCACAACTACTATCCCAAACCAGCTTAGCCTCTTAAATGTGAAACAATCACAAATAAAGTGGGAATTAAGTTGACTGAAAGACGGCATTCATCACAGGAAGTGATACATAATTAATCATTGCACCAATGGAAAAGCAACTATATCTAACAAGAGCCAAAAGTGCTCAGTGGAAACCATAAAATCAGGCATACGAAAAGCCTCACACAATTTTTTTACAAAATCTAAGAAATTAAGTTGAATGTCTGAAAAAGGGTTATGTATATTGTATTTAACATGCTTCTACACTTCATATAATCTTTTATCCCCCCTTCGTAACTTCATGAAAACAATCCAATTATTCAAATTCTGAAGGAGTATGCCAAGAACCAGAGACAAGAGCATTTAAACACACTTGTTCTCAAATGGGCACCTTTATAGGAAAGCTTGGCATACCTTCCATGAATTTTCAAAATTGGTTTCCTCTTCCATGAACCCTTCAGAATACACTGACCCAGAGAACTGGGCACGTGTTCTCTGGGAGAAGACTTACTGAAAGTAATGTGATGGAAATGATGTGGCCTTATAAATCAACAAGCTTCGCATTCGCCTGCAGAATTAAAACTGCATTTCCTATGTCACAGATAAAGGACTTTATAAACTTCTGCTCTTTTTGATGTATGGTTGAGTGCTTCATTGTTACTGTCTTTTGCTAGACATAGTTACCTGAGAAACAGGTACACCAAAACCACTCAGTACATGCAGTATATAAAACAAACTGCAAACAGAAGGCAATGATCAAAAAACACCCAAACCACTTTTTCCTGATTTTCAAAACAAGATACTACTGCTCAACAGCTCTATTACTTACCCTTCCATCTTTATCCACTCCAGCTAACTGTCCTGTTGCAATTCTAATTTTGTCTGGATGAACTGCAAGACTAAGACAGACAGAAATATGACTTGCTTTTGCTGCCACAGGTCTTCAAAACTGAGAGGTTTTTTGCAAATTTTTGTTTGTTTCTCAACAGAAGTCCATGAAGACACTTATGATCCTAAATCCCACTTTTAATGAGACAGCTTGAATGTTCTTTGTCAGACTATTCCATTACACACTACATTGATGGGTTGATCAGGCTCTTGCAATGTTTGCTGGCACACAACCAGGAGTGCCAGAAGAGCCACCTCCACATGTGATCTGACAAATCTAAGGTTTGCATTACATTGGGAATCCACGGTAATAAAATCTATGTTGCCTCATAATGAATTTCTCACACATAGTTACGTGACATTTATAAATACACTACAGTCTATTTTATGTCTACACCTACAGATATGAATCTGGGGGGGGAAAAAAGGCGGAAAAGTTGGCTGAAGGCTTGTCTGCACACCCAGGAGTTAGGGATTATTGCCATTTGAAATCAGTTACTGATGTAATTGTACTAATAAAGTATGGAGCACAACTAATGTAAATAAAAATCTCCTCTTGCTTATCATATTTCGCTTTGGAGTTGACGTGAAAAACCAGATTTCAGTATTCAAACTCTAAGTCCTAGGGATTTTTTGACCTCCCTTCTTATATATGTACTTCGTAAAATTACAGATGTGAAAAAAGCCTTTGAAACAAGAAACAGGAAGCAGAGATGAGCCTGAAGATGTCAGAATGATGGACACCAAAAAATTTACAATTCAGTCCAGTTTTCTGAATGAAAGTGAAGAACACAAGACTGGCAGCATTCCTCCCAGAAAAAGCAATTACATTCATCAAAACACAGCCAGAAGAAAATA
The DNA here is from genome assembly GCA_013390025.1 of Pitta sordida. NCBI lineage: Eukaryota > Metazoa > Chordata > Aves > Passeriformes > Pittidae > Pitta > Pitta sordida. The sequence continues at coordinate 78,874 of WEKX01000984.1, read as the reverse complement.
GCTTTACAGGCCAAATTTTCTCTAGTCAGGTACAATACAGTAGGGAGCTTAAGTTCACCATCACACTTTGTGCACTACTCATCAGACATAGCAAATTCAGTAACTTCCTTGGTACCCAGAATGACATCAGCTTTAATTTCCCTACTTCTCTACGTTTTTTTTGCAAACATCTTTCTGATTTCTCAGACTGCCTTAACACTTGGATGGGGCATCTTTTACAAAAATGAGAATTTTCCACCTGGTTTCCTAGTTCTCCTTTAAGATTACAACTTCGCCATACTGCCTGTAAACAACTGATTCAGAGTTAGGCTAAAAGCAATTATTAATTTTTGGGATAACTATCTGGAATAATTTGTGCAAAGATCCTTTCTCCAACCCGGCACTCTTAGATTGTCCACATATCCCCTTGTTTTACATTTAAGCCAGACATCCTAAGCCAGCATGGACTGCTCTAGCATCATTTGTTTGTTCAGTGTTTCACTACAGTGAAATCTATTGGGACTGATTACACAGGAAATAACTATAATTATAATGACATTAATTAGTTTATACATACAGTAGAAGAGAACAAAAAAAAGAATATACTTCTGCACAATACTTCCACGCATACTTACATGCAAATGTTATATACTAACCATTTAATGCAGTCTGTATGACCCAAGTAATGCCGCTGTGTTCTCTCCTCATAGTTAAACAGTACCACCACTGATGCTATGAAATATACAATTTCTCCGGTAGGAAGGAGGTAAACATTGGCTCGACAGTCTCTTCCACGATACCCATAGCTATATATGTATTTTTTTAAAGTCAAGGTTTTCATAATCAGTGAATAAACAAAAAAACCCCAAACAATCAACAAAACCAAACAACCTACCCCAAAACAACAAAGCCCCAAAAAACAGACAACCTTCTCCCCCCTCCCCCTCCAAAGTCCCCAGTGATTTTTTTTTTAATAGATTCCTGGGGAGCAAATGCCCTTTAACTTTTTCCCTTTGGAACCATAGCAAGATTTTGCTAACACAATTTAAAAATAAAACAAACTCCATATAACTGGACTTTAGAAAACCAAATCCCTCAAGGAATGATGCTCATCAATGCTAAAAATAAGACATGCCAGAAGTAAAGAAAACATGGCGTTGTAGTTTAGTAAAAATTTCCAAGTGAAATTTCATTAGGTAACAGCAGGACTCGCTGTTCTAATTTAACATTTTTTACAGCAACAGAGCTGTGTATCTGCACACTGGGCACTAGAGTATTACTTTCATTTGGCCTTTTAAAACAATTCCTAATGCCCTAGAGAAAAAGGCAAGCTTCTGCACAGCAGCTGCCAAGTTCAGCAAATATTTCTTTAGACTGCTTTAGACTGCTTTTATTTTTAAAACAAACCAAACTCAAAAGGAAATTATACAGAGAAAAACATTCTACCCAAATCTACCCAAAATATACAAAAGGCATGTTTTCTATCGGAGTATGCAGAGCTCCTAATAACATACAGAAGTTTGCACACTGTGAACCAGCCTTGCGTGGCACTCACCGAATGTTTTACAACTTGTTATTTGTTTGGAACAAAATTTTCTTCAATTGTGATTTTCTTCATCTAGACTATTAATGTGGTTGTCTGCCTACATTTCAGTTCCCTAGGTCGCTAGGTACAATTAACATAATAAATTAGACTAACAGTAGCTCTATAGCGCTCAAAATATAATTCTCCTGTTATGTCCTGTACTTTAGAGATCTTTTCACATCATTGCCAACTAATATACCTACAACAGCAAAGAAAATGCAGGAATTACACTACGCAATTTTAGCTAAAGGATTCCAGCTTTAGGTCCTGCCTACTTAGGTAAATAAAAGGCAGGCAAAGGTCCACATGGAGAAAGCTTGATGGAAGAAGCAAGTGCAGTAGTTCAAGTATGGGAGCAGGTAAATGGGTATCTCCTAATCCGATAGCCTGGCACCTATTCTTCATAGAAAAGGGCTATCCTTCTATCAAAGACAGCACTGCAACCCTTCCATTGTCACCCCTCATCCACCCAAGTCCCTCACTACACTACCTTAACTTTTTGCAGTCCCCTCAGACCACAGGACTCCTATAGCACTTAGAAAATTAAACCCATGGTTCAAAGAGGGACACTGCATCCAGTCGTCAATTAAATCTCTTTGGAATACAGAAAACAAAACAGATTTGTATCTGGCTGTCTTCGTTTACTACACAAGAACACAATGGATCCTCTGAAGCAGAGATTATTCATTGGCTTGCTAAGCAAATGATACGAGAGAAAAGTTGATACAACACAATGTTGATGGCAGAAAAAAAGGATGCCTCTGTTTCTCTTCCATTACTATTAACTTTACCACTTGTTTTTATTCTTTCTTCTTTTAAACACTCATGGAACAAAAAGAAATTCCAGAATGGCCTTTTATAAAAAAAAACACCAAAGAATAGACCAAACCACCGAACTTCCAAAAACAAGGGTCTACAAAAGCCAATGAAAGTATTTTTTCTCTGCTGAAGCATGAAAAGCGGTACCTTCTCAGTGGACAACGGCTGATTTCGTTAATCTGCTGTATACAGTAGGGAGGTGTATATTGATAAGGATTTAATAAGACAGACATCTTTGAACATTCATCCTATAAAAGTATTAAATGATATACACAAACGTGTCTTTCCACAGCAGAAGTCTACTATGCTCAGCCAAGCTAAAGCTAAATATTTTGGCACTCACCACTGAATTCTGGTGTCCATGAGGCTGCAAAAAAATGGTTGTATTTTCTTTATCCATGCCTTTCCTTTACTCCTCCTACATAATGGAATATGAAAGAGTGGCTGCATTTTCTAGAAGCATGTTTCTACAAAAATGTAAAGGAACAACCTGGTTTGTGGGACATTTTTTTTGCTTTCTTCATCCCAGAATATCTTGAGAGAAAATGAGAGGGGTTGTTGTTCCACAGCAGTTCTTTCCTTCTCCACACACACAGAACTAAGGAGCAGATACATTAATACAATAATTGACTGTCTCCCCCTACAGAAAAAGGGGTGACACAATTTCAGTGCTTTATTTCCTCGGAACTCCAATGTTAATGTTTCAGCGAAACTGACGTTTAAATCAGGGAAATTGAGAGATAGCTGTCTTCATATTGTGAATGTTTCTCATTTATTAGTACAAACACTGTTTTGTTACAACATTCAACATGCTCAACAGCACAAATTTTGGAGGGGTTTTTTGTTTGTTTTTACTTGGCTAAAAATAGTCATGGCCCTCATGAAAAGTGATCCACCATACACCGGAATTCCACAGCGTATTTACCACTGTCTTCAATTATTCTTAGAAAGAAGAGCACTAGTGCTAAAAATAATCTCATAAAACGGAGTCTGAAATACCCTCCAGAAACTGAGCTACTATACACTGGGAGAAAGAACCTATAAAGTCACTGCCTGTCAAAAGCAGACCTCTGTAGTGAATAAATAAACCAATTTTGCTATTACTAGTAATGTCAGATATGCTTTAACCAGTTCTGAAGTGCAGAAATCCACTTTAGTACAGTGGTGAGTGTCCCCGCCTGCCATGCGGGAGACCAGGGTTCGATTCCCGCCGGGTAGGCAGTGGTGTGGTTTAAGAGTTGGACTCGATGATCCTTGTGGGTCCCTTCCAACTCACAATAATCTGTGAACATTGCACTACAAATTAGGACACTCATAGTAAACTATTAAATTTAAATGAAGTCACTCAGGAACCAGACACAACCAGGAGCTCAGACTTCCCCATGAACTCCTTTATCTTTCCAAGCAGCTTAAGCATTTCTTCAAATGACAGTAACCTGCAAGGCAGACAAAAGCTAAGTTACTTGAATCTACAGTACAGGGTATCAGTACTTACTTTAATATACCTGCAGGACACAGTTAATCTAAAAATACCAAACCAACCTATCAACCAACAAAACCCTATTCCAAGAATCTGTCTGTTCTTTCCTAAAAGTTGTTCATAGTTGATCAGCATATTCCAAAACAATCACAGCAAAGGAAAACACAATTATAAACAATAATCCAGAAGGCGGAAGAATTACAGGCATTCAAAACAAGATTGATAGATTGACCAGTTCAACACCCAGTTGAACATTCAGCTGCAAAACACTGACATTACTAAAATATTCTGTGAATCACTGTCCCCATGCCTTTTTAGTAAGGCATACAGGGTTCAGTATGCCATTATATTTGGAAATTACATCTGGCTTGCAGATTTGCTCCCCTTGCTAAACCTGTGCACAAAGTACAAGATCTGCTGCTGCTGTATCTTCCTGTCTCCAAAACTGAAGAACAATTTTGTGCAAATTCACAGAGAACAATATTAAGGCTTCATAAATTTTACTGTCTTTTCACACACACACACAGAATATTTTTTCCTCATTGTCCTCACCATCACATCCAAAAGATACCCTACACTCATAATTTTACTGATCTAATTTCCAAAAACATTTCCTTAAACAGATTCCAAAACATATGGACAGTTTGTTTAGACCAGATTTATTTCACTTTTATTAGCCCTCAGCAGGAAACTGGTTTAACCTGAACTTAAGGCCCCAGGACACTAAATATGTGTGTCCACATGGGGATTTGCACCTACTTAACTGAGGGTGTGATTTCACGATCAGTTTTCATCAGTCCAAACTGGTCACTGATGCTGGAAAAGTAGAGCTGATATTCCTACAGCATGCCAGTTCCAGTCCTTGCATGCTTGTGGGGCAAATCAAATTAATGTACTGGTCCTGCTCGAAAGTTAACTTGGCCAAAAAAATTTCAGCAAGTCATGAGCACTGGCATCAGCAACCAGGACCAATTGGAAAGATGGGTACCACAGCTCTACAAAGACTGAGTAAAAGCTCTGTTTTCCTTCCAGTCGGACGTTTAATCCAAAACTTTCCTCCTGATATATGACAGTTTATCATCAACATTACCAAAAATCTTCCTGCTTTCTGCAACATCAGAAGGATCAAACTCAGATTATTACAGCAATTCAAATGCTGTCTACACGGTATTTTACTGAACCACTAAGAAACTAACTTACACAATCTCAGCTTACTGGAAGAATCTGGAGAGATGAGGGAGTGACAGGGAGACACAAACATGTGCAAAAGCATGTCTCTTAAGACGAATGTAATGCCTGATATAGTAAATTTGGAGAACTGTCACCAGCCACACACCTACTCAGTTCTTCAAATGACGAAGTTATTTAGTACATTTAATATAAACTGATCTCCAAGAAATTAACCACTTCCCTTTGGAGCTAAAACACAGAAGAAGTGCAACGGATGTTTCTGCAATCTTGTTTGCAGAATGATTGCAATCCTCACTCCATAGGTAAAGACAACAAACCTAAGACTCCCCCATAGTTGCAAAACCTCCTAAAAATGATCAGAGATTAAAAACTATCAATGTTCCTGAATGCAAAGCCGACATTAGTATAGTGGGAGGGACAGGGGGACATTTTTGGAATTTCCCTACTTCTCTACGGATGATTTGTTTCACATTAAAAATAAACTGAATGAGTTTCAACAGGAAAAGAAACAAAGAAAAAGTACAGTATTTCTGTGCCTACATAGTCTGCTGCTTAAAATTGTAATACAGAAGCTACAAAACATTTCCATTCTTATATTAATTTCAAGTTCTTTTCCTCACTTTTAAGTAATTTTTATCTCTTAACAGAGAAGACACAAGACTGAACTATAAAGGGGAAAAATGCAAGACAAGACAAATAGGGAACAGTGAATAGTTACTGATATTAAGGATACACCCACTCCAGTTTTAACTTTTCAGGAGGCAGCTCTGTCCTAATATCATCATAGTTTTCTACATCAGAAGGAATGAACATTGTGATTGGTCGCCCTCGCATGAACATCTTGATATATTCCCCTTCTGTTGAAACAAAAAAGCATATTAATCATGTGGCACATTTACACAAGAAACAAGCACAAAGGAAACCAGTAATAACCACAGAGATGCAAATAACACCCGAGATACAACAATTATTTTTGAAATGCGAACTTGGTAAAGGCACAAATTTATTTTTTTTAAACCAAACACTAAAACACACAGAGTAAGTGTTACATGAATCTGTAATAGCACAGATTGAGCATGTAACATTTGAGACATGCAAGTGAAATTACATAGGCAAATTTCAAATTCAAATCCGAACTGGAAAAAATAAGGTAGTCACAGAATCACAAGACAAGGTATGTCAGGTTGAAAAAGCCTTTTGTTTTCCCTCTTAACACACTGTAGTTGAAGTTCTTAATGCCTAAGAGTTTTATCAGGTTTTGATTGTTTGATGAAACAGACCACCATTTACCAAATTTACTAAGTTACCAAATCTAAAAATATGATTAGTCTGTTCAAAGCAACCTTATGAGACCAAAAATTCATTTTACTTGAATTCTGTGTTGCTTTTGATCCTCAGAAAGTTTACCCTATGCTGGAGGCAACAGTACAAATAGAACTGAAATCTAGTGCACAAACCCCCCGACAGGTTCAAGAAATTATTCCTGATCAGAAACAGTAATAACTGTAAACCTAAGACATATACAAAGCGTTTCCCTTATTTAGCACATTAATACAAGGAAAGTTGAGCCATGATGCCCAAAGATTTCTTATATTCTTCAGTAAGTATTAAGTCCACTATGAAAGGAACAAATACAGAAAAGATGAGAAACTTGTCTCTCTTTTAAGAACACACAGAGGTCGTTTGAAGAAGAACTCTGTGAGTCCATCCACTGACAACAGTAGAAAGCTTATCTCAGATAAAATAAAAAAGAAAAACAATTTCTGGTAGCTAAATTAAAAACAATACTTGTTTTACCAAGTGTGCATTGCTTAATTGCATTGCTCAGAAAAGCTAAAGATTGGAGCGACCACTAGTTTGACACAAAAGTTTAGACAATTGCTTCAAACTAGTAACATGTCTCATTTTTCCACCAATGTATTTTTTACAGTACGTATTTTCAGAGATAAAATAGCATTGGCCAAAACCAAGAGTAAAGTATTAAGAATGACCTTTCTATTAAAACCCAGTACCCACACTCTTACAAATTAAAGCCTGAGGGTTTTACAAAACAATGCTCATTTGTGAGTCAAAATCTTGATTTAACACTGAGCTTGAAACTTCTGGTTCCACAGGATCACTGCAAAATGACACCATAAATTTTGGATCAAATTTCTCATTGTTGCTTAGAACAGTGGAGACAAGGTGCAACTGAAATTCTCATGGATGGAAACATTTGCACCTGTTGGACTCTGAAGCTGAGAGAGATGAAGAGTCCAAGAAGAATTCAGTCAAGCCTCTGGCCAGAAAAGGCTCTCCTGGAGCTCAGGAAAAAGAATATCTGCAAGGCATTCAGATACAGACTAGCTCTCTGAACTTTCCATTACAGAAAGAACACTTTTTACCTTTATTAGATAGCTGCATTTACTCAAGATAACCTTTGAAAATACATATTTAACACACTTCTTAGAAAGACATAAGCTAAGTATATCTTGATTAAGCCTTTCTCTACAGAAGAGGAAGGATTAGGAAAAAAGAACCCACTGAATGATTTTATGTCAAAGACTGTAAATTTCCTTTTGTCAAAAAAACCTGTAGGGCAGATATAATATTAACCTAAAAACCTTTTGAAATACTCGAAAGGATGGCAACATAATATCACCACCATTCTCAAACAGCAACTAATTGCCTGAGGCCAAATTCTTGTATTTGCAAATTAAAAAAACCTTTTGTACTATACTTGCTTATGTTAAAGAGCATTAGACCATGTTTCTCGCCTACATCTCACTATTTCCAGTACAAAGCAGCATGTCTGAACTTCTTTTTCCTTCTTTTGGAAGAAAAGAGTCTTGGTCATGTTATGACACATTATGTATGCAAATGAGCATAGGGGAGAAAAAATCAAATTAAATACAGTGGGTAAAAACCCACCAAACTCCAACCCACGAAAAATCCTTGTCAATTCTGGTACATACCAACCTGAAAACAGGTATGAAAGTAAAAATCTCTACTTCATATAAAAACATATTCTGAACCTGCTACTCTCTGTGCTGAAGCATTTGGGGAAGGTAGGGTGGAAAGGGACAGAAAGGCATTCCTTGAAGAACCCTCGGCACTTGCCAAGGCACAATTAATCTGCAACTGCAGTCATCCTAAAAAATTCAGCCAAATATGGATCAAGCCAACCAAAAAGTACGGCTGAAGCTCCGCAGATAGCACACCCAAATGCCACGGATTATCCACACCGTGCAAAAAGTAACAGCTCAGGTCCAGGGTTGCTACTCAAAGTAGCACCAAGTGGATGAAGCACCCTGGCTTTGGGAGCCAGCTCTTCACTGGGAACAGCTGTAGCTGCTTTTGTGCAGCTTTGAGCTCAAATTCTCAGCCCTTGCCAAAGTTTGCTTGGCTCCACAATAATTCACCTCTGGAGCCTCAACAAGCTCTTTGCACAAATGCCAGGGAATACATGATCAGCACTCTCAACTTCAGCTCCCAGGATTGGCTTAGGCTTATTAACCTCATGGAGTGTGTCTGAGTGTGTTGGACCTAAGCAAACTCCACGCAGGTCTTGGATCTTCGTAGGGTCCCCAGAGGTTTGGGGAAATTATTAACTCAGCCCCAAAGATGCAGAAACACTTAATCTGACTAAAATGTGGCCCCAGACAGGGGGACACAAAACACTGCTCAGGAGCGACACAGAGAAGCCAGGACATGGTGAGAGCCCACATAAAGGTAACTTTGAGAGTTCATCAGGCATGTAGCTTTGCAAATTCATGTAATGAGTTGGAGGAACATCCTGGCTGAGCTCAGCCTAGTCCAGTCCAAGACATACAACATGCCCCTAGGAGCTCTCTCTCTGCTTCCATCACTATGTTTTTTACCCTGGAGAGTACTGCAGCACTTGCAGTGGAGAGCAGAGCCTTGGCTGTCACTGGGATATACACAAACACACTGCTGATTACAGAAAAGCATCCAAAAACCTTCTTCTCTCATAGCACTTGGGAACCTTTAAACTTCCAGGTGACAAGGACATATGGCCACGTCGCTTTTTTGTGCGAGTGTGACTGCACGACTACTCGCTTCAGCACAGGTCTAAAAGCTAGCTGCTGTCTAGAAGTGCATCAGTTGAGCACAAAAACAGAAATCCTCCCAGTTTTCATTTTGGAAAAATAAAAACATCCAGATACTTAACTCTCTTTCTGCATAATAAGGTTTGTCTGTCTACACATCAACACAAAATGTATCTTTTATGATTGTGGGTGCATGCAGTATTACAGAGGAGAACCTATCAGGGTTTTGATGCATTAATATTTTCAACAAGGCTACGGATCTCCATTTGAACTACTTCTGATACATTCTAGCATTGCATTTGTGTTTTCATAATAAGTGAAAGGTTCAAATCTTTATATGATTTAGTAGCATGTTATAGCCTTTTCTCCGCCATTTAATTCTGGCAGACAATGTGTCTATAACTAGAACATTGCTAGCAACTCCTATATGTGTGATCTTTCACTCTGAATAACTTCATTTTGTCTTGTACTACTCTAGGCCTTAGGAACATCTCGGTATTACTGTATTCAAGTCTCAGCTTGCAACTCTATCAGTTTGGCCCCTCAGCTTCATGCCAGTAGTGAAATTTCAGTGCTACTACTTTCCCGTGTTAAGTTCATTAGTGTAAACACGAAGCCAAATAGGTCCCAACAGGCTGGAAGCAGATGTCAGCAACCAGAGAATCTACTGCTAGTTCTTTGACAGTTTATAGCCTGACAGAGAAGAGAGGAATAAGTATATCAGTAAAACAAGGTAGTGCTAGTGAGAAGAAACCCCAGAAGTCTGCCTGACCTGCAAGAAAACAAGTGCATCTTCATCCACAATCACTGTAAGCCAGTACACTTACCTTGCATGCACAGAAACTGTTGGTAAAGCATGCCACACTGAGAATCCAAGACTAAAAACAGGGGTAAATAAAAAACTGTACATGGCTGAATATTTTCTGCAAAGCCTCCTTGTATCAAGAGCAGACTGCCATTAACATAAATAAGCTTTTTATCTAATTTAAAAAAATAAAGAAAATAGAAAAAGCAGCACAAAGGGTTATGGCAATACAAACCGTCTGAAGGGCTGAAATTAGCGCTTCCATGAGGTCAGCACTCATGCAATGGCACTTAAGCAATTTGTTATTTTCTTTCATATTCTTAGGGGAATACAGAAGGTTTGCAAAGGAAAATAATAAAAATAATAGGAACTGAAAGGAGGAGAAAAGAATCAAAGTCTTTGTAGATTAACTCAGAAATACCTACAGTGAAAAGCAATCCGGAAGACATGAAAGCTACTGTTTAGATGCTTCAGAAATTTGAAGACAATGACATTACAAAATCAAAATCCTCCTGCTTTCCAAAAAACATGCCTCAAAAAGAAATTATCAAGAAATATACAGTGGTTTTGTGAAAGCATGTGAGAAGCCTTCATCCTCAATTACTGATTTCTTCAACAAAACTGGATAAAATATTAGAAGGTGGTATTTTATATCACACTACTCCTCATTATTTAGACAAGACACTGAGGTAGCTCTGCAGGTCCGTGCTGTAATTCGCTGCTCTTCAGTTAGCAAGTGTATGCATAATGAAAAGTCTAATGAGCATATAGTGGATTATTTATACATATACAGGTAATAGTGAACAAATAGCAAAATTGCCTTGTTTTCTTCATGGTTTTAAAGTTTAGTTTTAAAGCAATCACTATAGGAATTTTGCAAACTAGAAGTCCCTATTTTTCAGTAGGTCCCACCCCATCTAGTTTGAATGACCACCATGGGTTGATGCAATAAAACCCTCAGCTCAGTTCTATTTGCGTGTAGCATCTGAATCTTACCCTTAAAGTGAATTACAAGCAAATGAGAAACTCCAAAAGACTCCAACTAGCTTGGCCAACCAGAATTCTGTAATAATATACAATAAACTACCACATCCAAAGTACATTTATTAATCTGTCTTCACCTTCTAGTTGCTTGACCAGTGAAGTTATGCTTTTCAATACACTACAAATAGCTTCTTTCCCACAAGCTTTCTGCTTTCAGGCCTGTGTCCAAGAACTCTGCAGGACCACTAACCTGAGGGACAAGAGCTTAGAAGCCTGTTTCTAATTTAAACCAGTGCTAAGAGCAGAGAGAGGAATAACCAAATTCAGCCACCATGTCCAGACCATGAGATTTTCAGTTACAGTGGAATTAAAATGTGGCTGCAGGCCTGCCATCTCTCATCCCAAGCTATTATCTATCAATGCTTGCTGAACCTGATGAGCAGACATGCACTGTTGCTATTGGTGCAATGCCAACCAAACAGCTGGGAAAAGCAGATGAGACCAGAGACTTGCCTTGATTTGGAATGATTTTACAGCTTTGCCCTGAAATATCTTAACAGATCCTTGGTTGTTAATTTTATATAATTGGGTAAATAAGCCATAGTCACAACTTTGCTTTTTCATGTATTAGGGGACATTAAGAATCTAGGTATTAATAACAGTTACCATTTACAATGAAATAACTGAAGTTTTAATATTGAACTCTAGCTTTTTATGAACAAAGAGATAAAAAAAACCTCAAAAGAGAGTACTGGACACAAACAAGCTCAGTAAGATTGTATCTAAATGCTTCCTGCTTAAATAATAAACTTCTGACTTCATCAAGAATAAACGGCAAAACCTCCCAAATACAAATTTGGTTTTGTGAAAGTATTGAAGGTTTTTAATAATATGCCCTGTGCCTGAAAGAGATCAAGCAACTCAACCCTGAGATCGACTAGGTCTCCATTAGCCCTCAGGTACATGAAAATGTTCAGTAACAGTTTGATAGAAAGTCTTCATACGATGAAAAAATGATCTGAGGTAGTTACTGGATTTTGCACTCTGAGCAGAAAGGACGTTGTCAGCAGGGTAAATTTTTTCTGTTGTTTGCTTCATGATTGCTCTGTTCTGTGAAGCTAGAATTTAGAACAGTAAAACAAACAGGAGAAAAAGTACTGGAAATTGACAAAGCACAATCAAAAAAAAACCCACCTCAAAACCAAATCAAACTTAGGAATGCAGTGAATGTTTTTCATTAATTCTTTCACATATGGTTTTTATTGCCATACAAGAAGTTTAAGTGTCTCTTACTACTTTAAAGCGAACAAGTGATTCACATATGGAGCTGCTATCACTGAAAACCAAATTCAAACACAGAATCTCAGTGAAATAAATTACTTTTTATCTTAAAATAAGCCAGGCCTTTAACTTCTGGTTATGAAAATATGAATGCCTTATGATTAATACTTTAAAAATGTTTCTGCTGAAGTGAAAAGCAGGATGGCTTTTATAGGCAATTATAAACACCTGCTGGTAAAGAATTTTAAAGAATAACTTTAGTTAGGACACTTTTAAGGCTGTAGTAAGCACCTGTCCATTTAACCCACAGCTTTTCTGGATTTTCAAAGAATTTGAATACCTTCTTAGTGCTGGATTTTATTGCAAAAATGTTGGCCTACTGTACAAGGATAAACAGACAAGCAGATGCTATCACCTCTGCTTCAGTGCATACTCAGATGCATAAAGCTCAGGACTAACCTTAGCATGAAGTAGATGCAACTCAATCCAAGTGGGAGAGAAAAAGGCACGGAGGGAACAAAACTGGGTATCGAGAAGGTACCTGAGGAACACTGTAACACACGTGGCCTTGTCAAAGAGCCAAACAGAGGCAATCAAGTAGTTGCCCACAAGGCAGCTGCAGATCGTGGCTCCCCATGCTGCCACTGCTCCTGGCAGGAGAAGAGAATTGCCTAGGTCTTGGCAACGTTTACATGGAACACTCTCTATGGGACTCCATATCAAACCAAATTCAGATGCTGAAGTTTTCACTACTGAAGCTCATCTAAGATTCTTACTTGCTCCTCAAGTCTTTCATTGTAATGGCTAATAAATCCTATCAACATAAATCACAGAGAATCTGAGCAGACTGTCACAAGACATATTACTGCAGTAGCTTCTGCTGCTAGAAAAATTAGATTCCAAGAACTAACATGCAAAAATATATTTATCTGTATTTGGTGGTACTGCACTGTACCGATACTTAAAGTTTCTTTAACAGCTGAATCAAAAAAAGGAAACAAAGTGATTCCAGGATTTCACAGATTTCACAGATTTCACAGAATATTCTGAGTTGGAAGGGACCCACAAGGATCATCGAGTCCAACTCTTAACACTGTCTCCCTGGCGAGAATCGAACCCAGGTCTCCCACACGCCAGGTGGGGCACTTGGATGTTCAAAGCTACACAAAATTGTCATCTTCCACCCCGTTATCTCATGCAACCACCTCCTGCTATGATAATGTGCAATTTCACAGTGATTCCAAACTTATTTTATGTGTGTATAAAGACACTGAAGCATTTTTAACAGAGATTTGCTTTGAAGCTTGACAGTTTGCAAATCAGCAGCCTTCCCAAGAGTTTTCTTCACACAATTTTTAGGTCTACGAAGCACATTGCCACAATTATTATGGCAGGAGGTGTGTGCCGGGGGCATACACAGTGTTTTAATACAGCCTAGTGAAACGAGAACTCAGGGGAGCTGCTGTAACTTAATTAACACCAGGCTAGAGACTGCTCGCTTCTAGAGGTAAAGGTTGGCAAGTCGCAAAGGAATGCTAAAGCAGCTGTAACTTTTCATGCCTTTGGGCTGCAGAACAGGAAGTTTCTGTACAAACACCACGAGCAAAGAAAACACTTCATCCCACCCTGTCCAAGACAACTCTGTCCCAGCTCCACAGATTTACCTCCAGAAACTCTTTCTTAACTGTCTGTGCAAGTCTTCAACTTCTTGATTGCATAAAATTGCTGTAACTACACGTGGTTACTTCTGTGGCAGTAAATACAACACAAAAGCTAAACCAGTCTCACAGAAAAATACACAAAGATGCTACTCTAAAATCTGTCAAAAATACACTCTCTGGCCCAGATTTAAAAAAAAAAAATAAAAAATCTCTGAATCCTGTAATTGCAACTCCACCTGTATTAGAGGCAGATTTATATTTTGCCACTACACGTGTTTAAAATGCAGTAAATACATAAGACTTTCTCTCCATCTTCCATATATGTGGGACCCTGTTATCTGCATCGTGTTTCTCTATCCTTCTAGCCAGGCTGAGAACAGACTACGGCATGAGCCACTTGAAAGTTGCCTATCCATCACATCATCTGTATAGTAATACAATAGATAGGGTACACATTGAGGCCACTTAAGTTATAGCTACTAGGATGAGAGAATTAAGGATGGCCCACTCTTGGCAGAACATGTAGAATTGTTGAAGCACACGGTAAGGATGGAATTAGTATTGAAGATACTTTAGCTATATGCAACTTGGCTTTGTGAAAAGCTGTTTTTAGGAGAAAGGGTCTTTTTAATCTAACAGTTTTATTCAACCCTTGCAAAGCTAAATTGCAGCTGGCCTGGCGACTACCCATTAGTTTTCCTTTTACAGTTACCATTGCTGCACATTTATACTGTTCCACAGCTGGTATTAAGCCACCTGGCATAAAGAAACATTTCTTCTTTGTTCTTGATACATATGCATTCTCTTTCATACGTCTTGTCTTTGAAGGATGCTTTTGGTAAGCATCAGTCTAGACTATTTTTATACTTGCAATTTCTCTATGAATTAGAAAAAGATAAAGCAACTGGATTCAACTTGATCTTGCTTTCATTACAAAAATCTGTGTATTAACTTTCAGAAACTCCAAGGGGTTGTTTTAAATCTTTTTGAAGGAGACGAAAAGCAATCAACCTGTGAATCATGTAAACGTGCTGACAGCACAGAATCTGAAGACTACAGAACTGTTAATAAGCAGCGATGAAGCATGAGACAGAACCTCTGTACATAGATATGTTGTGTGCAGCATGCACTTGGGTTACATGCTTTAATTTTGAAACTGCATGCTTCAGTAAAGTTTGCAGGACATCGAAGCAGAGTAGTTTTGCGACACCAGAAGCGGATTTCTTTTGTTGTCACATCCCACCATGTTCAGATAGATGGCTCCTCTTCCTGACTGATCAAGCCAGCAGCAGCAACAGCAAGTAGCCACAGAATGCAAGATTCATTGGTGCAAAGACACACACTTTAGAAGAGACTCATTTTTCATTTTAGGAGACTATACTAAAACCTTCAGTCTCTGTTCTTGTCTAATCAGCATGTATAAATTATAATATTGGCAAGCCAGAAAGCTGAGATAAAACAAATCTTTTAGTTGGCAGTTCTTAATACACTGATATCTTAGGCAACAATGCAAGACTTGTTCCTCTCTGAGGAAATGATGTGTGTCGTAATATATATTAGACTATCCTCAAATAATCCCCATATAGATTGCAATATGTATATGCATATAAATTTCCATAAGAAGAGCGCTGAAATATTTATGTAAATGCTCGAAATTTTTAAGAGGTCATGCACTGATGCTCTTTGATGGTGAAAAGCCAAATAAAAGACTTGTGACAGTGTTAAATCAGAAGAAAACGGCCAAAAGGCATAGCTTTAATCTTACCTTGGCTGTTTTTTTCACGAGTTGACATTTTTGCTGGTTATGGGACAGAAATAAAATATCTTAAAACTATTTTTAAAGTCTCACTCACACTTGCTTGGATGAAGACTAGCATATAGGTCAAAACTTTAGATTTTTGTTTTCATAGCCTCTCTCTATGCAGACACAAAGAGAAGATTATAATAAAAAGAATTTTTTGTTTTACAAAAGTAAATCAATCCCATGACCCACCCATCAAAACTTTCTGTACTGCCTAAAGATCCAATCTGATGAGACACTTCTCCTTAATTTCTAAGATTCATACATAGTGTCTGAAGTAACGATTGGCCAAATGAATTCTTGGAGTTTATTAACACTTTTTTACCGCTAAATCCCTGTTTAATAAGCATATACTTCAATATATTCATTTACAGGAAATACTATTCAGTCAAAAACAAATATTTTCAATTTCATTCAGTATTTAAAAATAAATGTTTTTATTTACCTTGGCTGACAACAACATCTTTGTGCCTAGGGAAAAATGCAAAATAATATCATTAATAATATGCAAAATACATATCAAGGCAATACCATTTAGTTTTTACACATTATGCCATTTAACAATGTAATCAGATTCTGTGTACCGTGTAACTGTAGTTTAGGATGCTAAATAACTAAGTGTATTTTTACCCATGTATTATTTTATGCAGTTCACTATATTTTTCAAGTAACCTGAAGTCTTTGGCCCCATAGCAAGAGTTTCTAACAATTACTCTGATAACACCAAAATGCAAAAAGTTTTTTAAAATAAATTATGGAGGATATGTTTCTTGTGCATGGAAAATTCCATTTTGAGAGCATGACCTTGTAATAACCAAATGTTTTAAGCTGCCAAACATCCTCAGGCCTGCATGCAAAGCATTTAACACCTGTCAAAATAAGCAGTCAGCATAAAACATCACAATTTTTCATAGGAATTAACTCTATTAACACATGGATTAAATGTAAGCAAATTGCAGTTTCATTTAAACCAGCATTACTAGATTTGCAACTTAAAATCTACAATAGCGTGCAGATGAGATGTCTCTCCTTACCAGAGCTAGAAACTATTCACAAAAACCTTAATAATACTTTTCCGAAGAGTGAAGAAATACTGATTTCTAGCATCGGTACTACTTAACAGAATAATACACTTGATGGGAAAACGCATTATATAAAACACCCTCTTGAATTCATTTGAAATTCAGCAGAAAGGTATGAGTGGCTTCCAGTATTTTTAGCTGGATGGCAGGCACATTTTTGTAACAGTGACAAAGGGTCAAGCACATGCATGAGGAAAGTCATCTCTGGCTATTGGTAGAATCATCCTTCATCATACTGCGAACTGAAAAATTTAAAGTGGATTCCCAGTCTTGCCTGGAAAACACTGCTGTGGGAACCCTCTTATTTCTTATGGCTTTATCAGACTGATTTACAATGCTGGCTTAAAGACTGAGCTTAGTAAGCAAAGCTCATATCCTGGGCTGATAGAGCAAAGCATATGTAAAGCATTTCTGTCCTGGGGCCCACACTAGGGGCTGAATTCTATTCCCTTGCACAAGACTCACGTAACTTGAAGCAGATGAGGCCAACGTTTCTTGATTGGGAAAAAAAAAAGTAAGATAACAGTATGCCTTTGCACAATACCAACCAGTTCTTATAGAAATCTGGCACACAGAATGAGATTAAGAAAAAAGTATTAGTATGTGGTCTTATGTGCAAATGGTACCTTAATTACAAAGCTGAGCATAAGAACAAGGTACACAAATAGTATAACACCCAGTCTTCAATCAAGTGATGCTCTACAACTGACCATGACTGAAGCATACTTTTTTGCCAAATACAGTAAATATACAAGAGCTTCAAGTTATGAACAGATAACTGTCTCTAACATCAATTAAAACTGATCTTTCCTTGTCCACTCTTTTGTTAGATACCCGATTTTTTTTTCTCTACACTAGAGATTGTAGAAGGGCAACATTTTAAATCTCTTAGACAATAAGCAAAATCACAGAAAAATGAAATAAAATACCAATATTTTGATCATTCCTGGAATGTCAATAAATGTAACATTTATTTCTTATTTCCAGCTATTTTGAAGTATGCTTATACCACATTGTGAAAGACATTTTATCAGCATAGCAAAAACCCAGCAAAAAAGACATTTTTCATTCCAATATATTATTTAGCAGTATCCTGCTATAATCTAAATTGCCAAAGCGTTTTTACCAGTTACAAAAGAAAAATAAATACTTGCAAAATATGTAATGCATAATCCCCTCACACACAGCTCTTGACTGCTCTGCAGAACCCTTCAGGCTAAATATAAAGCTTT